>JBBJLS010000041.1:27051828-27063119 GCA_037577275.1 Bryconaethiops microstoma | reverse complement strand
CACATACACACACACACACACACACACACACACACACACATATACATACATACATACATATATATATATATATATATATATATATATATATAAATAAATAATACAGCATCATATACGAATGAATGTATATCATATAATATAATAAAAACACACACACACACGTTCACTGTTGAGGAGCGGCAGTTCTTTATTCCAGCTGCAATCAAATATAGTTGACTCCTCAGATTCTCTTTTTTTTTTTTTTTTTCACGGCCAGAATTTAAAGTGCAGAATCATAACTTTTTTCACAGCTTGAGTAAAAATATTAAATTAAGAGAAGAAAGAATGAAAAAAAAAAACCAGACAGTGGAGATGTGGAGAAACAGTCTATAAATACAGAGAAGAAGAGAAGGAGGTCTCATCTCAGCACATCAGCAACGATAGAAAATCAAATCAGTAAATCATTTCCAAAAGCGCGGCGAGTCGTTGGCAAGGCTAGCATCAAACAAAGGCACAGCAATGTTCAGAGGTAAAAACGATCCTTTGCAAAGAGGGACTGCCAGGCATTCTCACACGGGACAGATCGCCATGCTTACGCCTGGTTACCAGGGCGACGGGAAAAAAGTGAAAGCACATCCAAGACGCATGACCCACATACACTGTACACACTGCACATCCATCCCTCCCTCCCACCAGGGGGCACTATCCCAGTGCTCACAGGCAGAAAGCTCGAGAAACACCCTGGACAGGTCACCACACACACACACACACACACACACACACACCTAGTGGTAATTCATCATCTCCAGTCCACCTGACGTGCAGGTCTCTGGACTGTGGGAGGAACCCGGAGAACCCGGTGGAGAATGTACATACTCACACTGAAAGAACCCTGGATTCGAACCCAGGACCTTCTCAGGAACACCAAGTGGAATTCTGACATCTGGCCATGCTTCCTAAACAAAAGTGCCGCGACTGGGACGACCGGGGACAATAAGTGCTCTTTAATGAGTGTCGGACGAACGAGACGTGATGAAGCGGTCACTACGAAACAGAACTTCTTTCACAAAGGATCTTCATCAGGCAGCAGACAGGCCTCGGGCTCCGACCCCTGGGCAGCAAACCGGGAGACGCTTCGTAATTAAGTGCTGAAATAACGAGTCGTGACGAAACAGCGTCTAGAAAATCTGACTTTAAAGGAGGAGAAAAAATGTCAATGTCAATGTAACATGATTTCATGAAATTTCATATCTTTTTGAAAACCAGGGCTGTCAAAGTTAACCTGATACATTTTGACGCATTTTTTCTAGTCTCACCCCTCGTCCCAGACTGAAGCTCTGCTGCAGCAGCTCATACGTCGATTATTGCCCTCATGCTCAAACGCAGCTTTTCAACAGCTTTTAAGTCATGTAATATCTATTTCTACAGATATTATATCTCAGCTATAGGTATAGCTAAGCATTACAAATGGAAATGGATTTTTAGGGTCAAATTTGAGCAAAAAAACACAATTAACCAGGATGAACTGTCTGAAATCATGTGATTAATCATAATGACCCACACAAAAATGATTCATTGTGATTACACACACAAAACAATGTGACTGTAACCATGTTCAGCCACAACAATCATCGTGATTAATTGTGATCACAATTAATGACACGAGTTAATGGGCCAATCACAGTTGCCCTCTATGATTCATTGTAACGACGGAAAAACAAAATGCAGTTAATCGTTAGTTGCACGATGATTAACTGTGATAAACTACAATGAACTGTGATTTATGAGATTGTTTTGACAACAAAGAAAAAACACTACAGTTTATCATGATTAATAGTGGAATATAATGCAATTAATAGTGTCATTGATCGCTGATTATATTTATTTGACAGCCCTAGTAAAACCAAAAACAAATGGTTTTGACGTCAATAAATTGTTTGTAAATCTGTATTTGTTTATGTAATGTTAGCAGTTCAACACACTTCGGCTGCCTGTTCCTGATTCAGAAAAATATGGCTTTCAAAAACAGCCGTTCGCCTTCCTCGAATATGATTGGTGGACTCTAAACTACACAAATGCAACAGGCCTAAAACCCCCCAGGACATGGCAGACGGGACACAGAGGAGATTCAAGTTTCTGAGTAAAATTTTAAGAGGAGAGAAGAGGGGGAAGGAGTGATGTTGGACCTACAATAACACCCGAGCGCCCCGTCGCGTCCCGCCCCGCCCTGCCCCGTCCCGTCCCGTCCTGCCCCGTCCCGCCCCGTCCCGTCCCGCCCCGTCCCACCCCGCCCTCAGACACAGGAGTTTAGGCTAAAGCTAGTGGTCTGAAGGCCTCACGCTCGGTTTGCCACCCAGAGGAACGGCTTTTCCCGGGACGTCCTAACAAAGGCTCCGTCAGTGACTTGCATTCGGATAAGAATTGCCGCAGCGTCGTTCCCACCAAACCGGAAGGAAAACAAAAGGCGGCCACTTTTTTTTTTTGCTCTTTCTTCGCCCACTTTTTCTTTTTTTTATCAATTAGTGCAAATTAAATCATTTATACAAAAACGACAACAGCTGTTCTGTACAAAGTGAGAGATGCTGTGATTTTCCATCCCTTTCATTTTCTTTTTTTAATCTCCTGGCCCGCTGCGATCCGTATTTACTTAATCTGGAATAGCGACGTTTGCTTGACTACGAGGAACTAACACCTAACGGACGTCCATCTCCAGCAGAAGAGGATGGAGAAGATACAGGCAGAGAGAGAGAGAGAGAGAGAGAGAGAGAGAGAGAGAGAGAGAGAGAGAGAGAGATGTGTACACGCACATATTTACAGCCAGCAGCTGGGTGTAAAAAGCAGGTCCCCCACAGGGAGCCGCAAACCTTAGTGAGATACAGACACTGGGGCTCTGCTTCGCTCTGGAAAGGAATATTCCGGTGTTTTCCCACCTAATCTCTATCGGCTGCATCCGCACCCCACAGCTGATCTTCGGATCTAATCCCAATAAGTTTCTCTGCATTCAGAAACCAAACCGACACATTTACACTCAGGGCTGTGCCAATCCGATACTCAGTATAACTTTCAGTATCGATATAAGTTTGAGAGTCAGTTTGGGTGACTCTTGCACCCAAACAGTTTGAAACATGTCTAACAAAGACCCACTGGAGATTCAGCCATGTGTACAGAACTGTGTAACTGACACACTCGGCACTGTTTGGGTAGAATTGTATAACTTACATAGCGCCCCCTAGGTGAAGTAGGGCGCTGTCTCAGATTCAGACAGATGTGTTATCAACAGCTTAGTTGTTGTAGAGCCGGCAAAAAGATCGTATTAATATCGGTACCAGCTGATACTCAGTGGTACGGCTTTTATTTTAAGTAGTTTTGTGTCCTGAAAAAAATATTATCCACAGTAATTTGGACCCTGCAGATGCAGCAGATAAGGGTCAGGCTGAAAAACACCGGACTATTACTTTAACTGTCCTCTAGGTGGCAGTAGCTCTGGACTCCTTGCTCAGTTTCCAGGCCTTTTTTGAGTTTTACAAGAGGCAGCATTGAATTTACATCATTTTTGAAAGTCCACATAAAAAACAAACAAACAAACAAGCTACTTTTAGTCTTGTTTGCTATATAATTATGGCTCACTATAATACATTTTATCTGTATTTACAATGAAATTGAGTAAATTCAATGCAGAAAGTCTCCTAAACGGACAGTGCAACAAGAACAAACAGTGAAAACACTTGTTTTGAATGATTTTGTAACAGCTGGTAATATAACACCTCTGAACTGTAGTCAGCAACAAGCCCATATATGGACTTCCGGCTGGTTGCAGCTGGTTTACTCTATGAGAACATCAGCAACATGAAACAACAATGTTCCAAATCCAACACATTTTGTACAAATGATTTGTTAAGGAATCGAAATTAAATGCAGAATGCTCCACCAGGTTCGAGTAGCTGGTGTTGGTGTTTAATAGTGTTTAAGTTGCTAAGAAGTTTAACGAGATGTCTGATGTTTGAAGCATTTTTCCATATTTCAACGCCTTAATCACCTCAGTTTGGAGGTTCCAGTTAAAAATGCATGCAGGACAAAATGTATCGGCTTCGAAACATGTCTGTGAGGGAATTTCCGGGAAGAATTTCCAGCAGATCACAGAATGATGCACAAATCGAGAGGTCTGGTGCCTCCTGTGGGGAAGGAAAGTACAGAACTACGCCACCTGCTGGCTGTGTTAAAACATTTCGCCATTGGGAAATTTTAGATTCTGGATTAAAAATCACACAAAAGTGTAGCGTTGTGATCGTACGAGCACAACTACGAATATAATATAACAGCAGAATGTTTCACTAGGCCATCATTCTGACGATTAAAGCACAATTAAGCTAAAAAACCAGCAGCTTGGGGCTTGCGCTGTTTTTTGGGCTGCATAACAGTGATCATCTGTGTAACAGACTTGGGAAAGTGATGTTAAAAGGTATATTTTGACAATTTAATCCCATGACGCACTGACAGTGTCAAATATAACTGCATCACCTGCACTTCTCTATGTTCTGAATGCAAACAGCAGGGGGCGACTTTCCTCTACCCACTGAGGAGTGGTTGAACATGTGCACCGCACCTGACTGTAGCTAAATTGCTGCCCCCTACTGGACAGAAAATAAAGTAACGGGCCTGCTGTATCTCCCCTCCTGTGTCCAGAAGATCAGGAAGGGTCCTTCACTTCAGCACGCAACCCAATAAAAATATGGCAATGTCATAACAGTATACAAAATAATGTCTGTACATATACAATATCTAAAACATTTACAATATGTGACATAATTAGCTATATTTACATCGCTTTTGGGCCTCACCTGCGGACAGGTAAGAAAGTGAAGGAGTGAAATGTACCAAACTGGGACAAGCGTACCTTGAGGACGGGACTTTGGGAGGCCTCGCAGGGATTCTGACGCTTGCCGAGGGTAAAACGATTAGCAGGGAGAGAAGAAAACAGCATCTACAAACATGCACTACCATTTCTCTCACGTTTGATGTGTATATTACAACCCCCCTCCAACCCCAAGAGCCTATAGCAGTTCGAAGCAACACGATTTAGCAAGAGAAGTCAGATCAAGCTAGGCTGAGGAACACCTGTAAACATCTCACACACAGAAAAAAAAAACTCCACAGAGGCAGCCTGGATCCAAGAATGTTGGCGAATCACAAGGAGCTGTTGGAAAACCCTCCACTGGATTTGATTCAAGTCACACTGATGGAAGATCCTGGGAACAGTGATCAGACGCTGAGGAGGCTAAAGCGATGGTGGAGGTTTTCAGGGAAATGTGGATGCTTTGCTTCAAAAAAACCAACCCCACCTCGAGTCCAGCCAAAAACTTCTCCTGGACCTCCTGTCACGGGCAGAACCTTTGGAGTAGGACGGCGCCGTGGCACAGTGCCAACGCCCACAAGCCCTCAGCATTCAGCCAGCAGGGTCTGAACATAAACACCATCTGCTCCGGCCCTGACCGGACGCTACTCGGGCTGCTCTCGGTGAGTGGGCAGCCTGTTCTCGCCGGGCGGGTGCTTCTGCCAGAAGTCTCGGTGGACATGCTCCAGCTCCGAGACCAGCGGCAAACGCATCTCCAAGTGCATCTTCAGGTTCTCCAGCCATTCCTCCAGCTTGGCAAAAGAAGGCCTGCAAGAGAAAAGCGAAGTCAGGAACCGGATTTGGGGCACTTTACAAACGCACAAAAAAGTACAGTTAATTTCTTCACATTTGGCTTCCAAAGAACTAGACTTTTTTGTATCTGTAATGAAGTCTTAAGTCTTGTGGGGCAGATTAGGGAGGTGGGTGGTTAGGGAGTTACCCCTGCGATCAGAAGGTTGTAGGTTTGAATCCCAGGATTGGCAGTGGCACCACTGAGGTACCCTCGAGCAAGGTTCCATCCCCACACACTGCTCCCCAGGCGCTGCATCTCGGTTGCCCGCTGACACTGCTCACACTGTGTGCTGTGCTGTGGTGTATTCACATGTGACTATAAGGGGCCACTTTACTTTAGTTCTCCAGGCGTCCTGAAGGACTTTCAAAGACTCACTCATTTCCAGTCCAGTCCCTGAACCCGACCAGTTCCAGAGGAATGTTTTTGTTGGTTAAGACACACAGTGACCTACGTTTGAATCATTCAGTCATATCAAACCTCATCTACCTGAAGTCCTGAACCAGTGAAGAAACAGGAGCAGATGATTCCAGATGATCAGGCGGTGATCAGTATACTGGTGGTGCCGAATGTTAAGTGTTTGGAATTCCTTTATCTAGGCTTCCTGTATCTTTAGGTACTTTGCAGTCTGTCGCATTGTTCTCATTTCTTTCATTTAATCAACTCAATATGACAAAGATAAGTTTGGCAGGCAGAAAACAATATTTTTCAAAGGCAAAATATAAAGACAATAGGGGGAGGCTAAGACTTTTGTACAGTATTGTACGTCACAGCCAAACTGCAGGCTTGATGAAACCTACGGGGGTCTCTCAGGCAGGGGATGTCTTACTGACGTTCCTGTAGCTTTTGAAAGAGCTGCAGTGGAGCTGTGGGGTAAAGAATGCAGTGATGACACATTTGAACATCTCAGCAGGCCTCACCGTTTCTCAGCATCCAGGTCACAGCACAGGACAGCCATGGGGAAGAAGGAGGAGGGGCAGTCCGGAGGATAGTAGTGTTCCAGGAAACCCTTCACATTGAGGCCAAAGTCCATGGCTCGGGGCAAGTAGTCCGGGTCAGCATTCACTCTGCCTATGATCTGTGGAAGGAGAAATGAATCCCATTGGAAATGATCTAGAACAGGGTTTACTTAATTTACAACGACTCAATAATTCATGACAAGTTTATATATAAATAATGGATAAAAGTGCGGGTAGCATTTGTTCTCAAAGCAAGGCGGGAATTTAAAATGAACACAAAAAAAAGTAACAAAATTATTGATCCATTTTTTTTGTTTTTGCTTAAGACTACAGATGTTTTCACTAAGAGTCAATAAATCTCATTTGTGCCAGAGGGGGGCTTAGACTGAGACCGGTGTTTAAAGAAATAAACTGTCAAAACAGTCAGTTTAATTCTCAGAGTTGAAGGGGAGCCTTGAACCTGACTGGAGCACTGCTGCAGAGTTTCAGCTCAATACTGTACTTTTGCCTCGTAGCTCCAGGACAAATCAGAGGCATCAAACAATTACTTTTGAAGGGGCCCTGTTTTTGCAAAACGCTTCCTTTAAATTGCACCTGCAGCTTCTACTGTACATACACACCACAGACAGTGAGGCTTCCTCCCTAAACACCGCAGTAATGGCCAAACTGTGGCAACCACTCAGTTACTCACATCCCTTTTATACTGAAAATCATCCAGCGAGTAAGAAAGAGAGAGAGAGACAAACAGAGAGATACAGAAAGAGACAGAGATAGAGAGAGATACAAAGAACAGAGGGAGAGAAAAAACAGAGAGAGAGAGAGAGAACAGAGAGGGAGAGAACAGAGAGAGAGAGAAAGAGAGAGAGAGAGAACATAGAGAGAGAGATACACAGTGGGAGAGAGAACAGAGAGAGAGAGAGAGAGAGAGAGAGAGAGATAACAGAGAGGAAAAGAAAAAACAGAGAGAGAGAGAGAACAGGGAGCGAGAGAGAGAGACAGAGAGAGAGAACAGAGAGAGAGAGAACAGAGAGAGAGAGAGAGAACAGAGAGAAAGAGAGAGATACAGAGACAGAGAGAGAACAGAGAGAGAGAACAGAGAGCGAGAGAAGGAGAGAGAGAGAGAACAGAGAGCGAGAGAAGGAGAGAAAGAGATGCTATTTTGGACATTAGTAGAGAGCCGAGTCTGTAATTATTCCCGCTGTTCGGTTCCGGAGGACTCACCTCACACATCATGATGCCGAAGGAAAAGATGTCCACCTTCTCATCGTAGCTTTTTCCTGTGGGTGTAAAAAAATCCCGTTTAAAACGCCATTTCCAGCACAGTCTGATATAAAACATCGGACACGTTCACACCTGAATTGCGTCTTGGATGGTCTGGTCTCGAGTGGACAGATCTGAGATCAGGTACAGATTTTCTTAAATATCTTATTGGAAATATGTATATGTGGCAGACTGGGCAGGGGAAGGGCATCACTGCCCCCTGCTGGTTAAAAACAACAACAACTCGAGATCAGACCACCTGAGACCAGTGACAGGTTCCTGAATTACAGCTTCACAAAAAGGAGTGGAGAAACTACAGAAATCCCAGACTGGAGGACGTGCACCAGTTTACACTTTGCATATGGCTGTAGGAGGTCCAGTATAGTGGTCATAATGGCACTGGTTTACAGAAAAAGAAAGAGAAAGATAACCGTTACTGACCATGAATCATTTCTGGAGCCATCCAGTAGGGGTTTCCCACCACCGTGTATCTCTTCCTCCGGTCCGGCTTCTTCATGCCATGGATCTTCAGGTTCTCCTGGTTCTTGTCCTCCACCATCAGCCGAGCCAGACCGAAGTCTGCCACCACCACACTGTTATTCTGAGGAGAGAGGTTTTGCAGTTAAAATATATACACACAAACATACACATACATACACATACATACACATACATACACCACACCGCAAGGAGAACATACAAACTCCACACACACACTAGACCAGGACCCAGATTTAAACTCCCAACCCTGGAGGTGTGAGCTACCCACTGTGCCACCATAGGGCCCATATATATATGTGTGTGCGTGTGTGTGTGTGTGTGAGTGTGTGTATGTATGCATGGGGCGCTCAAACCTGCATACAACTACATCTGCATTTGGACACTAGTGCCTATTTATAAAAATAAAAAAATTACATTTCTTGCATAAATGGTCAGTACATATTTTTTAGTAAAGTATCAGTATCGGTAGAACTGTACTACACTTAATCTGAAAAGGAGAAAAAAAATTTTTTTGGTGAACCGTTCTTATAAGACATTTTGCAACGTTAGAGACGTTTCATTAAAGCCCTCCTAGAGCGCTGAACCAGAGAAAATACATCTCACCATCCCAACTGTCCTCTAAGTGTCTTTTTAACACTTGGCCTAGTGGCCTAGTGGTAGGATACTTGCCTCTAGACCAAGAGGTCGTGGGTTCGAATCCTACCTCCAGCACACCACCACTGGCCTCCTGAGCAAGACCCTTTGGATAAAAGCATCTGCTAAATGCTGTAAATGTGATTTACTTACTCATTTACTAATTTGTTTCTACAGCTCTGCTACATATCGTAACGTTTCCGCTCTGTGTGCTCACCACAATGAACAAACCCGGAAAAAAATAATGCAAATATCTCGCGAAAAGAATGAACTACATGGAGAGATTCTTATTTAAGTAGGAGTTTGATTCAGATGAGGTCTGATCTCTGCCTGATCCTCTGAGCTGCGGAGGCTGGAAAGGCCTGATCTCTGGACCCCAGTGTGTCTGTGTCTCTAAGGCTCTGCCGTGTTCGACTCACCTCTCTGACCAGGCAGTTGTGTGAGTTGAGGTCGCGGTGGATGATGTTCATAGAGTGAAGGTAAGCCTGGAGAAACAGGAGGAAGAGAGAACTGTCACTCACTGTTCCTCCACAGAACCGGCGTGACTGAAGGAGAACTCCGGAACACACTCACCATGCCGGAGGCGATGTCCTTGGCGAAGCTCACCCTCTGAATCCAGGGAAAACTGCTCTCCTGCAGGAGAAACAAACGGCTGTTTAGTGTATTTCAGCACCATATCAGTGTTTATCATTAATACAACATTTGCATCATCGATAGTGATGCAAATATTGAGCCCTCTAACCAATCACAGCGTGCTGAGAGTGTCCTGACCAATCACAGCGTGCTGAGAGTGTCCTGACCAATCACAGCGTGCTGAGACTGTCCTGACCAATCACAGCGTGCTGAGAGTGTCCTGACCAATAACAGGTTTGATGAATTAAGTTAGAAAGTAAATTTATTTTTTTATAAAAAATAATGCTACTACTAGTATTAATAATAATGATATATACTACTACTACTATTAATAATAATAATAATAATAATAATAATATAATAATAACCAACAATACTACTATTACTAATGATAATAATAACTAATATTTACTACTACCACTAACAATGATAATACTTTTTATTACTACTACTACTAATAATAATAATAAGAAGAAGAAAACCACTACTACTACTACTAATAATAATAATAAGAAGAAAACCACTACTACTACTAATAATAATAATAATTACCACTACTACAACTACTAATAATAATAATTACCAATACTACTACTACTAATAATAATTACTAATACTACTACTAATAATAATAATTACCACTACTACTACTACTACTAATAATAATAATAATTACCACTACTACTACTACTAATAATTACCACTACTACTACTACTAATAATAATAATTACCACTACTACTACTACTAATAATGATAACCTCTACTACTACTACTAATAATGATAACCTCTACTACTACTAATAATAATGATAACCTCTACTACTATTACTATTACTACTAATAATATTTACTACTGCCACTAATAATGATAACTGGTTTTGTGAGACACAGCAAAAGATAATTTTCAAAGGACGTTAAAGCTACACAATGAGGTTAAAATGCCATACACACACACACACACACACACACACACACACACACACACACACACACACACACACACACCATGTTCTTGATGATGTCTCTCAGGGTTCCTCCTTTGATGTACTCCGCGATGAAGTTCAGCCGCTTGTCTTTGTAAAGAACTCCGATGAACTTCAGCACGTTCGGGTGTTCCAGACACCTCATCACCTTCACCTGCAGGAGACAAGGAAACAGCTTAACTCCGCCTCTCTAGCGCCACCTGCAGGACCAGGTCAGAACCAGAGAACTCTGTGGATCTGAATTTAGACCTGCTGTATTTACACTTAACATTTTACACTGGAAAAAAGGTACGAGGGGTTTTCAAGGGTTTCACTCAGGACAGATGATCAGTTCTGGATGTGATGTTAGAACACTGCGTGTACAAGAGCATCAGTGAGGTCAGGTACTGAATTTGGAACATTGCTGTAAGGATTTGATTGCATCCCCAAAAGCATTAATGAGGTCAGAGACTGATGTTGGAACATAACTACAAAGTCCAAAAAAAAAAATTATTATAATAATAACAATTATTATCACTAGAAGTATGAGTATTATTATTATTATTATCATGATTTAAAAAAAATTATTATTCAAGATTCAAGATTCAAAGCGTTTATTGTCATATGTACAGAAAAAACAAAAGTGACATTTTCTCTGTGCAATGAAATTCTTTCTTTGCT
>JBBJLS010000041.1:27029927-27043917 GCA_037577275.1 Bryconaethiops microstoma | reverse complement strand
GGGGTGTGTGTGTCGTGGGGGGGGGGGCGGAAGAGAGTCCATCCACTGCACTCATGCCATCATAAATCCCAGAAATTTCCCCTTGGAAATTCAACCATTTAAGCTTTTAATAAAGAGAGAGAAAAGCCTGTGACGATTGGAGAGTGGAGGCCGAGTGCACGTGATGCTCAGAGTCTCCGATGATCATCCTGAGACAGGCCTTCCTGCCGCAGTAAATTAGTTTTTGCATCCACCGCGGCCAAATGCACATAAATTAGGAAAGGGCCTGAATAGTGCATTGTTTGAGACGGGAAAAGTGGTGCAGCAAGCTCAATGCATTCCAGACCTCGCGAACTGAAAGATTCATGCGGTTGTTGTGGAACATTTCTTCTACAGAAGCCTCAAAGGTGCTGGACATGGAACTGAAGAAGAGACAGCACCCCCTGGGCACGGCTGATTTCCTGCCATTAGATGTTTAAGTAGTTGCTGAGGGGGCCAGCAGGGAGCGCTATAATTATGTACATCATATTAAGAATAAAACAAGCATTACGTTTTCAGTTATTGTGTATTGTGATGTGACTGGGGCCCCTGGGTTGTCGCTTAGGGTCCCCAAATGTTCTAAATAAAATATATATATATGTTTAAGACGAGAAATTTGCATAAACTACTATTTTTATATTTTTATGACTATTCAAACAGTCAAAAATCACAACCTCTCCCTAATAAGAGTCTCAAAGACTACGAGAACACTCTCATCAAAGATGGGGCATCAAACCAACAACCTACTGTCTTTAAGGCAGTTATCCACTGCACTGTTCAACTGTGGTTGAGTGAGTGATTAGTGCAGCCTACTGGGAGGCTGTTCAGAATGACCATATTATGGAAAGAAACAGGTAGTGTTGCTACAACAGAGGAGGCATTCAAGAGCAATGATGTTTATGGAAACCCAATCCAGCCCTCTATTCCAAGGGAGAAACTTCATGAGATGGTTCTAAGACAGTTTCAGAGGAAATGTCAAACATAATTATTTCATATATCGACCTGGCCTGTCTCTTCTGAGGGTGTAAGGCAGTGGCTCAAGCCACTTTTAAGGTTTATCTGTGCAACGAATCTCTGGAGTTTCTTTTCTTTGAGCTTTCAGGCTCAGACACAAGTCATGGACCTGTCCCTCACCGCAAACGAAAGCTTGGAGGGATTAGAAAAAGGAGGACTGCTCCGAGATCGATGCTGTCTCATGGACATGCCTTGACTAATGTGGTCCCGTCCCTAAACTTTCTCACATTCTGGAAATCCATCAGCAGCTTAATAACTGCCTGCTAATCTCCCGAAATCCATCAGATAGAGGACACGTGGAACAGGCGCTAAGACATGAGACGTCTGCCATTAGCTAATGATGCACTGTGAAGCACTCCCCTGGTTTCCCTGTGTCAGACAGAAAGCCTCCCTCAAGCGCCTCATGCATTGCCCAGGCATCCCAACTCTCCCCAGCAGGCCCGGGGCCAGGCCGAGCTCAGCTGGAATGTGTTGTTGGCCGCTCGTGTTGTCTCCCTGAAAAGCTCTGGGTGCAACAGGGTTATCGGCCTATAATTCTACCCACCTGCGCTAATTCATGAGGGGAGGATAGGAGTGTGAGGAATATATCCACCAAATTAATCTTTTGGGTGGTCATGTAAACTGCTATCAAAGACCCTCATTGGACTCGGTTGAAACTATCTTGCCTGTTTTTCTACCTTGCGAGACAGGCTTGTCTGAACCACGGCCCTTAAAAGTGTTTTCCATCTAATATCTCGAGTTACGGAGAAACATCCAAAGTAAAGGTCTCGGGAATTGTTGTGAAGAATTCCCAAACCAGAGCTAAAGTTGTTAATAGGGTAGGTCAGATCAGGTCCGACCTCAAACGCTCCTCGGCACGGTCGAAGTGTTATCAAGTGAATAATTAACTCACGTAAAGGCCAGCTTTTTTTTCCAGAATTGGGGTCATCTGCCCTGAGAGTTCTGTGCATTTGGAAGCATGTGGAAGCCAGTTTTCGAACCCTGGTTCTCCTGAATGAAAAAGGTGGTCTGAGGGTTGCTTCAGGGGAACCCTAGTGAGATCCGCAGCATATCTGAAAGCTATCCACTCCTGGCTCTGAGTTTTAAGCAACGCGATTGGTTCTTTTTGTCATATTAGCCCATAGTTCAGAAGCTGTACTGGTAGGAAATTGTCATCTCACATGGCTAAAGGTCTTTCAGGGTGAGAACAGCTCCATGTACTGCTCATCACTGTCTCCCACCAGAGGAACATAACAGTAGAAGTGTGATTCTGACATCCCTTTTATTGTCAGAAACATATGAAAAATGTCAAGTGTGGAACCATGCAGTCAAGCCATGGCTTTTAGAGAAAATTCTTGCATCCATCCTATCTACCAATCATCCATCTATCTACACTATATGGACAATAGTATTAGGACGCCTGACAGTTACAACAACAGGGACTTTAATGACATTCAGATACAAAGACTTTGGTCCCCACTTTGCAGCTATAACAGCTTCCACTCTTCTTGGAAGGCTTTCCATTAGATTTTGATGCTTCTGTGGGAATCTGTGTACATTAATTCTGTAGAGCATTAATGAGGTCAGGCACTGATGTTCATCCCAAAAGTGTTGGATGGGGTTGAGGTCAGTCAATCTATGCGGGCCAGTCAATCTTCCACACCAAACTCATCCAACCGTGTCTTTATGGACCTTGCGTTGTGCTCTGGGGAACAGTCAAGATTGCTCTTCACTGGAAGTATGGGGGGACCTGAATTCAATAATTAAGGGGTGTTCCCCAATACTTTTGTCCATATAGAGTATCTATCTATCTTGCACAAATGCCTGGTTCTTCTGAAAACTGTGGTCTGGGATTCATTTCATGTGAGCCCTAAGTTTAATATGTTAATTTTGTCACATTAGTACATAGTTCAGGTGCTGTAATGAAGGGAAAGAAGAAGGAAAGCAGTGCAAGTGCTGTCTTACACAGCTGAAGGTCTTTGAGAGTTAGAGCAGCTCCAAGTTGTACATCCGATAACCGCTGCTCCCAAAGGAACTTAACAGTAAAGGTGTGATTTTGTCGTCCCATTTATTGTCAGAAGTGCATAAATGCATGAGACGTATGGAACCATAATCAATCCACTATGAGAAATTCCAGCAGGCACAAGTTTTCTCAGCAATGCAACTTGTTTTAGAAGTATGGAAAGTATGAAAGCATGATTGCATTTTCGTTCTCCAGACATTTTCGTGAACTTTTGTGCCCCTGATTCCCCTCAGACCCGCCTGCCTGTAGTTGGCTGTTAATGAACAAATCGCATGATTGGACCCCTGCTGTAAATGCGTTCATTTTTCATATGCACCACTCCCAGGCCTCGCTGATTAACCAGACGATTGCACACCATCCAGTGATTTGTTCTGGCCGCGGCGCTGGCCAAATGAACGTTGCCTGAGTTTACACACACTCACACACACACCACAACAACAATCATATGAATCTGGACAAGAGTGAGAGAATACAGTTGCTGCAGAACAGAAGAACAGTGGAACAAAACCCCCTTTGCCATGCCTGCAACCGCACGGCTGTAAATCACGGTCCTGGAGCGGGAGCTTGCCTGAGACCTCTCATTTGTTTCAAACACACTTTTTGGTATGACGGTCTATCAATCCAGCAGTAAGTAGAATGATGCCGTCCACGATCCAACAGACAATATGAAAAATAGTCCACGCCAACTCATGCAGTACACTTAGGATCTGTGTGTGGATTCCTGCAGGCCACAGGACCAGAGAGATTTACAGCTTTTAAAGAACATCACAGTGATTTTCTTATTCATCATCCTTAAACTAAGTTTGGTGCAATACAGTACATGCCATACACCGGACGAAGCGGCCACAGGGGGTCGTGGCCATCACCCTGCCGGAATAGCCCACCTCTCAATGGACGAGCTCAGACACTCCGACTGTCCAGCATCACTTCAGCCAAATACAACATTCAGGGCAAGAGTTTCTCCAAAGCTCAGACATGCGGAGTTTGTGTAAGTTAATCCTCAGTGCAAACACACTCCATAACGAGAGGAACAAGATACAAAAGCATTCATCTAACTGTTTTTTTTTCTTTTCTTTTGTCCATTTTTCTGCGGCTGGTCCAAATTGTGTCTGTAGTGCTACAAACTGCAGGTAGAGGGAGCTGAAGAGCTGCAGGTCTGTCTGTCTATCTATCTGTCTGTATATTTATTATCCATCCATCCACCCATCCATCCATTCGCCCATCCGTCCATACACCCACCCATCCATCAGTCCATCAATCCATCCATCCATCCTCCATCCATTCATCGATTCATCCGTCTGTCCTCCGTTCATTTATCCATCCATCCATCCATCCATCCATTCATCCATCAACCTACCTACTGATCCGCCCACCCACCTATCTATCTATCTATCTATCTATCTATCTATCTATCTATCTATCTATCTATCTGGGGATGCTGAATGATTTATTTGAGAGAGGGAGAATTCCATGGCTCCAGTCCATTAAACTGAGAGCAGCCACAGTAAAGCAACTACAGGGTCCTGGAATCCACAGGCACGGAACTCCAGCCGATCACAATCATTTTCATTAACCTTCAACCTTGGCAGACCCAACCAGCAAAAGAACAACAGAAACATGCACAATGCTTCCCCTTCAGAGCTGCAAAGGATCCACACCACTAAATGTTCCAAGAACACAGCTAACCACTGCTGGCTGGCTGTTCACCACAAGCCCAAAGGCTCAGCTCTGCAGCCAAAAAGAAATCAGCTGAAACCGTGGTGGACTGAGTGGCACACACCCTGGCAGGAACGGTCTTTCTGTCTTTAGCCAGAAAAGAACACGCTTAAGGTGGTTAAACCAGAACCTTATGTTGTTCTATCACACCATCACAGAGTTACCAGCTCTCGGGGATATCAAGAAGACGCAGGTTGTAGCTTATTTAGGTTAAAGGAGTTACAAGATAGATGCGGGGAGCTCCTGATTGAGCTGTTTCACATTCAATGCCATTTCATCACGTAAGCCTTTGTAGGCTTTTGTTTGGTTGCTATAGGGAAATCAGACACGTATTGGTTGTCTGTTTGACAGTTAATTTAGATAAATGTGAGTTTGGGCGGGATACAGTTACATATTTGGGTAAGGTGGTGTGGCAAGAACAGGTACAGCCTGTGCATGCTAAGGTACAAGCCATCGACTCTTTTCCACCCACTACCTCCAAAAGGGAACTGATGAGGTTCCTGGGAATGGTGGCCTATTATCAAAACTTTTGTGCCAACTTTTCTACTGTGTTGTCTCCGTTGACTGACCTTTTAAAAGCTAATGCTAAATTTGACTGGTCTTCCGCCTGTCAAAAGGTCTTAATTGTTGCCGGGCCCCGGTCCTGGCTGCTCCACATTTAGACTGGCCTTTTCAGGTCCAGGTAGATGCCAGCCAGGTGGGTGCCGGGGCAGTTTTGCTACAGACGGATGAAAATGGGATAGAAAGACATCGGCCCGTGTCTTTCTTCTCCCAAACGTTTAATACACATCAGACTAATTATTCTACAACTGAGCAGGAAACGCTGGCCCTTATCTGGGCTCTTAAACTTTTTGATGTGTTCACTGGGTGTTCCAGTGGTGGTTTATTCAGACCATAACCCTCTCACCTTCCTATGTTCATTACAATGTCCTAGTCAGCGCCTTATGCATTGGGCGTTGTTTCTTCAGCCTTATAACTTGGTGATCAAACACATTCGGGGTCCATTTGTCATAATTGCCTTGGTTGTATCTTTGCTCCTTCCCTCTTTAAAAGCTTCTCCACTGGCAGGGGATGGCCGGACTGAGAGGAGTGGTGAGGAGATTACTTTTCTGTGGCTGAGGTTATGTGTTTCCTGGTGTTGATGGTGGTGTGTGAGTTAAGCAGAAATTGTGTCTGACAGCTTTTTATTTATGAGCTCATTGTAAAGTAAGGGTTAGGGAATGTACAGAGGTCCTTTGTAGGGCCTCTGTCTTTATGGGGGTTGCCTGTAATTGCCACCTGCTGGTCTGTCCCTTTTTCTTTGTGTGTTCCAGGGTGGAGCAGTGGCACAGGAGAAGCTGATCACTTGATCAGTTTACCTGGGCTATTTAAAAAAGCTACCTGGCAGGGGTGTTGGGGGAGTGCGGCCGCTACACCCCCCCCCCCCCCCTCGCTCTCCAGCACGCATTATTTTCTTTTTTGGTGTATTTCGCCCTATTTACTTTTACTGCAATATTCTTTACTTTAATAAAAGTTTATTGTTAAAGCTTGATCTTCATTTGGCCTCCCTTCATGTTGCTGAGCCAAATCGAGCCTCGGTTCGGTAACACCATGCAGGCATATAATGAAGACCATGTTCCAGGCGTGCTAGTAGAGACCCAGTGCTCTGATGTGACACAGGGGTCATCTGAGGTGACATGAAGTCACAAAGACAAAAAATTTAGTGGTCAGCTATGGAACTTTAGATTCTGTCCAATATGATATGGACAAAATAATTTATTGCAATTATATCATTACATTATATATATATATATATATATATATATATATATATGCACAGTTCAGAGTTCGCAGCCTCAGTCGTTCACGGATTTTTTCTTAGAACCGAGCTAATAATTATTGTTCTTGGAAATTCCCGCAAAATTCATGCAAATATCCTGCGCATTTTTTGTGGCAATATATAATTTTTCATGCATTTTAGTGCTAAATTATTAAGAAAAATATAATTTAATAATTTTGTAACATGAATATTACATAAATTCAGCTAAATAAGTACTGCTTTTACCCTGCTTATACCAAAGAAAGCACGCTTGCACGAATTACAGTACAGTCTATAAAGGGGTAATATCGGTATTTTACATTCTAGCACTGCGAGAGACAACTTTTCAGTGTACACTGTACAGTACGGATATGGGTTTATTTTGACTATTTTTAAAGAGTAATGTATTAAGCTGAGTTTAAAATAAAATTAGTGTATAAATGACTCAAATGGTTCTTTAAATTATGCCATTAAATAGCTACATTTTAAAGCTTTAAAGAATCTAGTAAAAAAAAGGTACATTTAAGGTTTCTGTCTAAAACACTTAGATTGCCGTTCTTTTAATTTTAAAAGGTTCTGCACAACTGATTTCCAGAAAACGTTCTTCAGAACCTTTTTTGGCACCATTTTTTTAAGAGTGCACTTTGCAATAGAGCGAACTTTTGAGGTTCTGTTAAAGAAGGGCCTGTTTTATTTGGACTATTAATGTGTGTTGGATCACATGGATGCCTCTTTTGATGCTTTGCCCAAAGAATCTGGGATCTCGGAGGATGTTTTAGGTGAAGGCTGATGTTGTGCTAACGACTATGAAATGATGAATTGTTGCATCCCTACTTTCTTCTCTTCATCCTTCATTGAAGAGGATGTTCTGTTCTGCTCTCTGGCTGCAGGAACGCTGACCTTCCTGCCTCATGTCGTTTTGAACCCGTCACCATTATGGGAACTGATCTCAGAGCAGCATGCTGGTCTAATTATGTGCTCGCACTCTTCATGGTGACGATGACAAAGCTGGACGGCAAGGTCCCGAGCCACTTTTGCGTTTGTTTTTTCCCCCCATGAGTCATTGACGCTGTCAGAGCTTGCGGTCTGAAGGTGAGCCACTGCCAGAGAGTTCCGTTCTCATATGTAACTCGCAAATAATCGAGCAACTCTCTTTTTTCACTTTCTTATTAAAGTTCTGCCTTCAGTTCAGAACGAACCTCAGATCAAAGCCGGGACAAATGGGACCATCTGCTTGGCACACCTTGGCCCTACACTTCCACCGTCACTTCCACTGTGTTCTGCTCGGGGGGTGCGGGGGGGGGGGTGGTGGTGGGGGGTGCGGGTGTCGTTGCTGTTCCTCATGGTAATGGAAGCTTCTAACCAAGTTTGGCTGCAATGCAAGCCCGGAGAGGTCGTACTGCTACGCTCATTTACAGGCAGTTGTAAAACGATCCATTGCACTTATGTGCATTACAGCAGTGGCACTGGGCTGTACCGCCCCCTGACGTCGCTTCAAATCTGACACCAGCCTTTTCCACCAGTTTAGGCCTCCTTCATAGACTGGGAATCATCACCAGGAGCCAAGAACCTACAGCAATGCTGATTGATCACAAAATGACTTTGGATTTGAGGGAGGTTCAAACAGTGCCTCGGCTTGTGTTTTCTCAAGATCACTGGAGATCCAAACAAGCCCTTGGCCAACAAATTAACCAAACGGTTGCTAATGACGAAGCTTTTATACGCCATTTTAAAATAACGACATGAATTGAAGCATTTTGATATGCAGGGGGTTTATGACACAAGCTACAGAGTGAAACGCCATATGGATCATGGAGTAACTTCTCATCCTGGGCCAGAACTCAGGGCCACACCCAACCCATACGACCCCTGGCTGGAAGCACACGCAGACCCACACACATCACTCATATGAAGCATTCACAATACACTGCACGCTGGCACCTGGTCTGGCCAAAAATGCCTGCTTTTTTGTTATTTATAATGTGTCGAGGAAGGCTATGGTGCAAATCAAGCACCAGACAAATGTCAATAAAAGAGCCAACAGCACTGGTATGTTCAGTTGGCGAAGCGTGTCCAGATGGTCCACACATGCATTCGGTGCTTCTCGGCCGAATGTTCTTCTGACAAGAATTGATATGACCAATAAACAGAGCTCATAAGATCTACCCCTCCTGTCTGCTCGCTGGCCGGAATGTTTTCTTATTACTTGCACATTAACTCCTTAAAATCCCAGGCTTATTATAGCCTAAGCCTTTTTATTTAGTAGCTATATGGGCTACAAGACAAAATGGTTGAGTTATTCTAGAGGAATGTTCAGTCCTCGCCACTGAAGAAGGGGTTAAGCTTGCTGGCAACACCAGGCTTCCATTCCTCACTCCCATAACTAAATAAGTCGGCTAGATTGGATTGTTCTCTATGTAATAAGCCTCTGGATGTAATAAGGCCTGGGAATTTAAGGACCTAACCAAGGAGGATTGATAGGGATATTATATCTGCTGAAGAAAAATCGAACTATGATGGTAAACAGGTGTTTCAATCAGACCTGATTGCATTTGAGTGGTTGAGAAAATCCATCTAGCATGAGTTTTTGTGATCCGTGCCCGACACATGATGAGAGAATATGAAAGATAAGGAATATACGCATTTTTCTGCTACAATGCTGATACTATTCCAGAGCCTCTGCATGCACAGTACATCTAGAAATGATAGAAACGAAAGCCAGACTTTCGAAAGCAATCAGTTTGATCCATCGTTCGGCCTTTTGCTGGGTACATCTCTGCATTCTGAGCATCTGTTATTCAGACGTTAGCATAGAAAGTCTAATGTCTTTTATGACCTAAATACTGTGCATCTGAGAGCCGGAGTATTCCCAAAAGGCTTTTCTTTTTTCTCCTACAGAACTGTCAAAACACTTCAGGATTTTTGAAGGTTTTTGTTCGACTGAGCTATTGCGAAAAAAGTCAAATGAATCACACGCTAAAAGTAGGACCATGTTTTGATGATGACCATATTGTAGCAAATGGCAAGGAATACAAACTGTTGAAATATATTGGGACCGAAGTTTCCAAATGAATAGTGAGTCTACACTTTCGTCTCCGGCCAAAATGGATATGAAGAGCGCTGTCTGTCCAACGCGGTTGGCAGGAACCGAACCTTTTACCCCTGACGGTACCCCTGACGACTAGCGTCAAAAAAACATGGCTTGCATTAACGGCTCTTGCGGATCAGCGCTCAGTGCCGAATGCACACCCAAGTGTGTGGCAGTGAAAGCAAACAAGCCCAGCGCAACAGCGTGGGAACAGCTCACACGCCTTGAAGGATACCGATACGAAATGAGAACTTTCCTCCGCAGGCTCCAGTTACCGTCCCAAGGTCGCCGTTTCAATCCCTCCTGACTGCGGGCCGTGCCAGGGGATGAGTGGGAGGTGAGCATTGGTTTTTTGTTTGTGTGGGGAAGGGGGTGGGCCTTGGGCCTTGTCACTGTGGACTCAGGAGGAGTCATTACTCACAATCAGAGGCCAGCAGCGAGCAACTTGAGGACAGGTCTAATGAGAAGCACATGTGCTCCATGAGACACTGAGCTGCCTCCCAGCTCATCTGCCTGGCCTACTATTCTCATCTCTCTCTCTGGTTCTCTTCCTCTCTCTACCTTCTCAAGTAGAAAGATCCCAAAAGGTCTTTGATGGCTCTAGAAGGTCTGACATTCATATACACAGGTTTGAACCTTTTGAGATCAACATAAAACAATACCTTTGACAATGTATTTTGGATGGTGCAAACAAACGAAGCACAGCTGCTTTGGGAAAATGCCTGAATGACTGAACTACGGTGTCCATCCTTAACGACCAGCTAATCCTGCAAATTCAGTTTAGATCTTTTATCATCACAAATCATCAGCCGGCATGGAGCCGAATGAAATCCTGGCAGTCTGTATTCCAGCACTTCGGAGAATCCTCGCTAACTGTTCGTGACAAGTGCTTGCGTTAGGCGAGAAACATTTGTATGTCAAGAGTTCTGGTCCAGCTTTGGTGGAGTGGAACGCAAAGCAGAATGCACCTTCGCTTTAGGCACTGACACCAGAAACTTCAGGGTGTTACCTTCCTCTCCTTCCACCTTGGGTGCAAGGGACAGGATTCACAAATAGCTCTAGTCTTACAAAGTCTGGAGCAAGCCGAGCCATGACATCATGTGTCAGATTGCTTTGATTTGCCATCTGTTATCTTTCTCGAATCAGGTATTTGGACTCAAGGGTCAAGGCTGGGCAGGACTAAGCCACGGGCTTTGGCTCGACTCACAGATGAGCAGTGATTATCCAGAGGTGCTTGTTGATGAGTAAGTCTAAAAACTTTCCTACAGGGGCCTCACTGAGGATTTGAAGTGTGAAGTGTGATCAGGCCTTGAACTCGGGTCTTTAAAAACTGGTGTTTCCTCGTCCTCGTCCTGTTTGTTATTTTTTACATCCGCCATGTGCTTTTTGTCCATGTGCCTTTTGTTGTTGTTGTCCTCATCCCTTGCCACACCTTAGTCCTGCCTCTTCCTCAGAGTGAACCCAAGTTCCCAGGTGTTTTTTGTCATGTGTCTGTGTAGGCACCTCTGTATTTGTTGGTTCTCTCTGTTTGCGCCTTTTAAAGCCTTGCTGTTTGGATTCATGTTTGAATGTTAATTCTGCCTTGTTATTTTGTTACTTCATGTTTATTTGTGAAATGAAACTGTGCAACTCACGCAAACATCCTGTCACGCTCATTCATAACAGGGGTATACCGGATCGACTGTTTCTTGGCTCGGTTCAATGCTCAGTTTTTGATCCGATTTGGGCACACTTACCCTTGATCAGAATCATGTGGCTCAAGCACTCGGAATCTTATGAAATGAGTACTTTTAAAGGTAACAGAATCCTACGGCTCAAGCAGTTTTAAGGGATCAGAATCTGTGCTACCATTCAAAGGTTTTTGCACACAACAGATTTTTACCACAAATTCATTAATTTCATAAACTGCAGATTTATATTTTAGCTAAACACTGGAAAGTTGCTAAGTGAACAACTATAAATGAAAATGTCAAATAAAACAAATTTCCTTTATAAGATCAAAGACTCTGTAACAGTGCAGGTCTGACTCCTATTAACTGGTTGTGTGGTGATGCAGAGTCAAGTTCTAGACTGTCCTTTAACTTTAAATGCACTCGTCACTGTTTCAGCACTAAGAACCTCCTTAAATATCTAACACTGGTCTGTTGGTCCACATTATATTTGTAGTTCTAAATGTAATTGTAAATATAATTATAATTATAATTATATTAGGTGGCTTGTAGGTCCATAGTGATAAATAATAATTTTCTGGCTAATAAAGGTATTTAGATGGTGCATATATTATTGAGTGTATTTTTATTAAATAACATGCATATGTGGAAAATATCAGTGTGTGCAAAAAAATTTTGGCTGGTAGTGTAACATTTCAAATGGGATCAAATGTGATGTATCTGTGAAGCCTGTGAGAATTATTCAACCAGACTGTAGCTGAGTGCCCAACCATTCTTTCTTGGGGGCCCAAAACTGTAGTATGACGGGCCGAGTGTTAAAACGACTGTACACCTGGCTAGCAATTTCACACAGTACCTGCCTGAGGAATCTGTATTATATGTATAATTCTGTCTGTTACACTTTGGTACATGTGTTACATTTAATTGGGAATTGTTGCAGATTTTTAGTGATTTATAACCTTACATCAAATTCTATTTAGCACGCCAGCTTTGGGGAGCTGTGGTTCAGATACTGAGATACTGGAGTTACAGGTTTATTTGCAAATCTGAGAAGTTGCTGGAGTGCTGTGGTGCTTAAGTGTCCCACAGTGGCTATCCAAAGCTTGTGGGTCCTTAACAACAATTTGGAGAACCTGTACTTTCGGGCCTTTAATCTTGAAGATCAGGCAACGTCACTGTAAAGAAAATTGTTTCTGAGTTTATGCCCTTTTGAGGACTACATCCAGAGGTCGCAGTGAGTTTACTCTAAAAATGTGGAACAAATTAACATTTTACTCCAGTCAGTCACATATTATAAAGCTAAAATTGGTGACAGCAGAAAACTAGAAGGTAGCTGAAGAGATGAGAGATCTGTACATGTTCTGAAGTCCTTAACCTACACTGAATCTACAGCCTTTACTTTGGTTGTTAAACGTGGTTTAAAGCCAAGAGCATCAATTTAGATCTGGCCCGTGAGCAGGTTTTCACAAGGCCCAATCTATTCTCCGACACATTTTTTTCACTTATGCATATAAAAAATAGGACATAGCCCTGAACACTGTCCAAGATCTGCTTGAAACATGTGAGCATATTACAGGAGATGTTCTAACACTTTCTAATAGAGATAAAAGTGTCTTTTATTTCACCAGACAGCATGTGTGGTGCTACGCAAGCAACTGCTTCGTTTTAAGGCAGCGCCTGTTTCATCGCAGTGTTTATAACAACAATGTTTTTTCCAGTTGAATGTTAATTTCTCTCATAAAACACTGGCTGTCCCTGCTGAAAAGTTATTGGTGGTTTCTTTGGGATGTTTAATGGCCTTTAGAGGTATTGTGTGCTTTCCTGATGTCTTGATGTCTCGGCGTAAAGGATCCCAATGGTGTAACCAGTAACCTGTGGTTGTTTCTTGACTCATTCGATGGTTTTCTAATGTAATCCAAAAGTGTTCTGCAGGAAACTGGTGGCATCTAATGGAAATCATTAAGCCAGTTCTTGCACGGAAGCAAAACACCCTGGAGAAAAAAGGTGGAGAAACACCCTGCACACGTCTCCAGTCCTTCACAGGGCACACACACACACACACACACACACACAGAATGGGAGGAAACCTGAGCTCCTGGTGGAAACACACACAGACACAGGGAAAACACACGCACACACACACATTTAGAACAATGGCCATCCTGGCCAGGAATCGAACCCAGAACGTTCTTGCTGTGAGAATACAGTTCTAAATACTGCACCACTGGAGAATAAAGATCCACCACCCAAAAAATTACCTAAGGGTGTAAAGGGGTAACAGATGGATTACAGTCTGTACCTGTAAACTACACTGAGCACCTGTATGGTCAGTGAATCTGGTAGATGGACAGTGACGCATGAGGTAGGTGGACCTGATGAAAGGGCTCGTCAGTGTCTTTCACAGTTTGAGGATGTTTTTCTAATGAAACAGATCAATAATAAGCATTTCCACAGTGATGTGAGTTGCTTTCTTATGCTCTAGAACTACTGCAGCACATCCAACAATAAGGGCAACATGGAGCTTCTTTTATACCATGAAGGGAAACATGCCAGCTTACAGAATGCTCTGCCTTCCACACACAGATCTATTTACTATGTCCGACATGGACAGACACATGCACACACACACACACACACACACACACACACACACACACACACACACACACACACACACACACACA
>JBBJLS010000041.1:27017127-27027831 GCA_037577275.1 Bryconaethiops microstoma | reverse complement strand
TGCATAGTCATACAAGTACAACACACAGTGAAATGATTTCTCTGCATTTAACCCATTCACCAAGTGAAGCAGTGGGCAGCCACCAATGAGGCGCCCGAGGAGCAGAGTGTGGGGACGGTACATTGCTCAAGGGAACCTCAGTGGTGACACTAGCAGTTGGGATTTGAACCCCAATCCTCTGATTGCAGGGCCAACACACCAACCACTAGGCCGTCCAACTGCCACTATATACACAAATGTCTATATTTATATTTGTGTGTTATTTGTATGGTGTACTTTTTATACTGTGCCATTGCGTTGTATTGGTTTGCTGCTCTTACTTTTGTTCTGTCCACTTTCTGCCATAACAATGCAAGTTTCCCACATGTGGGACTAATAAAGGTTGATCTTATCTTATCTTAAATGACATTACCGGAGCTAAACTAGAGTTCAGTTTTTTTTCTTAGCATGGAACGGTACCTAAATCCACGCTCTGCTGAGAGGAGTCGGTGGGGATTCCCCAGAACATGATGCTGGTCAGCATGGTGCAGAGGAACAAGGAGAAGCAGCAGGAGACGCGCTGCACTCGAGTGAAGTTACTGTTAGCAGGTCGGTTGATCACAGAGTACCATATGTGCCCGTCACACAAGTCCTTCGCTGTCTTCTTGAAAAACAGATTGCTGAAAGGAGAAGAGGTTTTGTTCTCACGCTTTTCTTTGCTAGAACTGTTCTTCAGTGAAAGCCTGAATACTCACCTGAACCTTTTTAATTCTGCCTCTGTTGCTACCGGAAACACTTTATCCAGGGTGCACTGTCCCATATCAATGGACAGCCATGAGCTGCACAGGAAGTGCCACTTCTGTCCAGTCTCCAGATCCTGCACCATCACTTTATTCACGTACCTAAAGAGAATTAGCTTAAGTAACACACAGTCATATGCAAAAGTGGTAAAAACACTCCTTGGTCAAATAACAGGCTTTGTTGATTTTCTAAATGAACAAATCATCTACAGCAGAGGCCACCAACCCTGGTCCTGGAGATCTACATTATATGGACAAAAGTATTGGGACGCCTGACCATTACACCAAAAGGGACCAACAGTGTCACGACATTCAAATACACTTTAATATGGAGTTGCCCCCCCAGGTCAGGCACTGATGTTGGATGAGAAGGCCTGGCTCACAAACTTCATTCCAGTTCATCCCAGAGGTGTTGGATGGATTTGAGGTCAGGGCTCTGTGCGGGACAGTCAAGTTCTTCCACACTGAACTCATCCAGCCACGTCTTTATGGAGCTGCTTTGTGCACTGGGACACAAGTCATGGTGGAATAGAAAAGGTTCTTCCCTAAACTGGGTCCACAAAGTTGGAAGCATGGTGGTGTCCAAAATGTCTTGGTCTGCTGAAGCATTAAGATTGAACTTCACTGGAAGTAAGGGGCCCAAACCCTGAAAAAAGGTGTTCCAGTACTTTGATCCATGACTACAAAGTCTCTGTTTGGTGTCAGGAAAAAAGGTCAGGTGTGCCAATATTTTGTCCACATTGTGTATATTATAACCATAAATGCAAGAGGCAAGACTAAGGCACTGTACCAAGCAGGATGTTTTCCAGTGTTATCGTGCCACAGCCTGACACTCTGCAGCTCTCCCAGAGAAACTGGAGCGGTGAGCAGGAACATGTCCACCCCTCCCCTCTCAAACACCGGCTTGTCTGGGTCGGTCAGATAGTGCGGCTCAGTCTCCCACACTGAACCTGTCAGAGTCACTGAAACCTGCAGTCACAGCAGCACATCAAAACTACTGTACAATAGCACAGCAACACAACTCGTCAGACAAAAATACCACAGTGACCGTACTGACATGAGAGGAGGAAGAAACAATAAAACAGTGACCGTACTGACATGAGAGGAAGTAGAAGCTCCCCGACGGTGACCAGTACTGACAGCCACTAAGTAACGGTATTCAGCCAGCGGATCATTGTCCTCCAGCACGGTCACCTTCACCTTTAAAATATACCAAAGTTGACTAAGGCTATAGACATCTGATCTTACAAAGACTTAACTCAGTGCGGATTTATCCAGTGCACTAATCTTAAAGTTCACCAGGATTTTATATGATTAATTGACTCAAATATTCTTAAAAATACAGAAATATGACTAGAGGTACTGTTCCTATAGATAGCTACAGAGTGAATGAATATGGATGAATAATTCTGTCATTCATAAATTGATGCAGTGTGACTCAGATTAATGAATCACAATTTTTAGAATGAGCACATATTATGTATCGCATTTTAGAATGAGCACATATTATGATTATGCTTTGATTTTAGGGGAAGCTAATTAAAACAAAAAAAAAAGATTATCCATGCAGACCAGTCTGACCTTTATTTTGTCCTTGAGGTCCTCCCGGCGTGCCCAAATCACCACTAAAATATAGGCCAGGAAAATGGCACAAACAAAACACACCACAACGGGGTTTTTGGAGAAAGTAGCAAAAAGCTCAGCAGTGCGAGTCACATCGACCTTATTGGGCATGACGAAGAAAGAGCTCCCGAAAAACGTCAAGTGGGTGCACAGACACTGAGTGACCAGTTCTGTGGTGCGGGGGCCAACCTGGGGACACAAATTGTGTTTTATTGACTGTACAGAGTTAGACTGAACACACAACTGAGCAAACTGCTTTGGTAAGGCCTTGAGCTCGACACAGTGACAGTCAGTGAAGTAAAACATCTTCAGATAGTTTGCTTGGTAAATCAGTGCATCATTGCATTTAAATCACACTTTATTTATTATTTGCTTTTTATATTTTATACAGTTACAAGAGATAAGCATCTACAGAGTTGCAAATCTTATTTCGTTGCACTGTACATTCCAGTGTATTGCAATGACAAAGATATTCTGTTCAGTTCTATTCTATTCTATTTAATGGTAAATGTCAGTTGTGATGTAACCCACCCTGCAGCCATGGTCACTCCAGTTGGTTCTAGTCTCATCCCAGAACTTGCACTGAGCAGCAACAGACGTGATGAGCACTGAAGCATTAGAGGAGTTCACACCTGCTTCTACAGGCTGTATGAGGAGATAGTAATCCCCTGCTTCAGGTGCCTTATGCACCCACGTGTACCTCTCCTCTGTGTGTATATAATATAAATAAATATATCATGTAAAACAGAATATTAATACATGCACATCTGTTTATCTTTAGGACCATTTTTAAAAATTCCATCACCTGGCAGCTCCCCTGGTTGTGGAAGCTGCATTTTGGCATCGTAATGAGTGTCGTTCGGATAATACTGGAGGCCCAGGTATAACTGCAAAGTCGTCTTCTCTGAAGGTTCCAACTTCAAAACCAGAGACATGCTCGGAGCGGTGACATTGACGGCCAGAGTGCTGAACTTTCTCAAGTCCAGGAAAGTAGTGTTACGGTCCACAGCTTCCCACCTTGGTAAAAGAATCTACAAACAGTGCCAGCTGTGTAGGCATTCCATTAGATGGATAGATAGATAGATGGATAGATGGATGGATAGATAGATGGATAGATGGATAGATAGATAGATAGATAGATGGATAGATGGATAGATGGATAGATGGATAGATGGATAGATGGATAGATGGATAGATAGATGGATAGATGGATAGATGGATAGATAGATAGATATATAGATAGATAGATAGATGGATAGATGGATAGATGGATAGATGGATAGATAGATAGATAGATAGATAGATGGATAGATGGATAGATGGATAGATAGATAGATAGATGGATAGATAGATATATAGATAGATAGAGATAGATAGATAGATAGATAGATAGATACATACATACATACATACATACATACATACATACATACATACATAGACAAATGGACGAATGGATGGACAGGTGGACGAATGGATGGATGGCTGTATAGATAGATAGATAGAGAGAGAGAGAAAGAGATAAAGAGAAAGAGAGAGGGAGAAATGGACAGATGGACAGAGAGATAGATTGACGGATGAGTACTTTATTAATTCAAAAAGTAACATTTACAGTATTACAGTAGACACTTAATTTTCTACACACAGTGAGTGAAAATAAATACATTATACACACATGAAATATTAAAGAGGTGAAATAGCTGTGTTTTCTGTCAGGCCTGGATTGTTAAGTAATTTACATTTATGCCATTTTGCAGACACTTATACAGACATATGTGGGAGTTTTGCAGTTCAAAAGAAAACATTTCCCTCATGCCAGTAAACCCAGGCTTATATTAAGAGCTGCTATCAGACTAAGATTCTACCAGAGATGGAGTTAATCCTTCACCAGGACCCTCCCAGAGCACACAGAGAGGAACCACTAGAACCCTCTCAGATCACACAGAGGGGAACCACCAGGACCCTCTCAGATCACACAGAGGAGAACCACCAGGACCCTCTCAGATCACACAGAGGGGAACCACCAGGACCCTCTCAGATCACTCAGAGAGGAACCACCAGAACCTTCTGAGATCACACAGAGAGGAACCACCAGGACCCTCTCAGAGCACACAGACAGGAACCACTAGAACCCTCTCAGATCCCACAGAGGGGAACCACCAGGACCCTCTCAGATCACACAGAGGGGAACCACCAGGACCCTCTCAGATCACACAGAGGAGAACCATCAGGACCCCCTCAGATCACACAGAGAGGAATCACCAGGACCCTCTCAGATCACACAGAGAGTAACCACCAGAACCTTCTGAGATCACACAGAGAGGAACCACCAGGACTCTCTCAGATCACAAACACAGAGGTTTGTGAAGTTTGTGTGTTGTTTATGATATGAACATGTTGGTGCAGTGGATAGCTCTGTTGCCTTACAGTGAGAAGGTTCTTACAAAAGAACCCGGTGGAGAACATGCACATTCCCGCAGAGAGAACCCTGACTCTGGGTCAGGGTTCTCTCTGTGTGAATATGCATGTTCTCCACCTGCACATCAGATGGACTGGAGATGCTAAATTGCCCCTAGGTGTGTGTGTGTGTGTGTGTGTCTGTGTTTGTACTGTGCACTGGGATATGAGTATTGGAATAGGCTCCAGCGCCCCCCGACCCTGGTTTGGATAAGTGACTGACGAATGGATAGATGGATGGCTGGATGGATGGATGTGAGCCACAGGACTGCTAAAATAAAAGATGACCAACAAAATGGCTGTATCAGCATCCAGGTTCAAACTACACCGAGCTCCTTCATTCTCCTTTACTTCTGAGATCTCTTAAGGAGACTTTCAGAAATTATGGATAGGATGGAGGTGAAGTCAGACGGTGATGGATATAAAGCCCCCTTGCAGGAGAACTCAAGCAGCTGTAACCCTGATAGGATGCACAGCACATTCATCATTTACATCCTGTTAGCATGGAAACAGAACCCGGCGTGTTGTGCGAGAGCTGTGTTTGATTTCCTCCCAACATTGCATCCCCAATGCATCAGCGCAATATATCATAAACAAAGGATTGGTGGGGAAAAAAAGAAGGGGTGAAGATTTAGGCTCTGCGGAAATTATCCACTAACCTCTTTAATGTTTCAATTTGCAAGAGTATTTGTAACAAATGCGGCGGCTCCATCTCAACTGCTTTTTATTTGCAATATTAATGCGACTCATTAGCCAAATCGCAAACAGTTGACAAGCTCTGCGGAGCCTCTCAGTATGGACTCAGAGTTCAAAGCAGCCGCACAGGAACGGTGATTTGCCTCGAGGAACGCAGACCAAAGATCACCGGAAAAAGCTTGAGCTGACAGATGAAAGGCCTGAACAATGGTAGTGGTGCGAGGAGGAAGTACATTAGTGTCATGTGTGAAAGAGAGGTCCCCAATGGAAGTAAGAAGTGCTTCTCCTCCACGTTTTGCTCGACAAGTCCTGTTCACCCTGCCTGGCTCGCCTCCCATTGTTTGTTCCCTCTGCGTTTAGTCCGTTGCATGTGTGAACCTGTGCCCAGTTCCCAGCCAGGGGCTTTCGTCGCACCCCGGGCAGTCGCTAAAACTGTCGGATGTTTGCTTAAACTGAGGTCATTGCAGATAAAAGGCCGCCACAGTTTTCTAGGGTATCATCCTCATATTTGGTCGCCATTTGAGAGCTGGCTTGCTCCAATGGAGACTCCCTGAAGGCTTTATTAACATAAGGGAGCGACATCAAGGAGAATTCCACATCCCTCCTTCCAAGTAGTGTCTCAAAAAGTTCCCATAGCTTGCCATGGTGTGGCCCGTTGTCCACATTTTTGAAGGGGCATTCTTCTCATCGATCTGAAAACAAGAAGAGACATTTGGAATTTTAAAGAACATGCTGGAATACCATGGTTAGTCTCCCCACAGGGTGCTGATGTCATTTCCAGACGCGAGTTCTCCTCTGACCAACCCTCTACATCTCGGCCAACATAAACTGACCTCCAGCATTTCAAAAGACACAACACAAGCCACATAACTCATGGCAATAGATGTTAAACATGAGTTATCCCCAAAGCAGGGCCCCTGGATCACCGTATCACATTACATTTGGTGGGGCTAATAATAGAGACTGCATTGTCTTAGCAGGTGTTAAGCCATTAATGGACTCCACAGATGCAGCTCTGTTTCTTGAGGTTTGCTGCCAACCGCTCCGGAGATGAGTGTAAAAGTGTTCCTTCAGATGTTCCACAAACACAGAAAAAATAGGCATCTGTGTGTCCACACCCTGAACAGTTCCGAACTTTGAATAAGGAAGGGGTTGAGTACAGATGTACTGCGAAGGCCGTGCACGCTTGTACTATGACTTAACGACTGAATTGCTTTGAGATGAATCAGATTTCCAACAGGTGGCTTCTCTTGAATACCATTCAACTAGGCTGCTGAAATCTAAACATCCTCCATAGTCAAAGGAGTCTTGTGAGCTCACGGTTCTCTGCCAGATCCACAGTCCTCTGACATAATTGCTTCAATCCCACTTCTCAGTTCCCCCTTGCCTCCTGGGACTATTGCATTGCCGTCTAAAGACGTTTGGGGTTGCGGCGCAGATGCCGGCATGGACAGTTTGCCAGCACCTGGGAGCTCCCTGAAGCCCTTCACGTGTGAGTGGTGTAATGAGCCGCAGTCTGGGGAGATCATCAGGTAATGTGCGAAACTCAGTGAGTGCTGTGACGCCTAAGGTTCTGCCTGCCAAACCGGCCCCCAAGAGCTGTGGCTGCCCTCTCGGTGAGAACCCCCAGCTGCTCGCACATTCGAAGTGCTGTACTCTGGCCACCTTCCAGGTCAAGTAAATTTGAATTAATTAAAATGTCTTTTGAGATCATTGTGTGCTTCAAATTACCAAGACTTTGGTACAGTTGAATTTGTTCAGATACTAAAATGCTGGAAACAAGAAATGAGTGTGTGTATGTTTGTTTTGGAGGGGTTTTTGGTATGGAATAAAAAATGGAGCGTGTCAGCTTGAAAAGAGAATGGGCTGGCTTCCCCATGCAGGAAATGTACATCAGTTTCACAATGAGCTTTGCAACCTCTTGTTTTCTTTACAATGCGGTACCCAAAGCACATCCAAGCTAAAGGCCGCGTTCAGCACAACATATCACGTCCCAGAATCTCACTTGACAATAGTCTTAAATCAACTGTGTTTACTGCGGATAATATGTTGTGCATATGGAACATCCTTCCTCTACCGTCCAAATAGCAAGTCTTTTTGTTTTATTTCTCGTTGCCTGAAACTGTCACTGTAAAACATTACGCAAATCGGTGTATCTATGAGACAGTCCAGTGCAATGTCCTTGTGGTGAGACCGACTGCCAAAATGCATTTTTTGCTCTGTGTCCCCCAATGAAGCTGTTCCGATGGGTCCGCTGTGAGACCACAATCTGAGAGGAAATGCGGGGTGAATGTTCTCCAAATGTCTGGATTCGTCTTTGCGAAAACATTAAAAGCCAAAGCCTGTTTTCCTCCTAGAAATAAAGTCGCTATTGTCTTCTATTCTGTGGACTAAATACCTTCTCGTGTTCTGCTAGAACTGTAAAATGTTGTCTTTGGCTACACAGCGATACTCAATGCTACGGACCAGCAGGACAGATGTGGAGGACAAGTCAGCATCATCAGCATTATGTTTCTAAACATGTTCTCACGCCAAGTTCGGAAATAATGGAGAACGGGTCCTCTCGATCTCCAACCCAGGTCTGAACAAAGTGAGCGAGATCATCGTCTACCAGAGGGGCCACAAATCTCACTTCAGGCTTTCCAATTCAATGTCTCAGTATACAGGACAACATGAAGCTCCTACTCAAGTTCTGTTGTTGATTATGGCACGGTTATTTGGCCTGGGCATCCCCTTAGGGAGCTAAAACTGATTTACACCACATTCACGAGGAAGTGTGGAAGCCATGCATCATCTAGTCTGCATTAGGACTAAGTCTAACAAGTAACATCTGAGTTTGGATTAATTTATAATAACCACGACGGGTGTGTATAAAGGAAGCAAATTCACAATTTAGCTTATAGCACAGAGCAGCTCTGTCATTAAATGCTTTGCAAAGTGTGTACATCAACAAAACTGTTACGGCAGATGTGCACATGCATTGCCTGCAAATTTAAGGTAGGGACTTTCATCCTTTTTTGGAGTTCCTGGTAACCGCCTGGTTCTTGTGGTTAGAAGACATTCATGTTTTCTGTGAAGCTGTAACAGACATTAGCACACACTAGAGCTTGTGTTTGTCAGTTTTACAGCCACTCTTTCAGTACCGAGTCCTGCCTGAAACCTGCTTATATTAAGGCATGTCTAGAACTGACTCAAACTTGCTTATAGTCCAGCTCTACAGTCAGTAACATATCTAGAACTGAGTGAAACCTGCTTACGCTGTGGCTCTGTTGTCATGGACATCTGGAACTGACTCAAACCTTCTTAAACTACAGCTATAGAGTCAGTGACATATCTAGAAATGACGAACGTGCTTACGCTAAAACTATACAGTCAACAATGTGTCTAGAACTGGCTAAAACCTGATTACACTACTGGTCACAGTCAGTGAGGCTAATGTGTAAGGAGTTCAGTTCAGCTCCTAAAGAACTGATCAATGGAAGAGACCACTTGGCTGTATCTGCCTAGATACCACTGAGAAGAACATCCTGATTGGGCCATTTACCACTGGTCATTCACCCTTTCATTTTTAACAGGACTAACAGAGTTTTAAAAAGAACAGCATTGTGTAAAGTCAGAATTCCCAGAATTCAGAAAGTTTCTCGGAAGACCCTGAAGGTTCTCCTCTGTTTAAAGTAGTTCAGCAGGTCAATCAGCAAATCAAAACATGGGTTTGGTTTATACTGCAGCTATTATTTGCTATACTTTGCCTCCTGTTTTCTCCAAATGTCTGAGTCACCATTCACCCCTGATCTCCATAACTGAAGAGCAAATTTCCAAAACTCACTCAGTCTAATAGCATTTTTTTTTTTTTTCAGAAAATCGCGTTTTACTTGTCTTACCTTTTGGAAGGCAATTCTTACAGGAAATCATTTTTTGAATTGAAATTTTACAGTTACTTTTCATTTTTCAATGCATGTTTCTAAAGTGCAACTCTAGAAATTTGTTTTAAAAATATCATGAAAACAATTTTTAAGTAAATCGATATTAAATGTCACAAAATTACGTACAAGTTTAATATCTGTCTACCAGTAAGTAAGTAGCACTGGCAATTGTGCAAGTGGACCGAGTGAGTTTTGGAAGTTTTCCTAATCTTGTACCATTTTATCACACATCTTGTACCGTGTATTATGCAGGACTGAGTGAGTTTTGGTCGGTTATACTGTTGCACATAAAGAGGTAATGTAAAAATATGCCAATAGTAGTGTTACCCAAAAAATTTGCTCTTCAATTAATCCTGACACCGTGAAGCTGGTGTGGAAAGTTTGCTCTGCGATAACGATGTGACGTAGCACCCGTTGCCTGTTTGTCACTAACTCAACAGTGGAGACAGAACGAACATTCAGACGTGGAGTGACCATAGCAAAGCGTTGCAAAAATATTGCAGGCTGGTACCTCACAGTGTCACATTTTCCTGGTGTCAGGCATGAACAACTGCCGCAATAGGAGGCGCTCTAAGCGGAGAGAGAGAATTTGTGTTTTCTGTCTCAAGCTGGCAGCTCATTGGCTCTCTCACCCGAGCCGGGATGGCATGACTCACATCACAGGTCTGCTGGAGACAGAACAGACATTACACACCATTAAACCACCCTTGCGCCTCTCCTAATCCCAAATGAGGCTCTCCTTCAATTGCCAGAGTGCCGGCCGGGTGGTTAGGTCATTCCCTCATAAGGGATGCTCCGAGGCATTTTCAGAGGCAAAGAAATCGAATATTTCGACTCACATATGAGGCAACATAAGATTCCTCATCTGTAGCACATTTTAAAATCTCAGTTTGGAAGCCAAGCTTTGATCATCAGAACCAAAACTTGGCAAGAAGCAGCGTCTCATGACAAACAAGCCGAAAAGAAAAACACGTTCAGCACTTAAGGCTAATGTGGACAAGGTGTAATAAAAAATCATGATAACAGACTACACCTTCCAGTTTGATTTGCTACAAAGCTTCATCTTTAGAACCACAAAGAGCAAAATATATTTGACTGAACAGATCCTGTAGACTAGTCCTCCCTGTCCCCCATCACTCAGTATAACTCTCCTCTCTCTCTCTCTCTCTGGGTGGGTAGGGTGGTCCTCCCTCTCCCCCATCACTCAGTATAACTGTCCTCTCTCT
>JBBJLS010000041.1:26999297-27009770 GCA_037577275.1 Bryconaethiops microstoma | reverse complement strand
TCTGTCTCTGATTGGCTTGTCTGGATTCCTGGATCTGGATTGTTCACGTCCTCTGGATTGGGACTCCTGATCCGTTCTGTTAGTTACACCATATCCTGCATTTTTCTTGCATTTTATTTTTTCTCAATGAGGTCAAAATATGATCAAAGTTATTCATAGATTCATTTGTACATGAAATCCATTTATAGAATTATAGGCTGTTTTCGTTACTGTGCTTTATTGTAAATGAGTTCAGCTCTGATTGTAGCCCCCTGCAATTGTACTTCATTCAAAAGGCAATCTGATCTGAAACACTCCTTATAACTTCAACAGCAATGGGCGGAGATGCATTGCAGTAGACTGAACACTTACGTACTTAAAAAAGTGAAACATTGGATGTTCCAGGAGTGTAGATGGCCAATCAGTTATATCAACAGTCCAGGACAAGAACCTTAAAGGTTCAAATCAGACTCATTAAAGATCTGAAACAGACGACTACTACAAGATAGAAGAGATGAAAAGGAGACGATCATGAGAGCTTTATGGTCCAAAAGAAAACACACCCCTCTCGCCAGTAAACCCAGACTCACAATTAGGAGATGCTAGTAGACTCTGGAATTCTAGCAGATATGGAGTTGAACTTCCCCCAGAATTCTCTCAGATCACACAGAGAGGAAACACCAGAACCTTCTTAGATCACACAGAGAAAAACTACCAGGACCTTCTCAGATCACACAGAGAGGAACCACCAGAACCCTCTCAGATCACACAGAGAGAAACTACCAGGACCTTCTCAGATCACACAGAGAGGAACTACCAGAACCATCTCAGATCACACAGAGAGGAACTACCAGAACCTTCTCAGATCACACAGAGAGGAACCACCAGAACCTTCTCAGATCACACAGAGATGAACCACCAGAACCCTCTCAGATCATATAAAGAGAAACCACTAGAACCCTCTCAGATCACACAAAGAGGAACCACCAGGACCTTCTCAGATCACACAGAAGTTAGAAAAGCATCATTCTCTCTAAATTCCCTCTAAGGCAAGTTTATTTATTTGTGGCACATTATCATACTGATGTCAATGTGCTTTACAGAGATAAATGAGCATAGAAGATAATTAAAATAAAGATAAGCATATAAAGCAATACAATTAATATAGTCTAAACAAATGTAAATAAAGCAATATAAAATAATACAGATAAAAGTGTGTAATAAAAGTTTGAAGCTCTTACTGGTTACATGAAAGAAAATTAAACAATTATCACATCTGGGTTCAGCTCCAGATGTGCTTTCTGGCCTCATGCAGATGATTCTGTCAATATTGATCCAGACCAGCAGTTTATGATTGACCTCAAGTCTGTCTGGTCTGCTCTACACACACACACACTCACACACACACACACACACACACACACACACACACACACTAACCTGTCACTCGGAGCTCAGCTGAGCTCTAGAATCTGAGCCACTAACGGGCGTTCGAGCTGCGTGAGATAAAACCTCCTTGGTGCAGTAAAAACATGCAAATCTTCACTAACAATGACATTTATGTAATATTTATGGAATATCTGAGACAATGACTCATGGTGTGGTGTGATGGCCTGTGAGGTCAAAATCTTTATCGGGGAATTTGTCCCTTGGGGTGACGTAGGGGATCCATGCCGCTCCACTGATGGGAACCAGGTTTACTGCAAGTTTAATGAATCAGACAGACTCCAAAATAATATTAAAAATGGATTTATAACTCTGGATCAATCCCGCTGGAGAAAAGACAAGTGATCGTGAGAACATGCTTAGTTCCACCCAGCTGCACTGATTTGCATGAGCGGTTTTATCTGAACTACTAGATGCACTTTGTAAGTCTGTCTTTCAGCCAGAGTCAGAGTCAGTGAGAGAGAGTCAGTCAGAGAGAGAGAGTCAGAGAACCAGAGTCAAAGATAGAGTCAGAGAGAGTCAGAGTCACAGAGAGAGTTAGAGAGTCAGAGGTGTGGTCAGGAGTGATGGTATGAGGTATGGGAAAGCGTGAATGTGTGGGTGTGGTCAGGAATGAAGGTGTGAGGTATGGGTGTGGTCAGGAGTGAAGATGTGAGGTATGGGTGTGGTCAGGAGTGAAGGTGCGAGGTATGGGTGTGGTCAGGAGTGAAGGTGCGAGACATGGGTGTGGTCAGGAGTGAAGGTGTGAGGTATGGGTGTGGTCAGGAGTGAAGGTGTGAGGTATGGGTGTGGTCAGGAGTGAAGGTGTGAGATGGGCAAGTGTTTTAGAAGCTGAGATGTTTAGGTTCTGAATGTGGAGAAAAGCTTAATTTAGAGAAGAATAGTGTGAAGAACGTTCCTCAGAGCTTGAGGTCTCAGAGAACTTGCTCCAACTGTGTGAAGGTTCTCCTCAGTGCAGAGGAGATGGAGGTGTTTGGATATTCTAGGGAGATTCAACAAGAGATGAGTTCCTCCCTGATATATGTGGGCAGAGCTAAGCCCTCATTTGAGGTGTGGAGGTTTGGAGTGGAGGTGAATTGACAAAACGCACTAAAAAACACATTTATCTAGAGTTTTGATGTTTTTTGACCATAGTTTAAAAGAATGTTGGAGATTGTTTATTTAAATATCTCACCATAAAGAAGAAGATTAAATGCAAATATAGACTTGTTGCCTCTGAGTTAAACCCTTCTCTCGGTTCTATCTTTAAATTCTTGTCCTTTTTGATACTTTATTGTCAAGAAAGAATCTGAACTAATTATCAGAAAGCCAAGAGAACTCCAGATAAAAGAACATTTCAGAATAAGACTCTTCTCTGTCCGGCCTGTTTCTCCTAAACAGAACTGAGCTTAATTTCAGTATGAGATTTTGACCATTTTCTCCCACTTCTAAAATTCAGCTGCTGAGAATCTCAGCTCAATTCCAGTTTAAGATCTTAAAATGTTCTTCCTTTTCTCTCACAGGTCTGACCTTTATTTGTTGCACATCATCAGATCTTCAGATAAACCAGAAGATCCAAAAAAACTCGATCGTCTCATATGTGTCCCAGTACGTCTGAAATTCAAGTCCTGACTACCAGTCAGACAGTTTTGAGATCCATAAGGTTGTTAAAGAGATGAAAACTGAGAAGCCGATGAGAACAGCAGAAGAACTTCTGTCTTAATTAGATTTTGTCTTTTGCTCCCTATTTCTCCTAAAGGGGGGTTTATGAGAAACAAGTCAGACTTTAATAATCTCCAAATTAGTAAATTTTCGCACCATCACTCTACGATGTAAAAGATTCTTAATGCTGATCTCCTCTTTTCCGAATAAGCAACATCAAGGTTTGAATGGGATGACCTCACTCTTCGCTGGGATCAGTGGATTGTTTGACAGGAGTAACCTCAGGCAGATGTTTGGGCTTCAAACCCAGTGAGGAGAGAATTACAGAAACACATAGAATAAACACATTGACTCCGGGTGTAAATACATTTGAAATCCTTTTAATATGAGATGTTGCTCCACCACACCATGCAGCAGCAACACGTCTGGTCTTCAACACACCAAGGTTCTCACACACAACTCCACTCCTTCACTGTGTTCCTGTGGTTCTCCATTAGATTTAAAACTCTAATGCTCACCTACAGAGCCAAAACTAGACTACCACATTCTCACCAGCTGATCAGACCACAGGTCATACCACACTCTTTAGAGCGTCAAGCACAGCCTCCACCCACCTCTTCTCAAAGGTCCAAATCTTGCATCAAAACTTTTCTGCACTGAAGTTGTGGAACGAACTTCCCCTGAACAAATGGAGTCTGAAGACCCTCCTCTTCGCTGGTCCCTATCTGTGTGATCTGAGAGGGTTCTGGTGGAGGATTATCTTCATCTCTGGTAGAATCTCAGACTCTTAATGTAAGTCTGGGCTTACTGGTGTGAGACACATTTTCTTTGTAGACCGCAAAGCCATCTCTGTGGATCAGAGCATCTGCCAAATGTTATGAATGTACATTTGTCCTTACTGTCCCCCAAAAAGAAGTTCTTTAGAGTTTTAGATAATTAGCCAAATGCTCACATTACCCCCCCCCGCCCCACCCCCCGCCCCACCCCACTATAAATCCAGCTCTTTACAGTAAGTGCAATCAACATCGAAGCTTATAACTAATTGGGCTCCCTTTAAAGTGTGTATTCTTCGGGACAAGGATGGTGCACCACATTCTTAGTCATGTTTCCATTTAGACTGATGAAAAAATGAACAAAAAATGAAAGACACATGAGAGCTGGAGCGACATGCACATTTTTTTTGGCCTCGTAATTCTGAACAGATTCCCGGATCAAAGGTAACCTCTTGCATTATCCAATTGGCAGTTGGCGCGTCAATTTGCATAGTAATCTGCTGGCGTGGAGTGTCTGGATTTCTGGGGCATCAGAAAACTGACAAGCTCTCCTGATTAACAGCAGGCGCCCTCGTGGTCCGGCTCACTGAAGGAATCCACCGCAGAACAAAAAATGACAAGGCATATGTGGACAGCCGAGCGAAAGTAAACATGGTGATTAACGGCCGCGATAGGACATTTTTAGATCACGCGCTGCCATTGCCGTGCACGAAGAGTGGGAAAGCATCTCACTTTCTCACATACTGTGGATGCCTTATAGCAAGAGTGTTGTTTACGACTTTCTCGCATTCAGGTTTCCTGTCTTTTGGGCTGTCAGGGGCCCTAAAATTGCTCCCAGAAAAGTGACACCTAATGGTTCAGAAATGCAATGTAATGCTGGTTCCCACCATCGGGGACATTGGTTCTCATGGTCGCCACTGCAGTGAGAACAGTCATGATTCCTGCCAGCTGTGTTTCCAACCTGTGAAATTGGAATTGCTGAGAATTACCCGAGGAAAATGGCCCCCATTTCATGTTGGCACGTCTTCAGTCGCTCTTGGGTGAGGTGAGGAACGATCAGCCCATGTGTGGTGCCTTCAAACAGCAAAAAAGCAACAGGAGAAAGGAAAATTCCAAATAAAATCTCTGCTTTATCCAGCCTATTTCTCCTAGACATAACCGAGCTCAGATTAACATCAATATGAGATTCTATTTTCTCACACTTCTGAAATTCAGGTCCTGAGAAAGAGCTTCCTCTAATCTCAGCCCGATCCCAACTTCATTTATCCATTTTCTGTAACCGCTTAATCCTTGCTAGGGTCGCGGGTGCCTGGAGTCTATCCCGGGGCCAACGGGCGTGAGGCAGGGACTCACCCTAATCAGATCTTCAGATAAAATATCAGAAGAAAACTCACTTTTGAATGAGTCTGTTTTAGTGATCAAATTAGAATTTTAACTACCAAAGTTAGACAGTTTTGAGATATCCATAAGGTTGTTAAAGAGTAGAACGAAGAAAGAAGAAAGTCAATAAGAACAGCAGAAGAACCTCTGTCTTAAGTTGAGGTTTGCTTTTGTTCCTAAATGTGTCTTGGGGGTGGTTTAGGAGAAACAAGTTAGACTTTCTTCATCACGAAATAAGAAGATGATTTGTTTCTGATCAGATAAAGAAAAGACTGTTGCAAGCAGCAAAATTTTTCCCTTGGCCAGCAAGAGGAGAAGCCATCGCACCTTGCATGTCTAACGATTATCGTCATGCATAAAGAATCGGTATTTGGATTTTCAGGGCTCATGTTTCCTCTCGTTCATTTGTTCTAATCAACTTTTACTCCCATTAAACCCACTGAGACGGTGGAGCTTGCTGTGAGAACGGAGTGGCTGGTTCTAGTAATGCTGGAAAAATACGCAAAATTCCCTGAAGGCGTCTGCGTGCAGCAGCGCTAAAATCATAACAAATCCAAAGCTTCGCACCGGTTTGGAGATGCACAACATTCACGGAGTGTTATAATAACCGCTACAAAGGCCTAATCAATCTTGATGAAAGGCTTAGAGAGTCAAGGCCTGTTATTTTCTGGCCTGTACGGCTGGAGGAGTGGAAAAGAACATCTAACACACCTTGTTAGGTTTCACAAAGCTTGATAAGTGTGCGCTGTGAACAGCTGGAGAGGGTACGAGCGTCTCTGAAATCATCGTGTGAGGCAACGTCTGCCGACGTTCCTATCAGATAGGAGGCATGACGGTCCCTCGGCGCTCGTGCATCTCGGGAATTTTCCCACATCTCTGACACTGTTGCTTTAAGGGCCGATAACGGTCTTCAGGAGTGGGTCGTGCCAAACAAAGCAACAGGGAGTTCAGAAATGCAGGCTGAGGTCCAGGGAACTTTGAGGTGGGCGGAGGATGCGGCAGAGACCCACCCCAAATGCATGAGGGGGCAAGAGACACCTTTTTAAAAATGACTTGCAGCTCACGCTCCCTAATAGATGACTCTCTTGTTTTTTTCCCCCTGACTCTTAAGAAGACTTATTAGTGCAGATGTTTGCACAGCTGCAGCCGTCAGAGTCAGAGCTGGGAACACTCCCTCTCAGACACGGCATGTAAAGAATGGGGAATAAAACAAATTAGATCACCCTCAGGTTCTCGCGAAACACGAGAGGCTTCTGTCCGCAGCCTCTTTGGTCACATCAGGTGCGATTCTGACCAAAATGACAAGCAGGTTTCAGGGTGCTTTGCTTCAGGACGTGTCCATCGACGTTCTTCTGAGCCTGAGGAATGGAGTGTTCACATTCTTGCTGATGATGACTTTGTGACCCCGAATTCCATATTTTTTCCAGTCCCATCTACCCCAATCTCTGGTCATTCAAGAAAAAATTTATTGGAACTAATCTACGTCAAAATTGACCAGAGGTCATAATATGAGCATTACTCACAATTGATTAAAACATGACTTGCCAGATACGCAATCTAATTTTTTCCCTTTTATGATCTGAAAACAATGAAAATCGTGTCACTCGAAGCTCCTCTAAATGCACTTGCATCATGATTTTAGAGGGATTTGTTGTTTGAAATAACTCTGACAGCTGTTTGTAATGCCATTAACTTGTATTGATATTAAACAAGGCCACATCTGTTCTGTTTCCACATTTTCACATCACACAAATATGATTGGGGTAATTGAAGAGGGGCTGGCCAAAATCCACATTGTGCGGCGTTTGTCCCCGGAAATTTGGCATTATTATGAACTATTAGCACCTCGAGGCACCTGCTAGTCAACAGTCCCGCAACGTTATTTGGGGTCACGTAAACAGCTGACAGACGAAATTATGGAAAGAGATTAAACAGGAAAAGACGCAGCGTAGATGTTTAGCGAAATTGCTTTCAGGTGGACGCGAGCCGTGTGTCGCCTGGAAACCTTTGCGAACATCCCTGTCCATTCTGCCATGCCTACGGAATGACGGCACGTCTGCGGGGGAAGGGCTGTATGCCGTTAAGGTCAGAGTGTGTGTTTGTGTGTGTGTTTCAGGAATAAAACCTTCACATTACATTTCGGCCCTTTCCGTATGAGAGTAACCGGCGAGAACCGAGCCCAGACTTCTTGGAATTCCATCTTTCACTTTGGGGGAATGGTATCAGATGGGATTAGATGTGGTGCTGCTCCGCTTTCCCAAGAGAACCCAGCTCAGAGCTGAGGTATCCATGCAATCCGATTAGAGATACCTCCCTCCCCCTCCCCCCCCCGGCCTACAGAATTAATGCCTGACGTAGAGAGAGATTCTGATACTCAAAGGAAAAATGTTTGCGCGAAGCCTGTGTGATGCTCTCGGCGTGCCTGAGTTCACTGATGATTTAGTCTGGCTGGTGGGACGCCTGGACGCTTCATCATCCCACTCCTTTTCACCCGTGCCAGCGGAGACGGAACAGGGCTCCATCCATCCAGGCAACATTCACACGTCAACAGATCTTGCTGTCCAGCGTCAGGGCGGCCGTCCAGGTGAAACGTCCTGGGGCTCAGAATTCAAAACACACCAATGAATCCACAGGGACACGTGGCAACTCCCTGCGACCCCCCCGCCCCCCCGAGTCCAGTGAAATGCAAGTCAAGTCAGTTTATTTATAAAGCACTTTTTAAAACAACAGAGGATGACCCAAAACGCAAAAAAAGTATATAAAAAACAAGAAAATAACTCTTTATACGAGATTTAAGAACGTCAGTGGAGGGAGAAGACGATATCAGAAGGGAAAGACGGTTCCAAAGACTGAATTTAAGTCAAGTCAGTTAAACACATTTTTAAGCAACAGAAGTAAATAAGGTTAAAAATACTCAAAGGCAAGAAAAAACAAATTGATCTTTAGACAAGATTTAAATAAATGTCAATGTAGGCTGATCTGATATCAAGAGGCAGACCTTCCGATGTCTGGAGGCTGGAACCGAGAACGTTCCGCTGCCCCGAGACTTCATTCCTGATCTTGTGACCACAGGGAGCAGTTTACTGGAGGACCTTCTGGAGATCTTGCTGCAGAGCAGGAGCCGAAGAATATCATACACTGTGGAGCTTTAAAGACAACAGAATGTTTAAATTCTATTCTAGTCTCAGTGGCAACCAGAGGAGAGAAGCCAGCGGTTCCTTTTCCTGGAACCTGTTTCCCACATATAAGGAGTAGCAATAATCAAGTCAAGAGGTGGTAAAAGCATGAACAACCAAACTCATCCCAATAATCCGTGCAAACATGCAAATATTTCCATATTTTGCCCGACAAAAGAATCTCACTGTCCAGAGGGCCTTCTTTGATGCGTTCGGTTGTGATTTATGTCCCGGGATTAAAATAAATCCCTACAAAGAGCCTCACTGAATTCCGAGAGTGACTCGCATTCTTCCGCAGTCAAATCTACAACATCTTCTTCTGCTCATATTCCCTCTTTTCTCATCCCCCATCCTCCACATGACGGATTAATCTCTCTGTCTTTCTCCATTTCTCCATGCCTTCCCTCGGTCCTTCTGCCCTTCTGCACTCTTCACCCACCTGTCACTGGCACCCCTGAAGCCCCAAACCCCCCCCTCAAACATAAACACCCCCAAAAGCATCAGGGTTTAAGCTGGACACCAAATACACAACCAGTCAAAATGTTTCGCATGTCACAGGTTTTTACCAGTTATTTCATAAACTGCAGATTTTTATTCTTGTTAAACTCTGGAAAGATGTTGAGTGAACAATTATAAACGAAAATATGTCAAATGAAATATGTTTTCCAGTGTCCAGTAATTAACTGACAAATTTTCCAAAAATTCCCCAAGTCCGATGCAAAGAACACTGCAAAAAATTTCCATTACATCATTAAAAAAATCGACAGAATAAGACTTGCTGAAATAAGCAAAAATATCAGGATCTGAGGAAAACATGACATGACTGCTTGGACATGACCTTTCTGTTGCCCAGGTTTTGTTTAGTTTAGTTTTTTTATTTGCCAAATGCAATAAATATCTATCATATTTCTGCAATAATTTCTGCTTATTTTGCCGATTCCAGTAAATCTCACTCAGTAAACACGGCTTGTACCCCACTCGCCTATTTTTCCTGCTTGATAGAATCGTTCTGACTCCTTTACAAGTTTGTTTCCCTTTTGTTTATTTCTGCTTCACCAGGCTGGTAGTGTAGGCCTCAGGGCCTGTCAATCATCCCTGCTAATCAAAATATTAGGCCACGCCCAGAAAGGTCCAGTCAGTGGAACTGAAGTCATTTTACTTTTAGTCGTTTAGTCATTTCTTTTGTTTTTTTTTCTTTTTATAAACTTTACCGGATGTTCAATATAAGAGTTTCAATATCATGTGACGGTTTATAAATGCACCTTCGGGTTTTAAAGAGGAAAAAACACCTTAAGCTGAAAAAAAGGTTTCTCAATCAGCTGCAGAAAAGTGGACGTGTCTATTTTTCTGTGTAGACTGCTGGGAAGAACCCCACGCAGTTTCCTGCTGGTCAGAACTGCTTATGGGAAGCGCAGGTCCATTTTCCAAACAATCCGAAATCAGTTTACACACGTCTTTATGAAAATCACTCCACTTGCAGCGCCGCTAAAACCCAGAATCATGTTGTGTTCATCTCTTTCCACTCAATAATGACTGGACAGCCCAGTCACGCCCAGTCAGAGCAGGCCAAGGTGGACCACACATATACACACACCACATACACACACACACACGCGCCTCACTCATCATGTTGCCAAGCCATCTGTTTAGCCTTTTTTCCCGTGTGAGTTGTGTTTTTTTTGCGGGGAAATAAAGATCAACCATCAGTGTGGAGATGGTATGCAAAAAAGTGATGACTGCAGGGACTAACAGTGGCCACACGGTGGCGCCTGTGAGCCAAAGAACAACTCAGTGAGGCCTGTGAGGACGACTCCATCTGCAACAGCCTGGATGAAGATTCGTTAAGAGATTACAAGAGTAAAGATTTATTTTCTCACCAAACAGCACTGATTCATACTTGTAAATAAATGCACATGTTCATTTTAAACAAATGACCAGCTTCAGGGCCCTAAAAGTATAGATCTGAAAGAGAGGACAATTCACAGTAATAGAGAAGAGAGTGGACCACCCTACCCACCCAGAGAGAGAGAGAGAGGACAGTTATACTGAGTGATGGGGGAGAGGGAGGACCACCCTAC
>JBBJLS010000041.1:26979319-26993418 GCA_037577275.1 Bryconaethiops microstoma | reverse complement strand
ACCACTGGGTTCCTGAGCAAGACCCTTAACCCCAAGTTGCTCCAGGGAGACTGCCCCCTGTAGTTAGGGAATGGAATTCACTTTGGATAAAAGCATCTGCTAAATGCCATGTATGTAAATGTGTTACTGCGACATCACAAAACAGCAGGCTGTTTTACAGCTTAATTCCCACTTAAAGTTTAAATGAAAGTTTACTACTACATTAAAATGAGTTTTTAATGATATGGGGCCTTTTAAGCTTCTAGAAACAGTCCATAAGGTTTGTGGTACTATCAGATTTAGAGTTGTCACTATTGATTATATAAGTAATCAAGAAATCTAATTATTTAGCCGATTATTTGAGTCGTTTTTAAATACGGAAGAAGAGTAAAAATTTATTTGAAAAAAATAGAAGTGATGCAGAGCCTTTCGGAGACATGCAAAATGCTAATTAATTTCTTAGGCTGTTTTTCACCATAAGAGAGAGTTGAGGGGGAACCGGAACTGTTTGCAGTCGTCAGGCAGCAGTTCACCAAACCCAGAGGTGTTCAGGGGCGGAGCTGCGATTCTTGAAGGTCTGTGGCTATTTGTCGAATACGCGTTCTCCACAATGACTCTCTCTCTCTGTCTGTTCCAGCCGCTCCAGGTCCCCCAGCCAGAAAAACAGCCCCAGCCCTGGAGAAGAGCGACTGGAGAAGAACCCCTAACCCAAATTCTTTTAGTTTCCTTATCCTCTTGTCTTGCCTAGTTTTCCTCCCCACATCGAGTGCCACCTTGTGTCATGTATGAAGCTGAAATCAGCTCATTTTCCAGCTTCTTATTTGAATTTTCCATTCCACTTCAAACGGCACATGTAATCAAATGCACCATTTAAGACTGAACGGAAAATTCAACTAAGAAGCCGGCAGATAGAGAGCCTTCAGCTGTTGTGATTTTTTTTTCTCTCTCTCTTTTGTTTGTGTTCACCTTAATGTCTTTAAACTATAAATGATCGTTCAGTACCAGTTTGTTTTTTGCCCTTTTATTCTGCAATTTTGTATTTTTGTTTCTTATATATCGTAATTGGAAGGAAATAATAGCAGGTTTAAAAGGGCTGTTTTTGTTGTGTTTCCCTTTTTTCACCGCCCTGATTGGTTTGTAGATGTACACTGGAAATGATTGAGAAACAAATAAAGAGTTCAAGGCATGACATGAAGGATCTTGGTGAACAATTAAAGATGCAGGAGGGTCTCTGACTGCAAGAAGTGGAACTGCTTTGCTTAAAAACACGTAAAGCATTATAAATAAAAAAATATTATACAGGTGACATGCACGTCTCGTTATGAACAACTTGGATATTTCCAATAAAGCATAATGATAGTGATGAATGTAGACTTGGTCTCAAACCATGAGTTACAACTGTTATCAATACAGGAGATTTGTTTGTTTATTAATGTTAAATAATTTAATTTGGCCAGAAATTTGGATTACAGCTTTGATTAAGGTACACATTAGCTAAATGAACCTAAACAAACTGCTACTATTAAAGTCATTTTCACAGTCAATTCTTAACCTTCCACCAAATTTATTCACTGTCAATGTTAAGCTCAACTGTTCAGAGGGAGTTTAGTATATAATACAGCTTTTTTGATGTGAACAGAGTGGGTTTGGTGTGAAGCACTCCTTGCTGGAGTCTGGTCACAGTGGAGGTGAATGGAACCAGATGTCCGCCTGTAAAAGCTCCTCACAAAAAGTTATTCAATGAAATGGTTATGGTTGCACCACCTGACGCCTGACATGTTCTGCCAGACTTTTGAGACGGTTTTAGTCCCAAAACCAAACCCATTCATGGTGGAGGGATACATGCATGGTGTTGTGAGGTCAATTTTAGTTCAGATTCACTGATTTCGTTCAGATTCACTGTTTTACCACCACAAACATCCATATAAACTCTCAGAGACACGTGGAGCTTCACCTGAAGGTAGGTTGTGAATAAAACGGCTGTATTTGTGTTTGAGACGTCTGGTTCCATTCACCTCCGCTGTAAGGAAATTGGATTGTCACTGAGTTGACTAATACCATCAGGCGTCAGTTTTGAACCTGTTCAAATAGTGTTCTGAATACATTCATAATATACACTGATCGGCAGTAACATAAAAGCCACTGCAGGTGAAGTGAAGAACACTGATGATCTGGTCCCAGTGTTTCTGTCAAGAAGGTTATATTATATTAGGCAGAGACGTTCTTAAAGTTAATGATGGAAGCAGAGTGCCCCTGCTGACCCCTGTCCACCATCAAAAGCGCTTACATTGGACATCAGAACTGGACTGTGGAGTGATGGAAGAAGGTGGGCTGGTCTGATGGATCAATTATATTCAAATTTTAGTTTTGCAATTTTCAGCAAAACTTTGCCTTTGACAAATCCTCAATTCTGTCATTCTATATACATTATTATTATTTTTATTATTATTAATGTTGTTATTTACATATTAATATTATTTACATTCGTGTTGTTTAGATGGCATGTGTGTTAGTATAGTGTTCTTTAATCAAAATTATGCTCAATTTTTAGTTTAGTGCAAATTTCAGCAAAACTTGGACTAATGCTCATTTCTGAAATTCTAACTATTAACTGTATTAACCATTTTTACATCATTTACTTTTGTGTTTAGACGGCTTGCATATAGTGTACTTTAATCAACATTATATATGAAGTTTTAGTTTGGTGTCATTTTCAGCAAAGCTGATTTTAACTCATTTCTGTAATTGTAAGAACTTAATGCAGTGTGTTAGTAGCGTGTATTGAGAGAGTGACATTTTTAGCAGCCAATCACAGAGCGTCCAGCGGCGTTGGAAACCAGCTATTGGCTGTCCGTGTCGACCGTGTCCTCCAGTGGGAGCCCGCGGTGGGCGGGCTCAGGCGGTCTGGTATATTCCGTCCATTTTCAGTGGGAGCAGAAGCTAACGGGACATCATGGCCACGCAGACGGCGCGGTACTACAGCGAGGGCGGCCGGGCCACCAAGCGGCAGAAAACCGACAATGACGGAGGGATGGCGAGTGTAAGAGTCGTATTTGCCCGGAGGAGACGTTTCTGAGTCTCTCCGGTCGTTTATTTTGGCTAAAAACGGCTGTTAGCACGTCGGCTAGCCGAACCCGCTTCACTCTCCACGGCGGGCTGTTAGCATTAGCTTTAGCTTTCTTTGTTTCGCTTGACCGAAAACGAGCTGAATTTTTTACACTTAAATTTCAAACCAAGACCAAATTAATCGCACTAGAGTCGCAAAACGTGCATTAATGTACAATTATTTATATTTTAGCTAGTTACCGTGCAGCTACGAAGCCTGGAAATGAATGAATTAGCCTAGCCGCCACTAGCAAGGCCCGTTTTAGAAATGTACTGATGAAAAACTAATGATAAAATGAAGTCTTTTTATTCATTACTGATCAGTAGATTTGATCAGAAATTCCATGCATTAACCAGTAAACCTATGCAGTTTTCTTTTTTCATTTTGCTTTCTTTGTTTAAAGATGAGTCCTAATTGTATATATATATATATATATATACACATAATGTGTGTTAATTATTTATATATATATTAATTATGGTATTGCCTTTTTTAAATGGTTATTTTATCGCTCTAAAGCACATTGAATGATCTATGTGGGCGACAGTGTGCTTTAAAAATAAATTAAGTTAGTCTTTTGTTTGTTTTTTTTCTTAATAATCGCACTCATGGAAATTCAGATTTCTGTTGTAGAGATTCCTGTTTTACAACTGATTTGTTTACTATCGACCCCCAGTGAAGCGCCACGTGTCTTTATAGGGACAGTTGACGGTATAGTGTGGATTTGTATTAAAATCGCAGTTTACAGAAATGAATGTTGGTCAAATACTGGCCACAAAAAGTGCCTGAAGGACGGAGATCTGGCGACAGGGTTGTGGGCACCTGAGGGCCAGCTGGTGGTCTAGTGGTTAGGGACTTACCCCTGCTACTAGAAAGTCGTGGGTTCGAATCCACCAAAGTATTTTTGAGCAAGGTACCACCCCCACACACTGCTCCCCTGCACTGTGTTCTGCTGCTTCACTTGGTGAATGGGTTAAATGCAGAGAAAGAACTTCATGCTCTTCACACATTGTGCTGTGGCGTGTTCACATATGGTAAGATGGACACTTTACAGATCGTCACAACGCATCCAGCAGGGTATTTGTAGATGTTTTGCAAAAACTGAGCATTTGGAGAAGGCATGTGAAAGTGACCATTCTGTCATAAGTGAACACACCACAGCACACTGTGTGAACAGCACAAAATTCTTCCTCTGCATTTAACCCATTCACCAAGTGAAGCAGGCAGTAACACAGCGCCCGGGGAGTAGTGTGTTGGGGCGGTACCTTACTCAAGCAGTCTTGGGAATTGAACCCACGGCTTCCTGATCGCAGGTCCTATGCTTTTGATGTGAATATTGCTCTTGACTTTAACAATGTAAAAAACTGTCACACATTTACTCAGCATGAAAGCAAAGTCCTAATTTGTCCTCCTGCCATACATGTGAATGTAAAACAGTATCAGGGAGGGTCTCAGGTAGCTGGGCTCTTTGTCCATTATGGGTGAAGGTGGGGGGAGGTGAAACTTGATAGAATTGTTTCAAATAAGTTTGCTCCGCCCACAGGTGCAGTGACATTATTGAAATAAATTAGAAGACATTTCGGAGGCAGGGCAATGATATGAGATTACAGGAAGGAGAAGAATTGTCTTAAGTGATGAAATGTGTTTAATCTGACCATGGACTCAAACCAACAAGGTAAATGAAGGTCAGTTTTTATTTATTGACTATAATTGAAAATTTCTGTTTTGCAGGAAGGCTACGATGACCCTCACAAGCCACTTCCGTCCCTTGTGGTGCATGTAAGAGGGCTGGTGGACGGTGTTTTGGAAGCAGACCTCGTGGAAGCCCTGCAGGAGTTTGGAACCATTAGGTAATTCACATGCTTCAGCCAGGAACCGCCTCTTTAGTGTTTTATGTAAGACTTTTGAGGGACTGTTTTCTGTTTCTACAGTTACGTAGTGCTGATGCCCAAAAAGCGTCAAGCCCTGGTGGAATATGAGGACATGAGCGGTTCTTGTAATGCTGTGACTTACGCCAACGACAACCAGATCTATATAGCTGGAAACCCTGCGTTTGTGAATTACTCGACCAGTCAGAAGATATCCCGGCCCGGCGATCCCGACGACTCGCGCAGTGTTAATAATGTTTTGCTTTTCACAATCATGAATCCTATTTACCCCATCACCACGGTAATACCTATTAGAGCTCTGTCACACACTCATCTCTCCTCCTGTGTCTGTCTGAATCTTCATACCTGTGGTTAAACATGTTCTGTTTTTATCCTGCAGGATGTGCTTTATACCATTTGCAACAACTGTGGTCCAGTTCAAAGAATTGTCATCTTCAGGAAAAATGGTGTCCAGGCCATGGTAGAATATCCTTTACTGCTTGAGAGGAGCAAATGTCTCTGTAAACCAGAATGCATGAAAGTTTTTAGCAGAAGAAAATTCTTGTGAAGGATCTTATAATGGGAGTATTAGGGTATTTGAACCAATATTTATACAAGTTAAAGGCTTATTATTGTTACTTGGGAACATTTAACATGTTAAAATCGAGTCCACATTAGTAAAAAAAAATTTAAAAAAAAGTAATAGACCACAGATTCTTTGAAGTTAGAACTGATACGTGCCAAAATTTGTATATCAAAGTCGAACTTCTTGCTGTATGTGTCTGTGGTCGTTTTTGCTTGTTCATTTTAGGCCCAATTCCTTTTTCCTTAACTGTCTCCACGTTTGATTCAGTCCAGAGTGCTCAGAGGGCCAAGGCCTCTCTCAATGGCGCTGATATTTACTCAGGCTGCTGCACACTCAAGATTGAGTATGCAAAGGTAAGTGGGGTTCAGGCTTATTTTAACTAAATTAGATGCAAAGACATTAAAAATATTTGATCAGGGTAAAGTAGGCAAAAATTACGCGATGGGTGTACCTGTGTTAAAATGACTCTTTTCCTGCGTGGCTTATAAATTCCAGGGGTTGTGATATTTGATATTCGTTCACATACAGCCCCAAAAAAGTTCTGTTCTAGTATTGAGTCTCATATCAGTCTATATAGAATGGAACTAGAGCTCTGTAGAATCGAGCGTTTTAACACTTTAACGGGTTGCATCACACTGTTGCGTGATGCAGCCTGTTGAACGAGTCACACCAGCACTGAGGTGAATGTCCTCTTACTGACAAGACGTTTATAAGTATAACATCTTTATAGAATAGATACATTTACAACATAAAACAATCAGACAATCGCTCTCTACATGCACACAGGCTTTAAACTGTGGTTCTGCTGTCAGACGGTGCGACCGGAGCAAATACAAGAACAATTCACGACACAAATCGAAGATCATGGTCACCCATAATATACAATGCCCACTTGGTATAGGTTGGATTGTAATGATTCTTATTTTTTTCCCCTCCCATCAGCCAACACGCCTCAATGTGTTCAAGAACGATCAGGACACGTGGGACTACACTAATCCAAACCTGAGCAGCCAAGGTACAGTGAGCAAACATTCGTCTTTTCTGACACTACTCAGCACCCTTACTGCCACTGTGGGGTACAGATAAGCGGGTGGGAAGGGGCCGTGCTGGACGTCCAGGAGCAGTGTCCCTCACCTTCACCTTCCCCGCAGAGACTCCTGTCCTGCTCTGAAGAGTGGTGGCGCTGTGGCACTGTTCATGAGACGTCCTCGGTGTGTGAAATAACATTTGAGCTCCCTCTCTCCACAAAGCAAGGATGTCAGGAGCAACTGGACCACCGGGTGCCTGTCATTCAGGGACAGAGTCTCTTCTGCTTCCCTATTTTAATGTTTGCCTTCTCCCGCATGAGGAATTGCTCATGTCTGGTATCTTCTTAATGGTATCAGTTTTCAGTAAAAGTGGTCAATGTTGCTTGCTCGTGGCCAGTTGCTCCTCAGCATCCACACTCAGCATTCACCCTTCCAACAACAACAAAAAAAAAAAAAGCACAGAAACTGCCTCAGAACATCAGCCGCTACAACAGAACACACCTGGACACTGGAGAACAGTTTTCATACTCGCATTGAAGACATTTCAGCAACACAGTTTGTTTCAGCCACCACCGGTCCTACACCTGCAAGAGCACTGAGCTTTTTCCACGCAGAAGGAAAGCAGCCACCCTGCTTCAAACATTCTGATACCCCACATCTGAGCATACAACACCGCACTCATCCTCCTACTGAACCAGCCGCCACGAAGACGCCACCCCGACACACTTCCCAAGAACAAGACACACGCCACTGTGACACAGTACCACTTCACTGCTGATGGGAATCTCTTCAGGGGGGATTAAAAAACACAGTGCATTCACACCAGGCAGATGATGTCCAGACACACAACCTTCTCTGAGCCCTGCCTGTCTTTGGTCGAGCCCTCCCCCCCTCTTCCTCACAGTCTCCTGCTGATCGACACAAACATGCTCACATGCCACATTTAGAGCCCTGTGGTGAGGAAGACGCACTGACATGCAGACACACGCCATACCGAAGTGTGTTCCGGAATATAGCCCCACCTTTACTGATCTTCCAACATACCACCTCCCTGCCTGTAGGCCGCCCTACTTCTCCTAAAATGTGTGACTGATATTTTTTATTTTTTTCTCCTTTCTATTCTTAGTCCCATGACTACTTTGTAACGCCTTCCAATATGATGCAGGTTTGGCATTGTCTCTAATGGGAACTGTCTGAAAATGTGCAAAAAGCCAATGCAGCCCACACGCCATGAAGAACAATGTATTCAAATGAGCATACGGAGCGCAACGACCACAGCGGAGGTTTAATCTCGGGCAGAGGGCCTGTGAAACTGAGCAGTTTGGAGAAAAATGGCGAAATGTGTTAAAGTGGCAGAGACGAAGAGGTGGCTAATTTACAGCACCTGCCTCACCCTCTACCCCCCACCCCCAACTTGAGTTTTGGCTGTAAGTAACCCCAAGCTTATGTTGTCTTGGAGTGATGCTCTCATGTGTTTTTGTTTTGTTTTTTTGTTTCAAGAGGTTGTCTGACAAAATGTTGACTAACTTGCTTTTGTTCCCCTCCCAAAGAATGAATATTCGTCCAGTGGACCCAACAGTCTCCTGTTGCTGTACTGCAATGTGGAGCTCTTTTCATTAGACAAAGGAATTTCCAACAAAATCCCCCCATAATTCAGCATTAAATGTGTGAATAGAGGAGGTTCGGTGTGAAACACTCCATTCTGGAGCACCTCACAAAGTCGGCACTGTTCACAATGGAGGTGAATGGAACCAGATGTCTGGTTATCGTTGAGCGGCCTGACGCCAGAGATGTTGTTCTAACTAGGATTTTCAAGAAGCTTTTGGTCCTAAAACTAAGCCCATTCATTCATGGTGGATGGATACGTGCAGGGCATTGTTAAGCAAAATAGTCCCCAAAGAAAAGTGATTTAGTTCAGATTCACCACCAACTTACAGTCAACACTTGGGGTGATAGTGAATAAACAAGTTGGATTTGTGTTGGAGACGTCTGGTTCCATTCACCTCCACTGTAAAGAAATCAGAGTTTCAGTAATGCGCACCTCCGTTACTGAATTATGGGGGAATTTTGAAAACTTGATGGAACTCCCCTTTTCATCAATGCTTGGAGACTCAGTTTAGCCACTTTTTGTGCTTCTGTGCTCAGTCACAGTACATCAGTTCATGTTCAGTAGCAGCCTGTCTGTGTGCGTTGAAACGAATGCACCAACTAGTTTGGGATTTGATTGTTTGCAATATGTGTACCTGAACAGGTGCAGACGCTGATGGCAATGGGGACGATCAAGGTGTGTGCTTCAGGCCTTTTTTCTTGTTTTCCCCTCTCAGTTAACCATATCATGAATTAATAAATAAATTATTGGCACAGATAGTTTTGTGAGTTGTTAGTACTCTGCTCCCACTTATGCCTCCATAGCATCCTTTTTTATTCCACATTTAAAAATGGAGTCAATGAAGTTTTAGAGATGGCACGATACCGATATTGAGCATACCAGTCTGATCTTTTAAAAATAGCTCCACTGTAAGATGATCATGCGGAAGTGTCCTTACTCAAACACTCCACCGCCCCACATCACAATGTGTGTGTGCACTATTTATGAAAGATTTTACAGGATTAGGTTTGCTTGGCCCGATGCTGATACCTGGTGTTGGATCGGTGCCATCTCTAAAAAACCCCCTAGTCTTTATTTATTTTTGCCCATTTCTCTTTCCTGTCTGTTTCTTTTAAGCACACCTCACTGAATTTGTGAAATTATACACAGAAATACTCCTATCCTGCTTCCCCTCAGCAAATTCATCTTCCACGCTCTCTCTCTTTCATTCTCTCTCTGTATTGTTCCCCTTTTTTCCTTTCTTGGCCTCCCTCCCTCTCTCGCCTCTCAGATTTGATTGCCAACCCCAACAAGCGCCGGAGGCAGCCGGCTCTGCTGGGAGACCACCCTCCAGAGTACGGTAAGGCTCGTGGCGGACACCTTCAGACACCACAAGAGAAAAAAAAAAAGAAAAGGAATGGGGAGTGACTGGTTAATTGTTTTTGGGTGCTTAGTTCCACAGTGGCAGTAAGACGGTGCTGTGTTGAGTCACTCAGAACTAAAATGAAATCTGGGGGGGAAATGCAAACCTCTGGTTAAAGTCCATTTCTTGTTTTATTTTTAAACACTCAGGTGGTTACCATGGATACCAGGACGACGGATACGGAGGTTACGAGAGCAGGCGTATGGGTGCGTCCATGGGCCCGAGGCGCGGTGGGAGCCAGCGTTATGGAGGTCAGTACGGCGCTCCCCCTCCACCTCCTGGGGAGTACAGCGCCCATGCAGAGTCTCCAGTCATGATGGTCTACGGCCTGGAACCCACCAAAATAAACGCAGACAGGGTCTTCAACATCTTCTGTCTCTATGGAAATGTCGAGAGGGTAAGAAGGGAAGGATGGGATGCAGAAGGATGCTTAAACCTGGCTTAACTGGAATAAACTAATCTCCTTTTCATCTTTCAGGTGAAGTTTATGAAGAGTAAACCAGGAGCTGCCATGGTGGAGATGGGAGATTGTTACGCTGTGGACCGGGCCATCTGCCATCTCAACAACCATTTCCTGTTCAACCAGAAACTTAATGTCTGGTAAGTGTGCACTTGAGTGATACTGCTTTTTCTGGCACACCGACCCTTAGGCTTGTTTATTAATTTAATAATGTATGGTCATTTGACAAAAAAAGGGAAGCCTCATTTAACGTTGCATTTGTTATAAAGTGCTTCATGAGTTGAACTTAATCCTTTCCGTGCACAAATGGAAGAAATAGACATTTTCTCTTTTGCTGAATACTTGTGGGCAAGATTTTAGTGGGGTTTGCTGTATCTGACTAAGGAGATGGTTGCAGTGTGTTAAACACAAAAAATAAAATTCAGCTGTCTGGTGTTTGAACCAAACAAACACACAAATATCTGCATTTAAATGAATATAGTTGAGGCTGATGAAAACAGACAAATTTCAAACACAGGAAGAAGCGGAACAGTAAAAGTGTCTGTAAATGTCTGTTTACATATTAATTCAGTAGTCAAACTTTACACATTTATATTACATTTTCAGTAGTTCTGTCCAACTTCTGTCAGAAATGATAATGTTGCTATGGGCAAACAAAAACTTGTTTAACTGCATGAAAAACCCTGATCTTGGTGAAAAGGGCGATCTAAGATCTAGTAGATGCTGGGTGTATTTGTGTGTTGAGGATTTTCTCTCCTCTTCCTCAGTGTGTCTAAGCAGCAGGCCATCATGCCAGGCCAGTCGTATGAATTGGAGGACGGCTCCAGCAGCTTCAAGGACTTCCATGGCAGCCGAAACAACCGCTTCACCTCCCCAGAGCAGGCAGCCAAGAATCGCATCCAGCATCCCAGCAACGTGCTGCATTTCTTCAACGCCGCCCCAGAGGCCTCGGTGGAGATCTTCTCTGAGGTCAGCACATCAGGAGCTTCCCTCTTAGGAGCAATAGGGAGTTTTAGTTGGGTGTTGTCTGTTTTTTTAGGAATTGGGGAGAAATTGATTCTTTAGTGATACCGAGCCCTAGTAGTCAGGGATTTTAGTATTTAATCGAACTGTGCTTAAGTTGTATTTTTTTCCCTCTCATTTCAGATCTGTGAGGAACTTGGTGTGAAGAGCCCGTCTAATGTAAAACTCTTTGCAGCAAAAGGTGAGTGCAGCTGTTCGGCTGGAATCTGGTTGTGTCTTAGATGAATGTGACTTGTGGCTTAGAGGGTTTTGGAGATTCACAAATGCACAAAGAAGCCACTTTATTAGGTACACCTAACTTGTGTCTGCACACACTGTCCTATATCAAAGGTCAGGATCGCCATCACGCAAAGACACGGACGTGTATGTGTAAGAGACACTTAATGAAGGGAGTCCTAAAATTAAAATCTGTAGCTCCAGAAATCACTCTCTGGTTACTAGTATTACCTAGAACATACATCTGAATTATCTTTAAAGGACAGATCTAACAGATTTAATGCTGTATTTAAAATAAAGCCTGAAATTGCTGATCTGGTCTAATGTTATCTGAATGTCTGAGTCCAAATAACACTTGGTAAATTGAGGTTCCTGCATTGTGAATGAGTTGGACACTCCTCATTCAGACCATCTGTTTGTCTTCTCAGGTGGTGCCTCATCAGAGAGGAGCTCGTCAGGACTGTTAGAGTGGGAGTCTGTTAACGACGCCATGGAGGCTCTCTCTATGATGAATCATTACCAGATGAAGAACCCTAGTAAGTATTGAGGTGCTAATTCCAAGACCTGGTGTGCAGGTCTTGGAATAATTTTTTGTTTTTCTGCTGGCTAATCGTAGTGTCCTTATAGTGGGCTGTACTGATTTGGTGGAAGAATTTGTGATTTTGTTTTAATAAATTGAACCTTGGTGTATTGCGATTAGAGAGTGCCATTTTAATTATAATTTCCTGGAAAGTATATGAATTTTCTTCATTTTTTAAAAATTACTTAGTTTTTACGTGCATTACTTCCAACTTCTTGCAGCAGTAATGCATTACTTAAATCAAAGTCCCAGGAAACACACAGTTTAAGACAAGACAGTAGCCATATATAAACTGTTCTAAGATCACAATCAGTCCCTAACCGGCTGTGTTTTGTTACTGTTTTATTAAAGCATGGTTGTTGTAGCCATATGATATGAGGGGCTGTGTGTGGAAGGGGATATTACACCAGTTTGGTTGGGCAGGTTGTGAAACAGAATAGCACACATCCTCTTTCTGCTATTAAATATCAAAATGCAAAGTGACAAAATACATCCACGGTTCAGTTTATTAGAAGGGCTCAGTCATTAGTTATTAACTTAAGCACACTGTTGCGTACAGAATTGGTATGAGAGAACCTTATCGCTCCAAAAGGAATTGGCTAAGGATATGTCTGCACAGACCCGAAGACAAGAGCGATGTAAAATGTTAGATAAAATAAAACACTATACTGTATACACAAAATGCTGTGTTCAGTAAGAGAGCTGGGTATAAATACTATAGATAAAAAAATAAATACTGCTGTTTTAGTTATTAACTTGTAAGTACATTACTAGTTTACTTAAAACATAGTGGTTTGGAGTTCTCTATACTGAGTCTGTTATTGTATGTAATAGTGACACAAGTAGTGAAATTTCACATTATGAATGCTTTAGCACACAATAAGAAATTACACATTTGAGGGCCAGCAGATTATTGTACACATGTGTGACATGGGGAAGAGTAAATGTCTCATTTAATCAGATGTAACCCGTTTCCTGACTGTGACGTTCTGTGTTGCAGATGGTCCGTATCCCTACACGCTGAAGCTGTGCTTCTCCACCGCTCAGCACGCCAACTGAGACCCGTCACCAGAGTTCCAGCATTCCCACCATACCGACACGACTCTCCCCCAGGACTCCCCCTCCCCCGCTGCGTTTATTGTCCCTAATAGGTCCTACATATGAGCGTATGTGTGCAGTAACGTCAAACACGTCTTTCTTCGAGCGAGCCGCGCCACACGCTGAGACAAACTGGCAAAACTGTCATTGTTTTTATAGAGGAGGAGAAAGGAAACGCTTTTGTACCAGTATTTTTTTCTGTTTAATGTATTTCTTTTTTTTAATTGCTTTCCATTATTGACTGTTAGCTGTGTGCTCAGCACCTCACTTTTGGAAACATCAGCCTGTAAAGGTGAATGCATTTTTTTTTTTTTCTCTCTCTCTCTCTCTCTCTCTCTCTCTCTCTCTCTCTTAATTGTAAAATAAAATTAAATAGTGATAACAGAACGCCTGTTGTCCTGGCTGTTTAATGCACCATGAGAGGCCGTGATTTTAGTGCCAATACTCTGAATATCATTCATTTTCTTAATGGTATTCAATGATGACCAGAACCGTAATGAATTTTTAGTGATACCATCGTTATTTTGGCAATGGGAATGTAGTTAAATTTATTTATAGGACTTTTATGATTACTTGACTACACAAATGACCATTTTAAAGTTTGAATTCACTGGCTAATTGATTTGTTTTGCAGTCAGAATGATGAACAGGGAATATGAGTGTCTTTATAAAGCCATGTTCAGTCCAAACATTCCCCCATGGGTTTGCTATTGGGGACAAGTCACTTTTGTGGAAGTGTGAAACTAATGGTGACTGAAAGGGGGCGTCTGGCCTCCTCAGGCTCCTGAGGCAGACATGGCTCTGACAGCATTCAGTGTGGGGCTCCACAGACCCCTGCCTGAACACCAGTGACCAACACATCAATATACTGTACAGTATTCAATGTATGTCATACAAAGTACTATACAATAATACTGTAAAATTACATCCACCAACAGAGGGTGGGTTATTACAGCACTGAAAACATTTCAGGCTGCAATCAAATCCTCACAGCAATGTTCCAGCCTTCTCAGAACAGATGTTACTGCAGCAAAGGAGGACAAACTCCCCCTAATAAAACCTGATTGGTGTCTTTAATCGTCTGTCACTGTATATTTTCTGTATGTGTGTGTGTATATATATATATATATATATATATATATAT
>JBBJLS010000041.1:26954363-26964570 GCA_037577275.1 Bryconaethiops microstoma | reverse complement strand
CTTTTATCCAAAGTGACTTCCATTCCCTAACTACAGGGGGCAGTCTCCCTGGAGCAACTTGGGGTTAAGGGTCTTGCAGGAACCCAGTGGTGGTGCACTGAAGGTAGGATACGAACCCATGATCTCTTGGTCCACAGAAAAGTATCCTACCCACTAGGCCACCACCACCCCAATATGAGTCACAAGTCAATATGCAACTTGAGTGTAATTGCACCAGGAGGACAATCCATTCTTTTAACTCTTCAGTGGGCAGTTTTTTTTAAAGTTCTACTCATTGTTGTGTCAGATTTTTGCTTGAGCCTCGACGTTTCACACTAATATTTAATCATCAGTGTCTTCGTGTTGAGAATTGTTCTTGGTTGTGTGTGTTCTGTTCTGCATGGCGCTCCGTCCATCAGTTGGTGCGTCAGCTGTTGAGACTAGGGCATTAACGACTTCAGATTTTTTCAGATCGACTTATCCGCCAATAAAGTCGAAGTCGGGTCGACAGGCCATTTGATGACGTCTCACAGATGCAGCGGAGGAACACAGGCGTCCAACAATGAGCAACTTTTATTAAAGTTCTCTGTAACATCAGCCTTCGCTTTGTACTGCAGCCAAAGGTCTCACGTCTTTAAAGATGAACTTAACAAGCAGATCTGTGATCTGCTGTTTGTTCTTATCAGTCAGAGGCTTTTCTGTAAAGCTGCTCCGCTCCTCTGGACTAGAGACTCCCTGCAGCACCACCCATGTTAGCGAGCGGATGCCGTTTCAGAGTCTGTGCAGAACGCCGGTACTGTTACTGTACTTTAACTCCGACTTGCAGGTCGTGCAGGTCACCGTGCTGTTTGTGTGTCTAGAGTGAAGTATCTACATGTGATGTGTGTCTGTCACCTACTGCCTCTGCTGCCACGTCTCTCGCCTTGTTGTGGTTTTGTGTTTAGATTCTCCTCCTCGCGCCGAACGTTACCGCCCTTTTTATGAAGGGACTATAATAATTGGTTAAGTCAAGGAACGCATGTCAGCGTAAGCCAATTAGAGGAAGAGATTGCATTGTGTACACAAGCGCGCACAGAGAGAGGAAAAAAAACACACAACTTGTCGACTTCTCGACTTGTCACTCTGACGTCGACGCGTCGCAAAATCGGCTTTTCTGTTAATGCCCTAGTTGAACACTAGTGTGATTTAGTTATTGATGGACTATCAGACAATATAAAATTCTGCATATCGACTGAAATCCTGAATCTCCATCAACTTGCAGTGTTGCTCAGCAGTTAGAAGTGTTAGAATCTTCAGTGTCGAACGTTCCAGATCACACCGGTGTGATGTTACACTTTAATGGAAGGTAGTGAGGCGGTGCCACAATGTGACGCTATGTGCTCAAAGGTTAAAGACACAATCCTCAAATAAAAAGAACTGTTATTATTTCCCTGAGGAGTCGCCAGTGAAAACAACAATGCTGTTGGTTCACAAAAAAACTGGGGAGAGAAAAGATGGAGAAAGAAAAGGAAAGAGACAGAGAGAGATAGAAGGGAGATAGGAGGGAGAGAAAGAGAGATAGGAGAGAGAGAGAGAGATAGTAGAGAGAGAAAAAGAAAGAGAGATAGAAGAGAGAGGAGGGAGAGATAGTAAAGAGAGAAAAAGAAAGAGAGATAGAAGAGAGAGAAAAAGAAAGGGACAGAGAGATAGAAGAGAGGTAGGAGGGAGAGAAAGAGAGATAAGAGAGAGAGGGAGAAAGAGAGAGATAAAACAGAGAGGGAGGGAGAGAGAGAGATAAGAGAGAGAGGGAGGGATAGAGAGATAAGAGAGAGAGGGAGGGATAGAGAGAGATAAGAGGGAGAGGGAGAGAGAGAGATAAGAGAGAGAGGGAGCGATAGAGAGAGATAAGAGAGAGAGGGAGGGAGAGGGAGAGATAAGAGAGAGAGGGAGGGAGAGAGAGGGAGAGAACGAGAGATAGAGAGAAAGATAAGAGAGAGGGGGGGAGAGAGAGAGATAAGAGAGAAAGAGGGAGAGAAAGAGAGATAAGAGACGGAGATAATCTAAAGCTATTGGACGGCATTAAAAACTCCTAATGCATGAATCCCTCGATTGGCCGCTGTACAGATTAAAGGTTGAGGCTTTTGCGTGTGGAGGTCGTTATATAATTCATTCTCTGATGAGATTCTTCTCTTTTTTTATTTATTTATTTTTACATTGCTTTTTCCCATATTGGCGCTGTGTGTGTGTGTAATAGAGCCCCCCTCCCATATCTTCTGTATTAAAGGTACACACATTATAGACCCCCTTCAGGGACACGCAGGACAGAGGACACGCTCCTCCAGTCCTTCAGGATAAAATATCATTTTTCATGCTTTTTATTTTTGGTTTGGACTGAATCCAGATTACAGGTGGTTCTGTTTTGTTCACCACATCTGGGGGCCATCAGGGTGCTGTGGCTGATTTGGTGTGGATTAAGCCGGCCCCTCCCAACCCCAGAGCTGGGACGTCCCGCACACAAATCCACTTAGAGCACAAATCGGGTGGGAGGCGGGGGCGGGGGGGGCGGGGCGACACCTTCACACAGCCGACACCAGCGGTTTTCAGTCAGATAATTCAAGAACATTAACTCAGGCTTTGGTTTTAATGTGTTTCCTTAATGTGTTTTTATGTTCCATATCATTTTAAGTAATCTATTTTAACATCTTTACCTGAACTATCAACAATTAGTGATAATTAGCACTGGTTAGTTCGACCTTGCTTTGTATAATAATTCTTGTTTTATTGCTTTTTTACACCATAAAATATACAAAACTGATAAACTGAAAAGAAGGAAAGAAGACACTTTTATGTTTGCATTGTTACGCAGTTACTGTTTTTTGGGTTTTGTAGGATTAACATGGTTGGTTCAAAAGTTATGGCACATGTTTGCATGCGTGTGTGTGTGTGTGTGTGTGTGTGTGTGTGTGTGTGTGTGTGTGTGAGCTGACCTGTGCTGAAGATCTGCCCGTTGTGTTGCTTTAAAAAGAACAACCTGAGCGGAGCAGCGGGTTGCAGTCACATAGATTGAGGGAGGAGAAGACATACACAGAAATGTCCTTAGTGAGGTCAGATACTGATGTTGGAACATTTCTCTGATGATCTGATTGCAGCCCTGTGAGCATTAGTGAGTATCAGGTACTGATGTTGAGTGATCCATTCTGGATCCCAAAGGTTCTAGATAGAGCTCCATCACTCCAAAAAATCCACAGCCCAACAGCGGGAGGTACCCCTATTGTCTACATGGTGACTGTATGATTTTTCTATAGGGACAAGGTCCATGTGTACCTGGGTCAGTGGATGCACCTTAAAATAGCTGAACTGTCCAGATACGTTTAGACAATATATCATTCTGTTGTGCTCTGTTCATTGAGTGCAGATCTGAAACTCATAATCCTTTGATGTGCTTACAATGTATCACCTTTCAGTCTCACACTTCTACAGAAATAGCAAGCGAAGTAATGAAGATGTGTGGCGTGGTCTGCTGCTATAGTGAAAGAGCAGAGCACGGTTTGACTGCGATCATGCAAACTAATGAGCGAAACATCAGCGCTGAAGGTTACTGTGTTAACAGAGTTTAATGGTACGGAAGGAGCAGCTATAATTAGAGCCCGAGCAAGTGGCTACGTCAGCTCTCGCTTTCAAATTAGCCCACTTCATTAAACGAGCAGAGATGGCCTTGAAAACGGAGAGAGAGTCTCATTTGAATAGGAAAAATTAGACCAATTAGCATGTTCCTTGTCTCTAACGGTGAAAAGATTACGTCAAAGCTCTTTTGGCTTTCATAACTCTTTTCTCCTATCTCTCTATTTCTCTCCCTCTCTTTCCCTTTCTCCAGGATCCTGCTGACAGTGGTGGTGATCTTCCGGATCCTGATCGTAGCTATTGTGGGCGAAACGGTGTACGAAGATGAGCAGACCATGTTCATATGTAACACCCTTCAGCCAGGCTGTAACCAGGCCTGCTACGACAAGGCCTTCCCCATCTCACACATCCGCTACTGGGTCTTTCAGATCATACTGGTTTGCACCCCTAGCCTGTGCTTCATCACCTACTCCGTCCACCAGTCGGCCAAGCAGCGCGACCGCCGATACTCTTTCCTGTACCCAATGATGGAGAGGGACTACAGCCGTGAAGGTGCCCGGAAGCTGCGCAACATCAACGGCATCCTGGTGCAGCACCCAGACAGCTGTGGAGGCAAGGAGGAGGCCGACTGTCTGGAGGTAAAAGAGATCCCCAATGCACCGCGAGGCCTGACCCATAGCAAGAGCTCAAAGGTACGCCGGCAAGAGGGTATCTCCCGCTTCTACATCATCCAGGTGGTGTTCCGAAATGCTCTGGAGATTGGCTTCCTGGCGGGGCAGTACTTCCTTTATGGCTTCAGTGTGCCGGGCATCTTCGAGTGCGACCGCTACCCTTGCTTGAAGGAGGTGGAATGCTATGTTTCCCGTCCCACCGAAAAGACCGTCTTCTTGGTGTTCATGTTTGCTGTGAGCGGCATCTGTGTGGTGCTCAACCTTGCCGAGCTTAATCACTTGGGCTGGAGGAAGATCAAGGCAGCCATCCGGGGTGTGCAGGCACGCCGGAAGTCCATCTGTGAGATTCGCAAGAAGGATATGGCGCACCTGTCACAGCCACCAAACCTGGGCAGGACCCAGTCTAGTGAGTCTGCTTATGTCTGATCTTCCCTGTACCCACTCGTGAAGGTGAGGCTGGGCACTGAGGATGGAATGTTGGAGGGATAGCATGGTCCCTGGACGAATGTTGAAAGTAAGGGAGAGGGAGTGGCTCTACCAAGCCACTCCCTCCCTCTGACTGCCAAATGTTGAGAATGAGAAGAAAACACATATGGTGTTGGGCTGCTGAATGAGGGGAAGCAATGGGGGAGTACAAAGAATGCAGAGAAAACATATTGTTGAATGTTTGGTCCTGGATAGTATCAAGTGAGATTCAAAGGCAAGGAGAGGACAGAGGAGCGGAAGGGCCTTCAGGAAAAGGTGACGGATATCCAGGGCAATGTAACGTTCTTGGATCGTTCTACCAACGCTCAACACTTTCTCTGGAAAGAGAGGGAGTCAGGAGGTAGCAACGCTACAGCCGTCCTTCTCCATTATTCTTGCCATGAATCACTGCCATGGAACTGGTGCCAGAAGAAAATTACTGTTTATGCTTAGTCTCCTGTCAATGTGCCGAAGAAAACACCCCAGCAGTTCCACGTTGACACAGACGTTTGCTTCTTTTTGTTCTCCTTGTCTTCATGATGGCACACAGAACTATACCTCGGCTTAACAGCGCCCTTCCATAAGACCCCCACTGTCTCTGTTTCAGTCTAGCAACCCTCCACCTTCATCCTGTGCGGCTGGGATCTTGAGAGACGGAGAGGAGTATGTGTGAAATTGAAATTATGTGTGAAAGAAAAAAAACTCTTGTTACAACTCTTTGTGACATGATGGTGCCATTGTTAAAAAAAAAACTTTTCTGTTTTACTTCTATATCATATTTAGTTACGAAATCATTATATAAGTAGATTTGTTTATCTTTGCAGGGAAAGATCTGGGGAATATTATTTATTCAGAGGTTTCATATATACAGATATTTACTGTTTATTTCAAACCTTTTTTTTCTGACACTGATTTTATAAAAGAAAAAAAGGTGTAAAGATATTTGAAAAGGCATGTTTACAAAGCACTATGGACGAAAATGTGTTGTTTGTCTTTCAGAAGCAAAAGAGAGAATTTGCTGTGTTTTGATTCTGTTTTTATCCGCTTGCGTTCTTTGTTCGTCTTGTCGGTCCGCATGCCTTTACGAGAATAGAAAAGTCGACAAAAGGGAAACGTGTATGTATGCATGTATGCGTTGCACCTTGTTTACCAGAGAGCAGCAGAGAGAGACGGGGCTTAGGGGACTCACTGAGAGAAGGGCTCACTGATAATGCTCTAAGACTGTAGCCCACTTGCCGGAGAGGCAGGGTGCAGAGGCCTTAGAAACAGCCTTCTGTGCTTCTCCTTTACGAGGAGTGACACGCACAAGCTCGGCCTCTTCAAAGAAACTGTCTTTTGACCTCTGGTGCAACGAGGGATCGCAATGAGCGCCGGCAGCCGGTGTCCTTGCCAAGGGCTCTGGGAGCGGGTGTACGAGTGTTAAGACTGTGTCAGCGCGATCCCTCGTGTGCCACAGGTCTCCTGTATGACACACACACACACACACACACACACACACTCAGAGTTACACAATTAGCTCTGCCTTAGCTGCACTTGAGTGTAAGTGCTTTGAGCCTCCACACTCCCCCCCCCAGCCCTGCTCTCCACGTGCAGGCAGAGCAGAGACATACACCAGTGAAACAACTTAGAGACAAACCAGCGCAACCAGTGTGGACAGGCCCTCCGACAAACCACAGGCCGAAGAGAGATGGGCGGGGGGTGCATTCAGACAGATACGTGTTCCTTCTCTGGCATGTCTCATACACAAAGTCCTTCGAGGAGAGGAACTGTGTTTAGGTTTGGAACGACGAAAGCTGTGGTCTAGCCATAACTCACTTTTGGCTCGAGCCCCAGATAGCTAGATGCGTCTGTTTGCTGAGATAGTAAGGCGAGATATTGACAGCTCCTAGAAGAGTCTATTCGTGACACATCATTCATTTTTCCACTAACGTCCATTCACATGGCAACAATCAACATTTGCTTAGCACTGCCGTAACATTGCTGGTGTTGTTCTCAGCAGGTACCTCTGAGGTGCTCAAGGTGCAGGTAAACTAAGTCTTCCCTGACACTACCTTGGGTTGTGTAACCGTGAGGCTGACCTTGGGCTGACCTTGGGCAGCAGGTAGCATTAGTATTTGTCCTCATCCGTCCTTAGCAACCCAAATTTTCAGACTGTCTGTGGAACTCATCCCTGAACCCCATGAGCGAAATATGACCCTCAGATCAACTTCACACTATATAATTCTGCCCTTCCCCAAGTGAGCTTAGAGCTTCGTCCCCTTCCTTAGTCTCTCCTACAGTTTGTACTATTTTCAATGTTCAATTAAGAGGAGATTTTATGCAAAGACTTTAGTTTTATCTTTCGGCTTGTGGATTGCATTTTATTTCTTGTGTGTGTGTGAGTGTGTGTGTGTGTGTGTCGCATTTTGTACAGTGCTGTAACATGAAGTCATGCTAAGAGCTTTGAGACATTTGCATTAAGAAATGAGGGTGATTTGCCTGGGGAGGAAGAAACACTCCCTTGCCAAAGTACTGTAATATGCAACTTCGCAAGTGAATTGGATTTTAAAAGATGCTAACAGGCCTGGATTCGTGCATGCATTATGGTACGTGGTTGGACAAAGCATGTTTGTACTTTCTTTTCTATAAATCAGGAAACAATCCTGGCAACTGTAGACACCCCCCCCCCCCCTCCAAAAAAAGGAAAAAATTCTTGGTGGAAGGTGATGGCAGCCCTGGCTTCTTAGTTCTTCAAAAAAGGAAATCCGATTGAAATTTTTTTTTTGAAATGCTATTTTATCTTTACTGACTACACACAAAGTGCAACGTTATCATTTGGAACTAAATGTATTTGTTGGATCTGCTGCACAAAACCTTTTTTTAAACAAATTTTTCCTTTTTCGAGAAAGAAGCATACAGCCCGTCACTGCCACAAATGTATTTGTAGGAGACGCTGGTTCTTAACGCTTTTACGTTGTTTTTCCTAAACTTTCGGAGACATAACTGATGTGTGTGTAGCTTGACGATAAGACCCAGCCCACTGCCACTGGCCTGGCCCTTCGCTATTTAGGCGGGGACCGGTTTTTGATTTACACTTCTGAGGGTCTTTACATCCATGAGGCACTGGACCAGTGTTCATGTCTACTGCACATGCTAAAAAAATGTCTCAGGTATGTTGAGTGTTTTTTACCCGACCATTTGGGGTGACCTTGTTTCTACTCTTTCTACAACAAATTCTTAAATGCATCTTTAGTAAAAAAAAAAAAAAAAAGCCATCTGGGAGTCTGCCCGTGTTTTTACAGCTCCAGGCAGCGTGTAGCATCCGTGTCATGTGGCGTATATTATCATGATTTCTTATTCGATGAGGATTTGTTGTGTTGTGAACAAACAAATGTTGTACTTGTCTCGTACTCCACAAACATGCCAAGGAACACCGATGTGAATTAAGCCTGATTTTTTTTTGGATGTTGTTTCGGAACAACAGAGTTTAATAGGCTCTCAAAGCTAACTAGTGCAGAATCTCGGATTACGATGCCACGCATTAATCCCTTTAAAAGAGCCATTGCAGTTTCCTAATGCGCTCTCTCTGTGCCTGCCAGGTCCTTCAGTATTCCCCTCTGCACCCACAGAGTTCCCTCCTCACTGCAGAAGATATCTACAGAACTGAAGTCATATATCTAGTCAATATACCTAAACTTCCTCAATTTGAGATTGTTGTAATAACATGTATTTCAAACTTTTCTAGTCATTTTACTTTCGAGTCTTTTTATGTGTAGTGAAATTCCACAGACAAATCATTTTGCTTGTTTCAAGGGAGAAGAAGGACTAATTTTGGACAAAATTAGAATAGTTTTATTCTATTCTTTTCAATTCTATTCAATTCCATTCTATTCTATTTTTAAAGTCGAGGTCATTTTACCTGAAGAAACAAAATTTTTGAAAAATTACTATAAATTCCTCAGCAGGATAATTTTGCTTGTTTCAAGACAAAATTACAATAGTTTTATCCTTTTCTATTCTGTTATTTTCTATTCTGTTTTTTAAGCCAAGATCGGTTTACCTGAAGAAACAAAATGATCGAATATTATTATAAACAATAAAATTCCCTTGACAAATAATTTAGCTTGTTTCAAGGGAGAACAATTCCATTCCGTATTTTGTAAGACAAGATCATTTTACCTTACGAAAAAAATGCTTGAATCATAAATTAGTGTAAATTACCATTTCGCTACACTTTTGGTAAAAGAAAATGATAAAAAAGACAAAAAATGTGAGGAAATAATGCTTTAAACACATCAGGAAAATATTTAGGAACAGGCTTAACAATCTCATAATGAGAAACAGTAGATAAATTGACTACTAAAGATAACGAACTCTGAGAGTTTGTTTAATTGTACTTCTTCTGGGTTGGCATGAGGTCTGGATCCTCTGCAGTGGAGTAGAAGATGCTTTTTTGACAAGATGCAAGACCAGCTTTCCATCTCCAATTCCTGGTTAAAACAGATCAGAATCAAGCAGCTCCCACCAGCTGCTCGGTCCGGCGCTGTCCTGTGATGTTCCTCCAGAAGACAGCGGTGGTGAATGTGAGCTGCACAGACTAGCGCTCCTAATAACTCACGAGACCTCGCTCAGCCACATAAACCCTGACTCACAATTTGGCAAAGGCGAAAGAACAACCAACCCAGGAGAAGTAATGACATTAGTAAATGAGCCATCAACTCAGGATCACGCTGTCGCTGTCGTATCTTCAAAACACTCACTTTTATAGAATGAACAAAATAAATTTAGTGTTGGATAATGTAGTGTAGCATTTCTCTTTTTCCCAATTTTTTGCCCAATTTGAGTTGTTTTCGATTCAACCCACAAGCTGGGACTCCCTCAATCACGCAATACCTCGCATATTGAGTGATGGAGGAGGGGGAGGACCACTCTACCCACCCAGAAAGAGCAAAGCCAGTCGCACTCTTTTGTACTCCCAGTCTCAAACGGCTCATGAGTTCATGATCTCCAGATGACAGGCCCACGATTGCACTTCTCCAGAGTAGCTTTTGCATCATTTGGTTATTGGTTCAAAAATAGTAATAAACAATAAAAACGTAGAGTAACAGTGTTTTGATATGACAGCAACGTTGTACTGTTATTATTATTAAAACTTTATGCACAGAGAGCACAACGCAGCCAGTCAGGGTATGTTCTGGTAACCAGGGTAACAACAACACCTTCCCAATCGGATCAAAAGGTGTTCTGTACACATTTCGGCATCAGACCTGTACCGGGTCACTGAGCCGCCACTACCACCATGGCTTTAGACTTCCTCAAGGACAAATCGCGATGGCTGATCCTCAAGAGGGCTGAACTACGTCTCGGTTCAGGGTGGAAAATGATTAGAATGGGGATGGTGGTGGTCGAGCGGGTAGGATACTTGCCTCAGGACCAAGAGGGCATGGGTTTGAATCCTACCTTCAGCACCACCACTGGGTTCCTGAGCAAGACCCTTAACCCCAAGTTGCTCC
>JBBJLS010000041.1:26894789-26907047 GCA_037577275.1 Bryconaethiops microstoma | reverse complement strand
GTATATATATATAGATAGATAGATAGATAGATAGAAAGATAGATAGACAGATACAGTACTATGCAAAAGTCTGAGACCACCATTTAATTATTTTAATTTAATTATAGTACAAACATCCATTAAAGTTATACTTTGGGAGAAATTCAAATAAATTTTTCACCTTCAGATGTAGTCAGGACATGTTTAGAGTCCATATTTTAGGATGAACGTTGCTAACAAACACTAAAATTCAATAGTCACCTAAATCATTCCCTCAAATATATCCTTAAAACTTCCCTCAACCGATTCAAATCCAGTTCTTCAGTCAGGTTGAACGGACTTGTGGATATGGTTTAGGACATGACATGACTTACCGTGAGCAATAAAAACAAACCCTGCAAACTTTACACAACAGGGTCTGTTGTCACAAACCATCTCACATGTAGAAGTGCTAAAGTAGAATCTGTTTAGTGACAATGATTGTCATAAAGGGGACACAAAGAGGAATCTGATCTGTAATGGTGCAGTTCATATTTGCAGGTGTTCACATTTACAGCTCATGGTCAGTCACACTATGTCCTAAGGAGACATTTGTGATCTTGTATTTTTTAGAAACAATTTGGTGACAATTGACATTTAACATTAGCCTCGTAGCTCCGGTGCTAAACTGAAGAAGCTAAATTTACATTTACATTTAGCCGATGCTCTTATCCAAGGCAATGTACATCAGTGCTCAAGTAGTCCACATCTGTTCTTCAGTCCTGTAAAGCTATTTTTTTATATCAACATCTGATATTCAACCGACTTACTGCCAGCTAAGTACACCCAAACAGCTCCTATCAAATAAATATCTAAGCATGTTTTGGCTGGTTAATTTTAGCTGAATTGGGGTAAATTTCATTTTTTACCACACCTTACCTCTAACAGAGTTTCTTATACAGTGCTGTTGATGAACGAAAGAGAAAGCTGGATAGTCATGTGTGCCTTGACCACAGCGGGATTTTAGCCACCAGATGGCAGAACTGTCAAACAATTTTGCATCTACACACTGCTGACTCATTATTTCACTACACTTCTCTTAAACAAATACTATGTATTTAACCACAGCTTATAGATATGGCAGTGCACAGACTTGCAGTCACACACCCACTGGCAAGTGTTCTGCTTATAATTAACTCTATTAGAAACTATTCATCTGTTTTCACTTTTGTGCTTCTGATGTTTCTTTCCACGTGTTCTTTCATCGTGGTTTGCAGACGTTCATGATGATGAATCAGTCAGTATTTATACGACATTCAGTTTTTTCTTCACTTATTCGGCTGTAGTTTCCAGATCCTCACATGTAAAAGGGATCTCTGAGTATTTGAGGTCCTGGACTTTTTCGCAGGGTGAAAAACACTATGTAGGCCAGAGGCAATTATTCAGGTCATTGTAGGTCGGAGACATTACTTAGTGTACAAATACAAGGTCGTGTTTGTATGGTTATGTAAGGAGGCCGCTGGTGGAGAGACTGCACTCTAGTGGTAATTTACACTCACTCACTCAGGCTCTTGCGCTCTCTCTCTCTCTCACACTTCACACACACACACACACACACACACACACACACACACACACATGCACATGCTGGGGCCTGCTGAAGCCTCGTTGTTTCCATTATTCACTCCATTGTTTGCAGTTCATCACCATTCAAAGGAATACAGCTCCAGAAAAAAATAAGAGACCATTTTTAAATCAGCATCTCAATGTGTATGACAACCATTCCATGCCAATGCCTGTTAAATTCCTACACAAGCACCTCATTCTGCTTCATGAGGTACTGATTAGATTCACCGGAATCAAATCTTATTTAATGAGGAAAAGTATAAAAACACTGCTGTAATCAACACTCTCCTCTTGCAGTGTGACCAATTGGATGGCAAATTACTACTAGAAGTACGTCAAAGGTAATTATTGCCATTTTGTTTCAGAGTGAACGAGAGATTTGTTTTCTTTGAATGATTCGAGCTCTTTAAACACTGCACTTATTTTGATGTGTTGTCATTTCTTTTAAAATTATACTTTAAAAAACAATATTGTTATTAGGATAAATCTTGTAAGCAGTTCTTAAAAACTAAGGTAAAGCTGTTCAGTTCAACACTTGCACCTATAAAAGAAAACCTGAGAATCTGAACATTTCTGCAGTGGTCTCTTATTTTTTTCCGGATCTGTAGTTCAGAACAGAAGCTGAGAGGCTACAGCACTTAACACCACAGTCAATAGTCACCCAAATCATTTCTGTAAATACGTTTCTGTAAATCCCTAAAACGTGTCTCAGCTCACTCACACCACATCCAGCTCTTCACTGAGGTCGCACACACAATTGGATGTGGTATAGGACACAGTATGACTTACTGTGAGTTAAAAAATAAACAGAACATCAATGAACGCAGCAACAAACATCCTCAGGCGTAGCAGTGGTGTGGAATCATCAGCCAACATAAATACAGAGCAATCTGATCCAAGATCACTCCTCTCCAGTATCAGTCCTCCTAAGTCCTCCTGATTGTCTTTACGGGTGCAGTTTAGGCAGATTGAGTGACATTTTAAGGATGTGTTTATGGAAAAGTTGTGGGTGATTATTGACTGATAGCAACATTAGTCTTAAAGCTGCAGTACTAAACTAAAGAAGCCAAATTTGGATTCCAGGGATGTCTCGGCTGATCAACTACAGGTGTTAATTTTTTTTGCAGAACTATTCCTTTTTTTTCTTCCTAACAACTCCCTGCATTGCAAGCATTTATATTTGTGCTGAAAAAAGTCTTCAAAAATCTGTACTGGCATGTCTTACATTAAATCCTCTCATAAAAACACAGTTAATGCTTCAGCAAACAAAGTGAAGGGAAAGGATGAGACAGATTAAGAAGGAAAGAAACACTTGTTCAAGTCTGCTAGTAACAAATGTTATGCATTAATGCTTCATAATGATTGCATCCACTCAGCTAAGCATGCTACATCTCATATTTTTCTCATCTTTTTTAGGAAACTGCATGGGCTTCTGCAGTATTGAAGCAGTCCTCTCTAGGCTAAGCACTTTCGTTTGACTCCCTTGTGAACATATAGTCGTTGTATACATTCTGATAGAAGCAGTGATGTGTTCAGACCTGCTTCGCCGTTTCTAAACGAGGCTCCTCTATGAGGGAGTTATTTATTTACCTATATTTATCAGGACTGCCTATCTAAATTACACTACAACCTGAAAAGTGCTTTTAGATCCACATAAAGGGCAATGTGCACAACTGAGCAGGCTATTATACCTAATAAAAAATATATAAGGACTCTGAAAGCAGCGTAGCGTGAAAACTAAGCCTAGAAAAAAAAACCACTATAAGCAGCTAATGAACATTTTTACCAGAATATTATTTTGATGTGGATGCTGTCTGATGACTTTTCAGTTAAACTAATCCTCATAAATAAGTCAATTCAGGCATTAAAGAATAGTTATGTGAAGGCAAAAATGTAAAAGTGTCTCCTCTTAAACCATATCTAGTCGATCAACCTTAATATGTTTAGAGTCCTTCTTTAGTTTAGCACTAGAGCTATGAGGCTAATGAAAGCAACACTACACATCAGTAGTCATCTAAGCCTTTTCTATTATTGCATCTCCAAAACCCACTCAAACTACATTCAGCTAAAGTGGAGAGCTTGGCAGTGTGGTTTAGGAAGGACACAGCAGGTGTCCTGAGGTGGTTTGTGAAAACAGACCCTGTTGTCTAAAACAGCTGCCCACAGCGTTCAGCTACATGGAAACAATAAGTCATACTGTGCACTAAACCTCACTGACAAGCCTTAATGAAAAGCCCACCTTAACAAAGAGCTGGACAGGGTTTGAGTGGACTTAGAGACGTTTTAGGCATGTATTTCAAAACAAGATTTGGGTGACTGTTCACTTTGGATGCAGTCAATTAACCAAACATGTCTTGGCGGCATTTTGGGGTAAGAAGGAAAATACAGTTTTGCCAAACTATACCTTTAAGGCACTTTTAGTAATATGTGACATTATAAGCACTATGGGACAGTGTGTTACAAGGTAATCTGGGGTATGCAAGTCATATGTTCTTTGATTTAGTAATACCTGAACCCACCCTAAGTGATCCTTGAGGACAGAATATAGCAAACGTATTAGAAGGGAAGAATACAGTCACTCTTTACAAGTTGTAATGTGATATGGTTGGCTTTTCTCAGGCTTGTTTTCAACTGTGCTCCCACATAGCTTAGTGTTCTCCTCCAAGCATGCTGAAGCTCTTATATGTACTTATATATGACCTGTAAGGCTTGAACTGACAAAATGTCTCAATATGCAGGAGAAACATTTGCTTCATTAGAAACTAGACTACATATAAAGGAAAAGAAGGAAAACAAAGCAAAAATTATTAGGCTGGAGGACAAATCTAGATGCTACTAAAACTGGAAAATGCAAGGTCAGTGGAATATGTTGGTTAAAATAATAGATTAGTTGCTTTCCCTGATTGCTGAAGTGGACTTTACAGGTTGTAGGCAAACCTGATTAAGGCTACTTTGAGATAAGTGAAGATTTATTTTGTATCATAGGCTACCAGGCCTTTGTACAGTTTGGTAATCACTGCTAGAAGTGTTTAGGTGACATAAGCAGCCAACGTCTTTTTTCATCTGTCTGTGCTCTCATTGGCAGTTTGGGTATTCATACCCAGGACCTACAAGACACAAAAAAGTGCGGAAAGTAATGGTTTTAAAATAACATTAAAGGAAATGACTACACAACTAGCTGCCGTTAGCTAGGCATCTCACAAATCCATAACTCCAGAGATGTGATGTCATTTTTGACACCCCCCCGCCCCCGCAACAATACTGCAATAAAAATAGTCCTGTCTGCTAGCCTAGCCACTGACATAGAAACTAGTAAATACTGATGTAACATTTCTGTGTTTAACTATTTGACTTCTTTCTGCAATAGCCAGCTAACGGAAGAAGAACAAAAACATTTCAATTGTAGCTTTTCCAAAGCTCCGCCCACCTTCGAGATACATCAGCAGAAGGGGCATTCCTGGTTTTTAAACCAGAAAATCTCGCTTTAGAGACACAAGACACCGCTACAAAAGGCAAGCCACCATGTGTACATCGGATGAAGTGATGCTTCCACATTTCATTTTGGCGAGAATGTCCCTTTAACATTTTGCTCCCGCCCTGATGCTAAGAATAACTACATAAAGTACAAAAAAGGTCCTTCAACTTTATAACACATATGCAAGTTCAGTGGATGTAGAAGTTCTGCAAAACATTAGTCTTGGGTTTACTTCAGAAAAATACATTCTGTCATAACACTTGTTACACTTCCCTTTAAACAAATTATGAAAATGTAACTGCAAAACGAGCATGCAGTGATCAAAATGCCTGTTTTAAAAGCCTGTTTAACTTAACTGAATTTCCTTCATGATCATTAGAGTACCATCTAGGCATATTAGAGCTGCACAATGTGGACAAAATATCAGTATTGCGATTATACTGCAGTTGTGAAGATTTAAAGGCCCCATATCATCACTCCAACTGGAAATAAAGTCTGTAAATGTTGTTTCAAATGGTACGTTTACTCTCCCCATCCACACAATTCATACATGAAAACTAAGCTACAAACACATTTATATCTCCTTTTTCGGACTACAGCTGTTTAGCCCTGGCAAATATATTTTATGAGGAAAATGTGATTACATGAAGATCCGATACATCAGAACAAACTGTAACTCTCCTGGAGTTGATTGGTCACCCTGTCAAAAACACTGTGATTGGTTAGAGGCTCATTTGCAAATTATGGCCTTTTGCGATATCAGTATTGTAGAGCCAGACATTGAGATAACAATATCTTGTGCAAGCCTAATACATACACAACATCAGTGGAGGTAGAAGTTCATCACCTTAGAAAAATGTGGACGAAACATCAGTATTGTGATTATGCTGGTACATATTGCAATTGTGAAAATATTAGACGTCCCATATTATCACTTGATATAAAATGGAATTCAAATGTCTTCAAACATTTTAAAAAATGGTACATTTACTCCTCCATCCATACAGTTAATCTATGGGAAATATGGGAAAATTCAGTCAACCCATCTATATATCTACATACCTACATATCTATCTATCTCTATATCTATACAGATACATCTCTACATCTATACATATCTATACATATCTATCTATCTTTCTCACACACACATATAATATACATTATATGTGTGTGTGTGTGTGTGTGTGTACCTATTTATTGATGTATATTACAGCTCCTCCCCCTCAAGACTCCTATTTAAAAGTCTATCCATCTTCTACTATCATGCCACTTGTTGCACTGAAGTGAAAATATGAGTGAGAATATATCCGATCAGAGGTTTTGGTCCCCCTTCTCTCTCCTATCTATGTATCTATGTATTTATCTATCCACCTACACATGCATACATACATATATAGGTAGATGGTATATATACATATATATATATATATATATGTATATATATATATATATATAGAGAGAGAGAGAGAGAGAGCGAGAGAGAGAGAGAGAGAGAATAGATGTATATATATACAGTACCTACCTACCTACCTATGCATATTAGAGCTCCTCCCCCTTTCGACTCATTAAAAAGTCCATCCACCTTCTTCCTTCATGGCACTTGTTGCACTGAAGTGAAAATATGAGTGAGAATATAACTAACTGCTATAAAAGAACAGGTCATGCTCTGAATGAGAGTGTCCGGCCAGAAGTTTTCAACCCCCCCCCCCCGCCCTCCTCTCTCTGGTCAGACCCCTCCCGGAGAGATGCTCCCCCAGGCGCGCGAGCGGCAGCCTCCTCTCTCGCGCACGTCCCCTTGGAGACTAGGAGCACGTGACACGTCCGCTTATCAGGTTTAGAGAGCAGCGCTTCGGTACCGAGCCGGAGGGAGGAGAGGAGAGAGAGAGAAAAAAGGGCAGAAAAGTTCACTTTTCTTCCTCCCGCTCGACGCTTTTCCTCCCTCTCGGTCCGTCGAGACTCGGAGAGGACCAACTTTTTCTCTGCACATCCTCCAAAACGCCATTTTGCTCTGCTCTGCTTCTCTCCGGAACAAGTTTGCATTTTTTTTCCTCCTCCTCCTCCTCCTCCTCCTCCTCCTCCCTCTCTCTTTCTCTCTCTCTCTTCAAAGTCCATCCTTTCTCTCTTTTCACCATCACCAGTGCAGGCTCCCCCCTCCAGACCTTCCGACCCAAGCGTAAGTGTATAACAAACTTTTTCCTTTCTATATTCCATCAGGATGCTACACTGTTTACATTCGGTGTAACTTTGTTTCAATAGATGTAAAGGGAAGTGGGGAGGGGGGCAGCAAAGGAGAGGACGTTTTTTGAAAATAGGAGGCGTTTAAGATGTAAAAGTGTTGTTTATTATTTTTTTACTCAGTGTGTGTTGATACTTTCATTCTCTTCTCCAAACGCGTGGAGGAATGTGCTAGCCTCGCCTCGCCTCGTCTCTCACGAGTTTCGAGAGACTTCAACTCCAGCTACCTGTTGAAAACACGACGAAAATGCAACGTGGTGCAACTCTTTTCCACATCGGCTCCACTTTATTTCAGTCTTAATCGAGTGGTAGGGATGGGAAGTCAGAAAAAAAGTTCATGCTACGTCGTCCGAGCATCCACATCTTCGTACTTTGGTCCGAGCCAACGTGTGTGTGTGAGGAGGAGGGGAGGAGGAGGAGGAGGAGGGGTAATGTTAGTGGAACACGCTTCCCTTTCTGTTTTGACCTTGTCAGGACGTTTGCCATTTATACTTTTGAACTTCTTTTCGATGTTTAGCCCCTAGAAGACGCTTCCAAGCCCCAGGAAGCACGTATTAGTGTGTGTGTGTATGAGTGTGTGTGTTTTAGTGAAGTTGTGTGGGAATTGTCACAAGTTTGAAAGAGGAAGTTGACACAGTCGACCGTTCAGTTGAGCAGCCAGAGAAGATGTTAGCCTGCATTAACATAAAGGGACACTCAGGACCAAATAAAGCATGTAACCATCACTACATGTCTACATGGTGCTCTAGTAGGGCCTGGAGCCTGATTTTCCACCTCAAAGACCCCCTCCTGATGACCTGCACTATATGGACAAAAGTATTGGGACACATCTTAAATATTACATTCAGGTGGCCCCTTAGTTCCACATTTTCAAGATAATGCACTTTTCTATTCCAGCATAGTTGTGCCTCAGTGCATAAATTAAGGTCCATAAAGACATGGTTGGGTGAGTTCGCTGTGGAAGAACTGTACTGGCCCACACAAAGCCCTGACTTCAACCCCATCCAACACCTTTGGGATTAACTGGAACAGAGATTGCGAGCCAGGCCTTCTTGTCCAACATTAGTGCCTGAGCTCATAAATGCTCTACAGAATGAACGGGCACAATTTTCCTAAAGAAACTCCAAAATCTTGTGGAAAGCCTTCCAAGAAGAGTGGAAGCTGTTATATCTGCAAAGTGGGGGATTGAACGCAATATCAGTAAAATCCCTGTTGGTGTAAAGGTCAGGGCTCCCAATGCTTTTTGTCCATATAGTGTATCTTTAAAGTGGGGGGTAAACTAAAACTGTTTTAGAGAAGATATGTGTTTTTTATTGCTGTTTTTCCTGGCAAGTGCAAGGAAACTATAGATAATTTCAGGATGTATTAGAGTTTACATCAAGAGTACATCCATTCTTGATTAGAATTAGAGGCATTCCCAAAGCTTTTATGATGTATTTGCATAATGCATGCTGGGTATTGTAGTCAGGAAACACAGATGGCTGAAAACACACTCAATTCAAGTTGAGAGGTGCAGTGCTGCTCCACCAGGGTTATACATAACATCACAAATAACATTAATTTCTAGATTTAGAGCGGAATCCTGTTTCCAGAGTGGAGTAGTTTCGAGCTTGGACGATACAGATGAGTTGAAACACATGTTTGCAAGTGCCACAGTGCAGCTGTTTTTTTTTTTCTTTCTCCCACTTCTTCTTGTGCATCATATTGGTGAAGTTCTCCCAGTGCCCTCCTCCCTTCATCCTCCCATTAGCTGTTTTCTTTAGAGAGGCAGAAAGTGCAGATCCGGATGAGCAGTTCACATTCCACTACGAAATTCTACACTCGTCTCATGGAGGCCTGCCGTTGCGTCGCCATCCGTGAGGTCCTGCTTGGGGCTGCATCATCTACAACGTAGCCTAACTCTCCCCAAATCTGCTGACGTTTTAGAAGTGCTAACAAGAGGCAGGAGAAGTTGCCAATGCTAAAAGCAAGATTGACATTCTGTACAGTGAAGACTTTTTCATGGTCCAGGTTCCTCTTGTTAGATATGATGGAAAGTTTCCAAAGGTTTATTCTTTGGCTCTAATACTTAACTATAACAATGAGAACCAAGTCCAAGCTGAGTCTTCACTGTTGAAAAGCTCCAGCTGATGCGAGTTTGGGTACTGTTTGTTCTGCACGACTACAGTTTGGGCACGTAAAACTAGAGGGGTCTTTAAAAAGCCCAGCTACTCGGCTGAAGGAGCGCTTGGGCAGCAGACTGCGCTGTAATCTCCTGTGTCCCCAGCAGGGAGTCGGCAAGGCTGAATAGATACCGTTCTGAGGGTCAGAGCTGCTATACAGATACTGATGCAGCTCTGGGGAAACAACTTTGTTTTTATTTGAGCTTTTGTTTCCACACTATTTTACACAGTTATCACCTCCAGCCTGATTGGAGATAAAAGGAAATCGCTCCCACATTTTAGCACATAATTCAGACAATAAAAGAGTGGTGTAAAACAGCCCGGGTGAAAAGTAATTGCCCCATTTGTCATTATAAGCTACGGTAGATGCAGCAAAACAAATAACTTTAGTTGATGTCCGTTCTCTTGTGAAGTTCTTTGACAATGAGCAAGATGACTGTATCATTCAATGTTGAAGTTCTGATGCAGTAAATTGCAGTAAATTTCTCTTCCAACACTATGATTGATTTTCAGTATTCTGATCAGACAATTCCTGTAGTTATTTTTTGGTCTTCAGCTTTACCTTTTCAATCATAAATTGCTCAAAGCAGCCGAGTATGTTTCTCTGAGGTCTCCAGCTTTGTGTGATGTGGATTTGGTCTTGTTTGAATTTGGCCAGATGCATTTAAGCCTAAGCTCTCAAGCGTTGACGTCCTTTCTCTCTTCTTTGACGATGAGCAAGGTGACTGTATCCTTAAATACCAATAATTTAGGTTCTGATGTACTTAACTGTCTGATTGTTGAATCAAACTGTCACATTTCTTATGTAATGGAGTCCATATTGTCCTGAGAGATGTTTTCTTTTCAGTTCAGTTGGAGTAATGAGTTCTTTGATTAGATGAGGTAGGCCTACATTTCCCTGTAGTCCTTGTAGGATTATCTGTTGCTTGATTTGATTGTGCATTCTGGGAGAACTAGCTACTGTTCCAAACCATTTTTGTTCAGTAATAGTGATAGGTTTAGTAATTACTTTGTACCTAGAACTGCTAAAAAAAAAACAAAAAGAAAGTTGCAAGTACTTTTCCCCACATGAACGTGAGGAACAGTACACAAATAGCCTGCTTGACATGGGCTAGAGTACGTTTATTTATGTGTTTCATGTTGTGTTCACCCAAATATTCTTGCTTGTGTAGTTGGTTGTTGGTTAAGAACCTAGGTTAATAGATAGTATAACTGTGTATTTAAAATCTCTATAGTATAGTTAATAAAGTACAGTGTATTAAAAGCATTAACCGTTGCAGGTATATACATTTATTTATGAAGTTATTGGTTTAGCTCGTACATAAGAGTGGTCATTTAAAAAAGCCAGTTATGGATGGAGAGATGGAGGGATGGAAATACTTCCATGTGTGCCCTGTGCGTTTCCTTCTAGTGATGGGTGATCTCTTCACTCTTTCAGGGTAGAGATGGGCGTCCTGTTTCGGGCTGGAGCTATTTTTAACCTGTCTATTTTAGATAAGATTATGTTCCTCGCCCTCGTAGGGGATTGGAGGCCTGGTTAGGTAGTGGGGTGTAGAATGAGTGACTGTACCTGTGTGGCTGTTGTCATGTAGACTTGGATAAAAAACTCAAGCTTCAAAGCTGCTATTAAGCATATTAAGTGCAATTTTATGCCAGGGAGTCTTCAGTTAAGCTTTTTTTTAACCACTAACCAAATGTGCATCACACTCCCTTAAGTACAAACCTGTCAGATTATGTTTCAGAAATCTGGATGTTTTATTGCAATATGAAAAGTACAGGATGCTTTGAATGCAGATCAGACAAAATAACGTGCACATATTTGTACATGCATAACAGACTGATTTGAAACAGTAAAATGAAGCAGATTTAATGGCGTCGGATTCAGTAAGATGGGAGAAGGATAACAGGAAATGAAGCAGTGTGTGTGAATGAAGGAAGTTAACAACAATGGGTACAATAACCTCGGTTTGTACTCGAAAAGAACCCGATGAAGAGTTAACAGATGGAGCTGAGAACATCTGTAAACATCTTGTATCTTATCACGAGTTTGAAACAGTCAATGTCTTAGTCTTGCTGTGTGTGCTCAGGGTAGGATCTCTTTTTTTGTTTGCCAGAGAGAAAGAGGGACGACAAATCCCACACAGCTTTGCAGGGCCTCCCTCTCTGCAAACCCCCCCCCACCCCAACCCACTTCTCCCAGCCTGCGCTCTGCTGCTGACTAAACAGTTTTGTCAGCTGGCAGTGGCTTGCAGTCTGTGGATTTGTGAGAGTTTCTAGGGCCTGAACAACAGAGGGAGGATGCTGAAGGCCCACCTTTGTCACACATTTAGGCCCTACAGTGTAATGCTCAGTATACATTGTACGATTGTGGGCTGTTCCCAGATGAAAGATGACAATCATGAGACAATTGTGGCGATTTCTTTGGTCGTGGCTCTCAAACGTTGTACTGTGAGAGAGGTTTAAAGACAGGCATTGTCACGGTAATCAAAGACAGCCTGCGATTCCTTTCTGACAGTGTCAGAAATTTAGGACGACCATCTCACAGTGTGTGCTGCTACGACTTACGTCTACTGACCAGCCAGTAAAAATGAACCCTGAAATCTACACAACTTCACACACACCATTGTGGATCTAACCCCTCACACACACTATTGTACATATACACACCCTCACACACCATTGTATGTCTACACACCTTCACACACACAATCATACATATACGCACCTTCACACACACCATCGTACATCTACACACCTTCACACACACCATCATACATCTACACACCTTCACACACACCA
>JBBJLS010000041.1:26873599-26893419 GCA_037577275.1 Bryconaethiops microstoma | reverse complement strand
ATCTACACACCTTCACACACACCATCATACATCTACACACCTTCACACACACCATCATACATCTACACACCTTCACAAACACCATCCTACATCTACACACCTTCACAAACACCATCGTACATCTGCACGCCTTCACACACACCATCGTACATCTGCACACCTTCACACACACCATCCTACATCTACACACCTTCACACACACCATCATACATCTTCACACATTCACACACACCATCATACATCTACACACCTTCACACACAACATCCTACATCTACCCACCTTCACACACACCATCCTACATCTACACACCTTCACACACACCATCCTACATCTACACACCTTCACACGCACCATCGTACATCTATGCACCTTCATACACACTATCATACATCTATGCACCATCACACACACCATCGTACATCTACACATGTTGTACCCAACTTTATTAGATCCATGTCCCTGTTTAGTTTGTATTTATAATTATTAATATTTATTAATACAATTTTCTACCTCATAAATATTTGGATTTAACAACAGTATCTGACAAAGTACTGTATTCAGCCTTATTTGGTTCTGTTTTTGCTTTTCTATAACAGTTGCAGTGAATGCTTAGCCTCACAGTAAACCAATTTTTTTTACAGCATGCTATCAGCCAATACCAGTTGAATACTTGATACCACTATATTTCTTTTGTCCTGTAAAAAAACAAGTTAAAAAAAAGCTGGTTTTTGATTAAGGCATTTCACACAAGGTGGGTGAAACTGCTCAAGCAGTTTGCTAAACCACAGAAAGAAATTCGACGTGTGGTATTTCAGGCTACAGGGTTAAAGGACTGGATCAGATTCATAACCTTCATACTTAAAGCTTGGGGTTAGGGTAAAGGTGGTGCGTTTCCTTTAGCCTGCTGCATCATACAGGCATCTCAGGTTGGAACTGAAACTATGCAAACAATTGCTAAAGTGCCTTAAGGTTTTATTGTGATCTGTTTGGGTGTTTCCATTCTTGTAATGCTAATTTAACCTGATAAACAATGAGTTTCTATAGGGTGAGTCATTATGACGATAATTAATCATCATTCATGCGGATTGCAGTTTTTATTCCAGCCCTCTATTCAGGATCATAGAAAGGGAGAAAATGGGGGTCAGAAAGAAAGAGATTGGCAGCAGCACAGCAACACAACCTGTTTCTCCTGAAGTGGCGGTCTATGTCCTTGAGGCCTCTCTGTCTTCAACTAATTTACTGAACAAACAACAGATGCTTTTAAGACGTGTATGCCACTTTGGCCTGAAAACTCGTAGGGTCATCACCTGGTCAGCTGCGGTGCTTCTTTTGGCTTTGAGAAAAGGCCCCACATTAGGGAGGAGTGCAGAGCATGTCACAGGACTCCATTCACTCATGTGTGACTTTGTAATTGCATGATTACAGTGATATTCATTACAGCGATGGGCGTGGAGAAAGGTCTGACTGAAGGCGTTTAGAGGAGAGTCATTTATGTGGAAAATGCAGGCCTGGGTTAGGCAAGACTCCTCCTCGCTTAGCGCGTAGCATTAGTCAAAGTAGCATTTAGACGTCCACAAGCTTGAGTTAAGATGTAGTACTGGCCCAATTGGACAGTGAGTCATTCCGCATGTGTCTGTGCGGCTTTGCTGGATATAACGGTGAAGAGCAACGAAGCTGCACAAAGCAGCGCTGAGGCTGCAGGCTGCTTGGCCAGATTCTCCACTGTGTCTCCTAGAGAGATGGACAATTGGAAACAGATGTTCCTCAGCTTCGACTCTCTGCCTCTAGTGAAGTCTTCCATCCTCTCCATGCATGTTTGGATGCAATTAGAAAGCATCCGACTTTTGTCGTTGAACAATCCTAATTATTCCCCCCATATTATTTAATTTTTACCATGACTGCACATTAATCAGCTGACTTGTTCTCGTAGCAGTTTTATGGTTCTTTTCCAGCGAGTGTTTTCGGGCTCTCAGTAATAGACGCCTACCAGTGGCTGAACTCAATACTTTGAAGACGTATCTGGCGATGGGGGCAATATGGAGATATATTATTACTGTGAGAAATTATGGCCCAGTATGATTTTCTGAGCGCACTTCTTAATGTGGTTTAGGGATGCAACAGTGCGACATACTGTATTGTTTGGAATTGTATAACAGTGCATCATATTGTTTCATGTGTATCATAACTATGTGGCTCATATGTTAGCATCAGACTAGAACTTTAATTGTTTCCAAACCTGAATTCAGCACCTGAAATTTTTGTCCAAGTCCATCCTAGCCCAAAAAACACATTCGTTTTTAAGTCAAAACTGAACCCAGCAATATTCTGTCCAAACCTGACACAACTTAAACTACATCATCAGGTTAAGAATCTGAAACTGAACCGAATCTAAAGAAAAAGTGTTCAAAACTGACCCGAACTGGCTCATCACCAGTGTTTAATGAAAGGTAACAGGATAGCTGTCACCATGCAGCGACGATAATAGCAGTTATTAGATCGTGGCTGAACAAAGTAGAAAACAATAATAAATGAAACATAAGTATACTTTTGGCTGTACTTTCCTGAATCAGTTTGCTGTTTTTCCCTTATGTGCGCCTTGGTTCTAAATTTTGTCAGCAGCAAGAGGGTCACTAAAATCAGAATTAGAAACCTTTATTGATCCTGGAGGAAATTGCTTACGGCTTCAACTGCACAGAGAAAACAGAACAATATAAAATATGGTTTGTTGAATAAAAATCAAAATAAACTCTCCAGAAATACTCAGATTAAAACTTGCTTCACAAGGTGAAAACAGGAAGGAAGATGCAGGGTTAAATTTAACATCTAAGACTAAAATGTGGGTCAGCTTAGAACTAGAACAAGAATTTTGAAGCCGACCTGAGCTAGAAACGTATTTGGGAAATGAACAGTTGGGATTCCATATTTTCTAATCGAATAATGAATTTTGTATATGCCTAAAAGTGTTTTTTTGTTGTTGTTTTGTTTTTTGTTGACTTGATAAGTCTGGATCACAAATGGTTTTCTTTCCAATGCAGTTATTTCTCTCAGCATGTCTGTGTTAACTCGTTCATGTTTGATTTTTCTTTTGCCAAACACATTGTAAGTTTGAAAACATGTAATTCCTCCTTATTTTCTCTTAATCCTTTTTAGGCACATAAATCAGTGGGGCTTGCTCATACTTTCTTATACTGCTAGTGCATGACATGGTTTACAATCGTGACTTTTTATTTTTTTATTTTTAACCCTTTTGCATTCTTTTCAGTGAGTTAAATATAACCTTAGATAATGAAAAGGTACGTTGGCCAAAGAATGCTAATATGCTACCTTCATCCCCGGGGATTCATTTGAGCCAGGCATCTCTTTTAGCAGCCTTTGCTAACTGCCCCCAGGCGGTGCAGACAATGGGCTAAACACAGTGCCCTTTCAGTGAGGTGAAAACCAGGCCGCTTCCGTCTCTAGCAACACAATACAGGACAGTCGCTATGCAGCTGGAGGACCGGAGCTTCTTCTCCATCATCTTGCTTTTTGCAGACTCCTGTAAATGAGTGCCAGAATTCATTCTTGCATCAGCGCCTGCAGTTGAAAACTGAAAGTAGTTAAAACATCTGTGCATTTCTTCTAATTTGGTCATTTATTTTGGGCCTTCACCTTCCAGTGGTACTGAGAAGTGTACCCAGTAATTAAAAACAGGTGACCAGAGACACAAATAATTAATGATAATCAAACACCGCCTGCACCAAAAATGTGTTTTTCAGTAGCCTCTTCTTCCATGTCTTACTAAGTGTATAGTTTTATATTTATGTCAGATGTGTTACCATTTCACACATTTCATAACATTTCCATAAAAACGTTTGTAGTGCACTGCATAGTATCTGTTTTTGTACTAGTGAGTACAGTATGCTAAAGAGAGGATTACAACACAGTGACAGGAGACATTTAACTACAGAACATTCCAGCACAAAGGCAGCTTATGTTTGTGATGTTCGGAGAGTACAATTTGCCATTAGCTAAAGTGGATTAGCTGAATCTTTTGAATAGATGCTGTTTAAAATTATATTGTTAGCCTGTACTGTCATTGTTTGCACCAAATGCACATTTCTGAACACTACAGCACAGGTTTACCATTCTGGCTACTTTGATCAGTTCACAGGATGAATATTCATCTAAACAAAGGAAGCTGAGTGACAGAAAGACATCTTTAGCTGCTGGCTTAGCCAGAGCTAGCATCACAACCAGCTCCACAGTACTGTTTAGCATTTAGCAGCGTTTGTTAGATTCATGATTTATCCTTTTCCAGGTGAGGTAAGGAATTGATTATCTCAGCTGTTTATTTTCTTTTTATGAATCTTTTTTGGTTTAGCTATGTTTAGTCTTATCTGCTCAGCCTTTTCAAACAGAGTTACAATTATCAGTTTTTATTTTGTTATAATTTTTTAATATTGTATAGTTTATAGTTTTAACTATAGAAATAGTTTAACACGTTGTGATGGTTACGCATGGAAAAGAGTAACCAAAAGCAATTTCCCCTGGGATCAGTAGATGAAAGGCAAACCATGCCCCACTTTTCCACGCCTTCACACTGACCAGAGATCTGTCCTTAAGCCTGCTTTCTGGTTTTGAATTTTGTAATCAGTCACCAATTGGATTGGTCACTAAAACCCAGGAAACTGTATTGATGTTTCAAAGTTATGGACTGAAAGATGTGGCTGTAACCACTTTTGTTGGTCTGCTCTCTGTCTGATCAGAAATGAAGATTTCTTTGACCAGTTGACGTGTCTTAATCAACAACTTGGAAAATACTTTGAATGCGCTTGTCCTTTTTGGTGCCAGAAGAGTTTGATGGTTCACTTATAGTCTGCATCACAGTTTATCCGGCGTGCTTTACTTGAATCTAGAGATAATAAAGAAGTTGTTAGAGCTTCAGTATGCTTCTTTATGTAAAATAAACTGAACATTTGTGAAGGCCTTATTGGAGTAAGTGATCATGCTGGAATGGGACAGAGAAGACATAACACTGAAACAAGGCAAAGTTCACTGCTGTCTCTTTTGTAGCTTGGCTCATCGCAGGGTTGCAGTAAATATTAACTCCCTTATCACAGGATATAGGACAGCTCTCAGTGCCCAAAGCATGGAGAACTTGCTACAAAGAGACCAGAAAGGAATAAATAGTTTGTCAAATTCTTAAATATGTTGTATTTGGTTCTAAAAGCTGCTGCAACAGTTTTAACTGTTTTATTCCTGCTACCATGATGTTCTTGTGCAGCAGTGTTACCACATTCTTGCATGAACACTTGTGGCATTGATGGATAGAAGCATCAGTAGCATCTTCCTGAACTGCGAATATCCTCATTAAGCCTTGACCTTTTGTGACCTGACATAGTGGTGTAACCAGACATACACAGTTATTGTTGCCTGGTACTGTTTTCTGTAAAAAAAAAAAAAAAAGGTGTTTTCATAAAAATGCTGCTATTGCTATCTCTTGTAAACAGAAACACTTCAAACCTTCTGAATTCTGGCAATACCCAGAATAAAAATATACGTACAACAAAATGTGTCGGGTTTTGAAAATTTTTATGTACCTCAGGGTGTGATTTTTTTTCCCCTTTAGAAAAAGAGCTGAGGCCCAGACTTTCTAATATGGACACGGCTCCTTTTACAGAAGGACTTTAGATGTCTGTAGGTCTCATTATTATGGAATTTCAAATGAAAAACTATTGTGATTCCTTGGTTGAATATTCAGTTAAAGAGAATAACTGAGTAAATTCATACCTCCTTTACACTTAGGCCTCGTTTTTTTTTTGTTGTTGTTTTTTTTTTAGTTTGCATGAAGATGATGCTCTCTTTTACATTTAGAAACTGTTTTTAAATTTTTCTTTAAAGAGTACATAATTTTTTCCATAGTAGCATGTGCATCACTTGTAATTGTTTAGTTAATTCCCTTATTATGTAAATAACTTTTTGATTATATCTTTATATTCATTCACATTGTCTCACTGTGTATGTGGATTAACTGGCTGGAGGTGTCCAGTGTTGAATCAATGGCTCTATTGGAGAGCCCTTGTCCCTAAATCTCATCAGTGTGCTCACCAGGGCAAAGTACAGGAGATTAGGAGTGAACCACTGTTTGAGATGGATTACTCCGCAGATTCTTATGGACTCTGCCCGCATAGAGCAGCTATGGCTCTATGAGAAACTGCTGCCATCTATCAGTGCTTGGACTTCCCTCGTGAGCTCTCGGCTCCTGAGTGGTTGCCTTTTACTTTGTGTGATAACACTTTAAAGCCAGGTTTTTGTGTGTATGATGGGAATTAGCAGCCTCTAACAGTGCGGCAGGGTGTCGTCTAGCGAGCCTGGATTGCACTGCCCCCTTCTGCTCCAGACTAAGTGGCCTGTAGTGTAGTGGAGAACTGCTTACTGGTTCTAATAAACCACAAACAGTAACTCAGGACAAGCACAATGTCTCTCTTATCCCAGGGTTTCCTATGTGTGGGGTGAATTAGTCTGCTGACATTAAAACTCTTCCGAAGATTTCTTTCTTAATGCAAGAGCCGGTCGGTCACACACGCTCTTATAAGCCCTGCAGAGTCACCTGACTGCTCCAGCTGCATTGGTCACAGCCAAAGACAGGGCGTGTGTGTCGGGGGAGAGTCGGCAATAGAGGCCGGCAGTGGGTGGGTCTCCCTACGATTCATTGAGCGAGCGAGTAAACGTTTGTTTCTATGGAAACTCCCGGTCACTGCTGTGGCCCTGTACTTTGATCAAAAGCCGACTCTGCTGCGGAGTCGAGACGAGACAAGAAAGTCCTGCTCGAGATGAGCTTGAGAGGCTTCTGCAGGTCCTGGACATTGATATACTGCAGATGGCCGTCGAAAGTTTATCATTAAACCCTTTCAGTAACTTGTTTTATTCACAGGACAGTTTAACAAGTTACTATTGTACTTTGAGATGTGTCTTTGACCTCCATTCACTGGATTGTCATGGGATTAGAAGGCATCAGTCCTTCCACTCTTCTAAAAATGATATTCAAGCAATCAAAAACATCATAAATCTAGTCAATATACGCAAAAAAAATTCTCCTTTATTGAGATTGTACAGCCCTTTTTTAGGCATTTTTATTGAGGGAAATTTTCTGATGCAAAAGGTTCTCAATATTCAATGCATCTAATGAGATTCTGAGATTTTTTTATTACAAATATTTTTTAGCTTTGGTGCTTTGGATATACGGAAATTGTTACTGGCAAACCTTTCTTACTGGTGAAATGACTAACTTTAATGTAGCCTAATTTTTTGCTGGTATTTGTGGAACATTACTGTTGATCCATTCTTTATACATTCAATGAATGCAAAGGGCGTCAGGCATTGAATATTGTAATTTTTTTTAATGAGATTAGATTGTCTCAACAGCAACAAAGTGTAAAGATGGTGAGTGTGTAGGTGTGCGTGAGCTGTACAGTAGAGACAGAGCAGAAACATGCTCGCTGCTGCCAAGCACACCTTCTGACCTACTTCAGCTCCCTGCCACCCCGCTGTATTGTCTGGCTGCAGACAGTGGCTGTCTCTGATGCTATCCTGTAGCCCTGTGTGAATGTGTCTGATGAAATCTACGCTCAAAAGATGGGTCTGATCACTCAGACAGAGAAGAGAAGCAGGGAGGGGGAGTAGCTGGGGCAATGATTATAAAATAATGAGCAGAAGTGAATGCTGGGCTGAAGTTCTGTGCTGGGACTGGAGTTTTAAATAGCCTGGAATTTCGCAGTGCTGGAAGTGGGTGGGAGTTCAGTGGCCGCCGGTCCCCCTGCTATGCTGCTGTGTGAGGATCGGCTCTGGACAGCAGCTGTGTGTGTGAGGGAGTCCATCTCACTTCTGTTGCGCGTGCGCATGTGTGTGTAAGTGAGAGTGATGTAAAAATGAATCAGTGCATAATAAGGGTGTTTTTTTCTTTTCTTCTTTTTTGGTTCAGTCATGACTTTAAACCATGTCTTTCCTCTTTTTACAAAAGTTTTATTCATGTGAAAATTTAGCCATATTTACTGAATTAACACTGTTGCATTATCTGTTTAATTCAGCAACAGCCTATTATAGTACCCATTTGTCATTTGCTTTGTCGGTTGTGTTTGGGGAGATAATTTCCCGTGTATCAGTCGTGTAGTCGGTTATAGTAAAATACCGCTGTGCTGCTTAAGAAGTTCAATGACTGGTGTCTCACCCTGCTCTATGCACAGATTTGCCTTTGTTTCGAAATTCATCCTTTACACTGTGTACTAAAATGGGTGTCTACAATCCTATGGCTCGAGCACATTTAACCTCCATCAGATACCTGAGGCTTCAGCATGTTAGCAGTTTAGCTGAGCTCCTAAAGTACGTAGCCTGTGTGATCCGTCATTAAACAGCAGCGAGCTCCTACGGTGAGGCGAAAAAAAGTTCTAGTTTAGAAACATTACATCACTAGTATATAATCGTGCCTAAATGTAGGAATGTTAGAATTGATTTGTTAATTATGATAAGTTACTATAATGTTCAGTAATGTTGTATGTGATAATGACATTCTCTAGTGATTTTAAAATGTATAAATGAAATTATTTAGTCATTGAATCTCAATTTTTTTTCTCAATTGTTGGTTCAGTTCATTAGAAAAATCAAAATCTACTTAATTATAGAGGTTCTTGCTGTTTGTGACTAAAAAAATAATCTGTGGTATATTATAAATGGTTTATTATTGTCATTATTATTACTGTAAATATTTTTTAAAAGCATTTGAATGGCCACCTGTAGATGATGTTTCAGTGTGTTCACATAAACGAGCAAATGAGATTTTATCATCACTCGGTAAATGTTAAGGCATCAAACAACAGCAGTTGCTAAACTTTAAACAAGCTAATTAGGGCAGTAAAGTGGTGAGGGCTGTGGTGTTCTAATTATTTGACGGTATGAAAATAGTGGATGACGTCCAAACCCACAGACTAGCGAATGAAAGGAGAAGAAATTCGTTTGTTTAAGTCAATTGAAGGATACACTTGTCCTTCTACTAAACTCAAAAGAGGTAAAATGCCAACTGTCAGCTCCAGAAGTTCCTTCTCTCGCTCTCTCTCTCTCTCTCTCGCTCTCTCGCTCTTTCTCTCTCTTTCTCTCTCTCTCTTTCTTTCTCTCTCTTTCTCTCTCTCTCTCTCTCTCTCTCTCTCTCTCTCTTTCTCTCTCTTTCTCGCTGACCTCCCACTTTAACCTGGAGCTCTCTGCGATGCTGCCTGTAACAACATGGCTGCCGTATGCAAAAGAAACCCAAAGGTCGCGTCAGGGCCACCTGTTAGAAGTGACAGCTGAGTGCAGCTTCACCAGCCGTTCTGTTCTCCAGCCCCCTCCTCTCCCCTGCCGTTCTCTCCCTAACCCCTCAGGGATGGTCCACCCAGTGTGCAAACGCGCTCAGTTATTTTCTTGGTCTCTCTCACTCTCTGCTTCTCTCTTTTGGCCTATTTCCTTCTCTCTCTTTTCTGCTTTCTCTTTCTGTTTATCTTTTTCTAAAATGATTTCACCACACTTCCACCCAAGTGCATCAGCTAACTGCACAGAACTAAATGAATTCGGTGTGTTTCTGTGAAGCGTGCAGCCCAGTGTGTGTGTGTGTGGGGAGGATTTTGTATTGGCCCCGCTCTGATTTATGCAGTAGGGCTGTCTGCCCGTGGCTTGTTTGCGTTTTCTAGGGGCGCAGAACACTGGATCACACATTTTGCTCAATGAGAGGTTCAGTGCTGCCCGTGCAGGAGGGAGCGCGTGCAGGAAATGAGACCAAGCTGAGGCGACAAGAAGCTGCGAGACTCAGCGTTGAGAGAGAAGACGGAGGAGGAGGAGAGGGTAGATGATGTGGAAATGGGGAAGGTGTGAAAGTGGTAGTTGGGTGAAAAATAACAATACAGTACAATTACTTACACAGCCAACCACCACCCCCCCAACACACACACACACACATACACACCCCACCCCCAGTAAACTCAGTCAGCCAAGACATGTTAGATGTCTGAGGTTTGCATGCTTAGTTTTGTGAGCCTAGAGCAGCTAACAAGTAATGAAAGCTCACACCCCACCAGTTAGGGTTGTGTCGATCTGAAAATTCTGGGCTGATGCCGATACCCTGTAAACATCTTCTGATTCTGATACATAAAAACAAAAGAATATAGAAACTGGGACTACGTTTACCTGAAATAGTATTACAGAGAACTCAAACAGTATTTCTGTAGGGTTACAAATGCAATCGAAATATAAATGCGGACAGATGTCAGTCTAAGCTTACTTAGATAGAAGAGCAAGTGTCATTTAGGATAGATCATCAGGAGACAAGGTGCCCTCTGAATAGATGAGTTCAAGAACCTCCTGAGAACTGAGAGAGCACCTCCTCTCCCGATGATCTATCCTAAATCACACTTACTCTTTTATCTGAGTAAGGATACGTCTTATTTAAAGATTTAGCATCTAGAACTCCCCCACTGTCTGAGAATGGTTTCTTCAAATTGTACATTGCTTTGGATAAAAGCGACTGCCAAATGAATACAATGTAATGTAAACAATGTCCTTTGCTGATTTTTTTAAAGAAGTTATCTAGCAATATCTATGATTGCAATAACATTGTGCATCCATGCCCTGTCCATCCCAGTTACAGAGGTGCAAACTACGTGTCTAAGTTATCGCACACTTGCCATTGTGGACTCACTACAGCACAGTTTGCACAGCTTCCAGTTCTTGTTAGCCTTATAGCTATAGTGCTAAACTAAAAGAAGTATCAAATATACCTTGGCTGGTTTACCACATTTGGCATGAGGGGAGTTTATTTTTGCCAAACTTTTCCTTGAGAGAGAGAGAGAGAGAGAGAGAGAGAGGTGGAGAAACACTATGAAAGAGAAGGAAAGGGGACAGGATGAGATTTAAAGGGAAGAGCTTGTCGAACCTGTTCAGCCAGAATGCTTTGGTTCTCGTCTTTTTGAATTTCATGCAGCAGTCATGCAGCCCCTGTCTCGAGCAACCCCCCCCCCAACACAGGAGACCCCCCTTCTCCCCACTCCACCCACTGAAACTGATCCAGTGTGGAGTGTGGAGCCAGCAGAACGTGATAGCTGTCTGAGCCAACACCTGCCAACAGCTTGCACTTGCCCGTGCCACTCACTGCGGGATGCAGGAATACAGAGAGCCTACAATCGTCCGCTTTCTTCGCTCATCCAGCTTCATTCGAGAGCATTACAATAAAAACTCTGCAGGCTGGGACTGCAAAATGCACTAATGTATATGAATGGGATTGCACTATATAGGTTTTAGTTGTTAATCGTTTATAATTGGTTATAGTATTCGGTATATTTTTAAAAAATAGTCATGTATGTGTATGTACTATTAAATCTGAGTAGTATCAGAATCAGAAAACTTGATAGATCGCAGAGGAAATTGCTTATGTTACCACTGCACAGACACACAGAGACTCAAAGACAAGAACAGTATAAAATACCATCTAATAAATTCAATAAAAACTCTACAGAAGAAAACTTCACGACATACACTATGTTATGTACACAAATGCTGGGGTATTAATACTATAGATACTTAACTTACAGGTAAGTGAATTACTAAAATAGTGGTTAAGAGTATGTTATTGCGCATAACAGAGATCAGTAGTAGATCAGCGATAATGACATAAGTAGTGATATTTCACATGGGAAGACGATATTCCACATAATGATAATGTTTTAGCGTCTGATAAGTAAATTGCACGATATTGCACATGGTAGACTGCCGCACATAAGTAATCGCAACCAAGATAATCATTTGCAATCATCATGAAAGAATTATAATCAAATTGAATCTTTGAGGTTTACTTTAGAGATTTATAACGATATCTCAAAACTCATTCTTGTATGGTGTAGCTTTGCCTGTTTGTGGCCATTGCAAGAAACAGTTAGAACTAGAATGGGGGTTTACTTTTAGGTTTACTTTTAGTTGTGGGGTTGGGATTGAATTAGTTATCTTTTGCCCACTCGTAATCCCCTAATCCCATCCATCTGCCTCTCTCCATAGACCTCTTACCCACATCCCTCATCTGCGTTATTCCTCCATCCTCCCTATTCCTCTCCATCTCTTCACACCCCTCCCTCCTCTCTCTTTTTAAATCCCTTTTGTGCTCCTGTTGTACAGTCAGTGGCGGTGCGTCTTAGGAGTGTTTGTGGCATTGGCCACCTCTCTTCCAGAAAAGGAAACTTGGCAGACCACCTGGCTTTGATGTGTTGTGCAGTCGCAGGAAGTTTCAGTTTACCAGCTTAACAAGAAGGACAAGAGGGCTTCGGGCTGAGCTCTCCTGTTACCATCCTACCGAACAGAGCCACACTGAGATGATGTCACTCTCGCTCATGCAGCCTTCACAAATTACTCTCTTCCATGACCCCGCTTTTCACCAGTATCTCTAGGGAGATGCTTATCTTAATCCGTTTTTAAATTAACAATTACATATGCTGTCAATACCATATGCATGTTCGAATAAACCAAGTATTATGTTATTTGGTCCACATTGACTTAAGCCATTGCTGACCATGGGAACATTTTTGTGTAAAAAACTGGTATAGCAATCTTTGGGCTCCTGCGCATTTTTATGTTTATGAATTCATGAAGGAGGATGATGTTTTGAGTGGGTATTAGCTCACATTGTGTGTGGACAATAATTTGATATTGAGTGTATTATAGCCTTTGGTCCGAAAAGGTTGCTTGTGGTTTTGGCTCTTTTCCAATGAAACATTAACAATCCCTTAATCTCTGTTTGCTCATTTGTCATAAACTAATAAATGAACCAGTATATCAACAAATCCACCTCAGCATTTTACAAAACAAGACATAAGGAAAGACTGTATAATGCATTGGATGCATTGCTGCTGCTATCGAGAGACATGAAGTTGGCACCTCATCTATTCTGATTAAACTACAGCAATGGATATGAATAGTAACAAACATATTTGAATATGGTTTATACAAATTATCGTCTAGATTTTCAATCTGGAAAAGAATGCTGGGGCACGTGCCAATAAAACAAACTGGTACATGAGATCTACTCTCCAGTAGAAGGTTAAATGGACAAGCTTGTCCAGATGAATGATGCCACTGTGCTAGACCGGCAACCACTGCATGCTGTCTGTGCACGATATAGTTATGATTATAAATTATTAAGTAATATTAGAAGTCCAGCTGGTAATTATATGATAATTACATTACCATCAGGGTAAGTGCAGGCTGTAAGGCATAACTCTGTAACTCTTAGATGTGGTTCTTAGATGTGAATTTGGGTCATGATGAAATTGTTTGTGTGAATTTTGCAGATGATAATTCACATTATTGTCAAAATTTAATGAATACACAGGAAAAAATTCCAAACTATTAGCTTTACAGCAGAGAAGTTTGCAATGTGTAATAGAGGCCTTGATTTAACTCATTTCTATTGTAGACCATTCTTTTTATTTTTTGAGTGAAACATTTGTGAAAAACAGAACTGTGATTAGCCATAGGATCAGCACAGCTTGAATGATGATTGTGACAGTGTCTTTCTGTGTGTTTCTCTTGCAGTATGAGCAGAGGCTTTTCCTTTCCTCTTACCCCAAGCCTTCGGCCTTTCACCTCTGTGACACACTGACCTGTTTAGCCCTGATCTCAAAATGGGTAAGCACGCCAAAAACACCTGTCACTGCTGAATAAAGTGTGTGTCTGTGTGTTACTTAAAGCCTAGTCAAATGCTTGTAAGTTACAGTTTAGTTAGTTTTGGAAGCTTAGTTTTAGTTTTAGTCAATGGATGCTAAAACTGATGCATTATGATTCATTGATCTGAAGGTGGTGATTCAGCATCATCAATCAATAATGTTAAAATTGATTATAAATATTTATTGTAAATTTCAGTAAGTGCTTATATTTGGACTATAGTAAATTACTGGACTGTTTTTTTGACCAAACAAAAACCCCCAAAGTTTTAGTGCACTCAAAAAGCAAGCTTTATATCACCTTTATATCAATATAACCTGATACTGTGATAAATTGGAAGATCAGGCTGGCTTGTGGATGCTGGTGAGCATGATGTCTCTGAGCCTGTCTGGCAGTCTGTGAGGACGTACAGGCGTTGCTCAATCTCCCTGGGTTCTTCTCAGTGTGTGCTTGGTAACTTACATTCCAGACACTCCCTCATCTACTCAACTCTCAGTACACACTGCATGAGAGATTCTGATCCTCAGTTGCATTGAGTATTGCAAGGCATTATTGCTATACTTCTTCATTTAAAATGTTGCTGCACTATACATTGTTGCTTAATTACACTGGTGGACTTTGTAATATTCCAGTACTGGCCTTTTCAGTTACCCTTAGAAAGTGTTTCTGTTTTGAGGATTCCACAAAAAATTGTGGTGCATAGGCCGTTTTGCTGGACTGATTAAATTTATTATTAGACTTGATTGGCTGTAATAGAAAAGTGTCAAAGCACAGTGCATCAGGGCTTGCTGTAAGTGGGGCTGTATAGCTACAGACCGGTCAGAGTGCCCATGCTGATCCCTGTCAAATGCTGAAAGTGCCTACAGTGGACATGTGAGCATCAGACCATGGATCATTGCTTTGGGCAATTGCTCTTTGGTCCTCCATTCATGTGGATGTTACATAAGAACCACACTCTGTCCTCCAAACTCCAAACTTCAAACTCTAAACTCTGATGGTTGCTGATTTATGGTGTAATCACTACTGTTTTTGCATAAGTCTAAGTGTGTCTATTTGAGTTAATTAAATTTAAAATGTTAGTCAATTACAGTATTATTATATGAAATTTTTGTTAAAATAGAATTGTCACCTGTGGTGTATAGTTTAAAAAAAAATTTTCAGAGTCCCCCTTCTGACCCCTGTCAACCACTGAAAGCACCTAAGATGGACATGTGAGCATCAGAGCATGGAGCAAAGGAAGATGGTGACCTGGTTTGAAGAATGATGTTTTCTTTTACGTCATGTGGGTGATCAGGTGTGTGTGTGTCACTTACCTGGGAAAGAGATGGTACCACGAAGCATTATAGGAAGAGGGCAGGCCCATGGAGGCAGTGTGATGCTCTGGGCAATGATCTGCCAGGAAACCTTGGGTCCTGGCATTCATGTGGACATTGCTTAGACATGTACCACCTACTAAACATCGTCTCGGGCAAAGTATACTCATTGACAGTATTCTCTGATGGCAGTTTAATGTGCCCTGACAGACAGCAAACACTGTTCAGGAATGGTTTGAGGGACATGACAAAGGGTTCAGTGTGTTCGTCCAGATTTCAATCCCATCAGGCATCTGTGGGATGGACAACCTAGTCTGATTCAGGGCCACCTCACCTCACTTACAGGATGTAAAGGATCTGCTGCTAACCAGATGCTAAAGTACTCCTTCAGAATTCTTGTGGAGTCCATGCCTCGACAGATCAAACCTGTTTGGTGGCATGGAGGGGATATACACAATATTAGGAAGGTGGTTTTAATATTATGGCAGATCGGTGTATGTAAATGCATTGGTTATCTGGTATTCATGATATCACAAAAATTCAGGGGTTCTGGCAGCTTGGCCTACATGGACGGGCAAGTCATTGGTACATTTTGAAAATACATTTTTGGAACATGTATACCTTTACATTAAAAACAGAAACATTGGTCTTCTGTATGGGTCCTTATATTTCAGTGCATATGCCAATTGCAGTATGTAGCAAATGCTGTTTGAGTGAATTCAATTCAATTTTATTTATATAGCGCTTTTTACAACAAGTGTTGTCACAAAGCATCTTTACGGCATAGGATGATGGGTTCTGTGTAAGAGAACGATCGCAGGACGAGATCACCGTAGAAGTAATGTGATGGGTGTGTATGTGAAGAAGGGAAGGAGGAGAATGGCTCAGGCATTCCTCAGGCCTTCCCAGCCACCACACCAAACAGGAAATGCATGAGTTCCCTACTCTGCCGGGCGAGCGCGAGAGAGTTTCCATTCCTTTGTGTTGTCAGAAAACATTCCAGTTGAAAATGAAAGTAGGAGATACTGTGCATAGATGTATTATAGGGAAGTTTTCTCGATGCTGTTCTTTAGTGCCTGTCCGTCCTCTGTCCCTGACCTGCTGATTCACTGGGCATATCCGTGTGTGTGTTTGCATGTACATAAGAACCACGCTCCATCCTCCAAAGTCTAATGGTTTCTGATTTATGGTGTAAATCAGTATTGAATTGCATCAGTCTGATTGTGTCTTTTCGGATTTATTCACTCTGAAACACTAGTCAATTACAGTCACATTAAATAAAAAAATGTTTTCACTTTTGTTAAAATAAAATTGTCAGCCTATAAAAGTGAATCATTTTGGTTGTCTATAATCCTGGATTTTTCCAGTCACATTTGTGTCTTTGGTGCATGTTTTACTAATTCTGAATCCTGAAACCATTAATACAATTGCAAAAACTCTTGTCCTCATTTCACTCATAAGACTTCACATGCTTCTTGTTTTTTGATAAAGCAGCCTCATTCATCAGACACTCTGCCCTTTTTCTTCCACTGCAGATTCTGCCATGCCCGACCCATCATGCTAAGAACCTTTTTGCCCCCAACGTTTCTCCCCGTGTCTGCTGCTGTTAAATCCGAAGGCTAATTAATTAATGCCTTATCGCTATATCCTCTTCTTTAGCACATGGATGCCTGGCTAATAACAGCCCATTAATCTTGTAGTAATCTGTGGATCTGCTCTGTATTGCTGTCTCAGCGCCTGGTGATAGCATTGTCATTAGAAATTACATCACAATACACTTTTCCTAGTATGTTAATATATCTGGAACAGTGAACAACTGCTTTTATCCTTGAAATGTAACCAGCTATCGCAGCTCTCATTAGCAGGCCTTAGGAACACCAGCCAACCAATGTTTTTACTCTATTCTTGTGTTTTCCTATGTGTTCCTATGTATTCCTGTGTATTCTGTGTATTCCTGACAGTAGAGTTAAAGCAAAAATGTGGACCGTCTGAGGTTCCCTGAGGTTCAGTTTGGGAACAACTGGAATGAACTTGTACACAACAACCTGTATAAAGTAACTACATAAATGTCTGCTAATGTATTATGTTATGCTAATGTATTATTTTTAGTTATTTTTTAATGGAGCAAAATGATTGTGCTCAACTCTTGTTGCAAACCTCATATTGTTTGTTTTACTTAGGTTATGATGATATAATCTATAGCAATATCAGTCATTTTTTTAAAAATCATTTACAATATATCCATTATGTCACATGAAAATCTTCTTGTAAGAATATGATAAGATTATTCAGTCTGTTTCAACACATTTAAGTAATTCGGTTGATAATTTTACATATTTCATGCAATAATAGTGAAATGATCTTTTGTTATCGTTAGGTCTCGTTTGAGAACATTGTCAATGGAATGTGACTCACTGGCCTGGAAAGTGTTACAATTGAATGAAGGCCCTAGAAACTCTGTGTGTGTGTGTGTGTGTGTGTGTGTGTGTGTGTGTGTGTGTGAGAGAGAGAAAGAGAGCCTGATGCTGCTGTTTAATGTGCAGTAATGGATATGGGTGTGGCAGTAGCTTTCTGCAGCAGTGCATGGAGCTGTTGTGAAAAATGAATACGGTCTCTTACTTTCTAAACTAAGGATGATTGTTAAGAGGGGATCAGGGCAAATCATACCCTCCTATAGTATGCGCGCGCACACACACACACACACAGAGTGCAGCAGTAGTCTTCCACTGCTCTCTAAGCCACTTCCTGCTTTTGACTCTCGACCCAACCCCCCCCCCTACTGTTCCTCTCTCCAGCCTGTGTGCGATTTTACTCGGCAAGTGGCAGACGGCCCAGCCCCTCAGTGTGCTTACGTCTAGCACATCTCTTTTTCTGTCTTCTCTCCAATCATCTCTCATCTGACCATGTTTCATTCCCTCCCTCACTCTCTACTGCTTTTCGCTTTGTTTCAGTCTTTCTCTTTCTCACTCTCAACTCTCTCTCTTCCCACTTTGTGTGTGCTTCATCCCTCTTGCCTCTCTCCCTAGTTGGCCCCACCCACCTCACAAGTTGGGATGGGCCCCTCTCTCCCTCTCTCTCTCTCTTCCTAGCTCACTTTCTTTCTCTCTCTCCCATGTGTTCTCTCTTTTTCTCTGGCTGTTGGTATCAGTCTCCCACAGCTGCTGCGCGTCAGCAGTGCTGCTGTGCTTTGCAATTTCTTATACCTGCGTTTGTAAAAGTTGTATGTATGTATGTTTCGGACGAATGCACCCATTCCCATTTACATGTTTAGTTGATTTTTCTAACATCTATCATCTACATGGAACCTAAATATGGCATCTTTCTAGTGCACAATTCCACAAACATTCTCTCTATAGAGCATGTATACTTATAACCTTACTAAGAAAATCAACAAAATATCTGTATGCAAAAATACACTTTTGCATTTGACCGTATATGTATATATTTCTCATATCTCAGACAAAATGAAACAAAAAGCAGAACTTCACCAATACAGATTTTCTGGAACGATATCTTGTCATACACACTTTGTTGGGGCCAATACCAAATGTTTTTTTCCTCAGTTTTAAATGATTGCTCTGGAGTCCATGTATGAAGTGCAGTAACCATAAAAGGTTAAAACTAAAAATGAATTTGTTTAATATCGATATCAGTACCTTGATTAAACAATACTGTTTTTGAAAGTTTCTCTTCCTAAACCAAAAGCAGGTATCAGGTGTGAGTATGAGGTGCTAAAAGTGGGCATATTTATGGACTCTAATGGACTGCTGACTAATCAAGATAACATTGTAATTCGATACTTATGTGTATACAGCCTGATCGAATGTCAAGTATTTTGTCAGATATTTTGATACTTGGTAGTAATGAAGGAATTTGGTGGTTTCCATAATGGGACAAGTTTTGGTGTCCAACTAAATTGCTAAATTGTCAATTAATTATTGTCTGTAATTCCTATATGTGCTCAATTGGGGAAATTAAAATGTAGCAAATAATATATCGGCCTTCAGTATATATTACCTGCTCCCAGTGATGCTGAAGTGAGTTGACATCTCTGCAGGAAAACAGAGATTGTCATACTGTAGTTAGCACAATGCTCCATTTTAATGATCTACTGATCATATTGTATGAATCCAGGTTATAGCACAAATTCAGAATTATAGTGCTGGTTACACCGCTGTGCTGTATTAAATCAGAAGTTCTAGACAGCCCAAGACTTTGCAGGACAGCCCAAGAGATGAATCTATCATTAAAACTGTGTGCTGTATGATGTGCTTCATTTTGACTTTGCTCAGGAAGATGGATACTGGGAAAACTTGTGCAGAACAAAATTCTATACACCAAGAACAATTAGTCAAAAACATCCCAAACCGGGCCAGTCAGCTCAATGTATGGGCAAGACAGGGCTCCACAGCTCATCCATCACCAACTCCCTGCTATTCTGCTTTTTCAAACACCTGTTTTTCCTTTTAAAAGGATGAGGGGTGTACCTCCTCAGTCAGTTGATTAAGACTTGTTAAGACATGCCGTTTCTGCAGAAAGGTAACTTGGTGGGAGAAGATGGTGAAATGGACTGTGGTTATGCTGGTCAGTTTCTAATAGAGTGAAGGAACCTAGACTTAATACATGTATGCTTATAATACATGTATGTATTTATGTGTGTGTGTGTGTGTGTGTGTGTGTGTATATATATATATACACAGTACTGTGCAAAAGTGAAAATTGTTTGAAAATTGTTTGAATCTGTTTATATCAGCAGTGGGTTTCTTTCTGCCAGCAAAAACACAAGTGAACATTAGAAT
>JBBJLS010000041.1:26852406-26873499 GCA_037577275.1 Bryconaethiops microstoma | reverse complement strand
ATATATAAACAATAGGCTGCTTAAAACAAATGTAACTTACATGTTTTCAATATAAAACCTGCTTTTGCCACGAAGGCTCAGACAATTGTTTTATAGGAAGACATATCAGGTCTGTCTGTAGTGCACTGACACTTACTTTGTGTTTGATCATGAAAAATGAAAAATATCACTCAGTTCTCCAATGCCACACAATTTCTTCTTGTTTACGTATCATTGGACAAATTTCATTCTTCAGCAGGATCCCTAAAATTCTTCAAAATTGTGCCAAAATTACATCCTGTCCAGAGAAATGCAAAAAAGTTTTGAGAATTATGTCTTGGCCTCTCCTGTCTCCTGATCTTTTGTTCATTGAGACCAACAGGTTTGAAATGTGTAGGCCCGCATATATATAACATGGAATATATATATAAACCAATAAGCCTGTTTGTGGACCTACACTGTGATTTCCTCACTATCTAATGGCATATTAAAAAATATCAAATTCCAGTTCTGTTTTTACATATCATTTGTCTTGCAATTAAAAACACATTTATAACTTATTGATGTGACACCATTTAAAATTGGCCTGAATTTTGTGATTGCTTATTTGCATATCAGATTTCGCAAAGGCCAGTAGTGAGACACTGATTAACCTAAAATATATCATGTTGCATCATGTAGTTGCAGCATAATTCATAGTAGTTGCTATTTTTCGTTTTATATATATATATATATATTTATTTATTTATTTTTTTTTTTCCTTTCGTCTCTAGAAAATGGCAAAAAATCCAGATCCCCTTGAAAATCCTCTTGGCACCATAAGTTATCCCAAGAACAAGTCTTATTTTGTCTGACCAGTGCTGAGGTGAGATAGCTGTTGGGCCTCCATCAGCTCTCCATCAGCTGTACTGTAGATTACAGTATATTAAATAGCAATAAAATAAAAATAAATATTAACAAAAAGCAGTTAGTTAAAAATGCCCAAAATAAATAACAAATTAGCATGTCGATCCCATATTTCTATAAAAAGAAGAAATAGTCTAGTGTTGCTTCACCCACTTGGGCATTTAAATGGAATTTCCAGAGTACAATGGGGAATCTTCGATTGAAGAAAGATCTGGTCAGACAGTTTGTCCCAAGTTTAGAGCTCACGCTGAGTTCTGAAGTCCAGATGTGAGGAAATAAACTGCCCACATAGTTTACCAACACGGCAGGTCGGGGAAGATAAAGAACAGCTAATTGCTTATCGTTTTTGCACATAGAACTAGTCATCTGGAACATTGTGTTTTGTATAGAAGGTTCAAAGGTTGGTTGACAATGCCAGCGTTGTGAGGGAGAGGACCAAAAACATTCTAGCTGATGAAGGATGCTGCTAGAAAGGTTTAAAAAGGGGGGAAAGGTGTACATGAAAGGGGCAATGCCACATTTTGAAATCACTGGTGCACTCTTTTACATAGTCATTACATTTAAATACTGAACTGTCCTTCTGTGCAGCTAAGGTTTTTTTTGGTTCAGTTTCTGTGTCTTTGATTAGGATGTATACTTCCCGCTCAGATTATGACCATTATGTACAAGTGATTTAATTTGATTGCTGTAATTTAGGAAATTATAATGACAGTTCTTTAGTATTTATCAGTATCAAATTTGTTTGTTTTTAAAAAATACTTATAGATCAAATCAAGGATGAACTTTGAGATTTTATGATGATTCCTTAGTATTCATCATGAAATCTCAAGGTTCCATTAGTATTTTTAACAAGAGACTGAACATACAGCTGTAAATATAAGAGCTTTTACACAGAAGATAATGTGGTATACATATAGTATATAACAGAGAGAGTCTATTTGAATAGTCAAATATAGAGTCAGTTCAGTTGGATCTCAACCTTCAGACTATATACAACACACTGATGAATGTTTACATCCCTCTAATGTTCCTCTAATCAGTTGTAAGCTGTTTATATACTTTGTTTCTTATCTTTTGCAGACATGGCAAGTACCTTACCTGAAAAATCTGCTGAAGATGGAATTGGGGCTGCCAATAGCAAATCCTCTCAGCAAACAGAGGAACCCTCTACAAAACCTTCACAACCCATGGAAGGTAGGACTCACAGTTGTCGTATTTTCTGCTTGTAACTCCACTGGTTATGTGACCAAATGAGAATATTTTTTAAAGCCAGACTCTGAGACACAGATTAGGTTGTTTTTTAAATAGTATTGGCACTGCAGTTTAATCTGGACATTAATAAACCCATGCTAAACTGTTTTTTGGTTTTTTTTTGGTTTTTAAATTTCGTAATTTACAGAAAAACACGAGAATGAAGTGGATCATGCTGGAGTATTGCAAAAGGAAAACGGAACTGAACAAGAAGAGGAGAAAGAGGGTGATGAGCAGGAGGTGGAAGAAGGTGGAGAAGATGAAGAGGAGTCCACTGCTGATTGCACTGAAATGAAAACTTGCCAAATGAATGGAGGAGCAGAGCCGGTTACTTCAAGTGCATCCCTCAAAACCCCCAGCAGGTCACCTTCTGCTAATCGGACTGGAAGGAGGAATCAGGTATTTTAAGCATTTTTAAGTATTGTAAAGAAATGTAAGTATTTCACCTTTTTTTGATCTCTGATCAATGACCTTCCCACATCACTGACCACTACAATAACTGTTTTATTTTGCTCTGACTGTGACGGTTGGAGGCTTCTAGAGGCCGTCCTTTTTCTGTTCTTCTGTTTTGTTTTGGGACTTCAATTATGAAATCCTGAGCACGCCGGTCTTGTTTGTTTAGATTGTGTTTCAGCTGACTGGCGTGCTCAGAGAAAATGAGTTCTGTTTCTATTGGTTTGTTTAAGTATTTAAGTTTGTGTGTGGTGGGCCTCAGTGTCGGTCCGCCGTCATCCTGGCTTTTGTGTTGAGTGTTTCTCCAATCTCCTTTTGTTGATAGCCCTCGTGCCATTTTGCTTTGTGTTTTAATAAAAGACTAGTTAATCATGGAAGTCTGCGTTTGCGCCTGCCTTGAGGGCCTGGGAGAACAGAGGGAGGAACGTGACACTGACTGTTAGATGCAAATTTGCCCACTTTTATTTTTATTTAAGCATAGCTTTCCCTTTGAGTAGTATACTTTGGGAAGCTTTTTGCTGAAGTTCTGTTTTTAGAATCAAGAAAAAATCTCTATTACACTTTGATATTTAACTTTTTTTTTTTCTCAAACAGATACATAGTCACATGTTTTTCTGGGTTTGGGTTATGCAGGAAGGCCTGTTGAGTGCACAAGGCGAAACTATCAGTCAGAGAGTCAGCGCCGTTTGCTGCGCTGAACGAGAAGCAGCAAATGGTCCGTGCGCCCTCTCAATCCCCCTTTGTCAGCAGCCATGCACGTCTTACGCCGCCAATTAAAGTGCAGGACTGTGCTGAAACGCTCCTCTGTGGAGGAAAAAAACAGGTGTTTCTATCCCCAACAACCCAACAGCTTTCATTCAGCAGCTCTAAGCATGTTTCCATATGTTGAGCTGCCATGGTGCTAGACTGTCCCTCTCCATTATTGATGCTCTTTCCCAGCTGGAGCCGCTGCTTTCCTGGAGACAGATGCAGAGCACTTGTTGTTGCAGCGCCCGACTGTTTCCACAAGGACTCCAAACACAGCGTCTTTATCAGTGGGGTCCACTCAATCTGCCCTCCCTCAAACTGCCCTCCATGTCTGTTTCACCTATTGAATTTCACACCAGGGGGTTAAACTGGACTTTCTGTGGGCTTTTTAGTCCAAGAAGGTCTCCTCCTGTATGATTCTGAAGGGCTAAAAAAATATTGGATAATGCTGACAATATATTTTGTCATGTTTACTTTTTGTTTGCATTTTTCCAAACCGAGAGCAAGTGAATGACTTCACATAAAGAAGGGCCACACTCTGTGTACTGATGTTAGCATTTAAGGAAACAGGAACAAGATAATAATAAAGTGCTTATTATTTTTTATTAATTTATTGAAAAAAGCAACAAATATGCATAACATATATATTCGCAGGGCACATTTGGGTCAATTAATTGATATTTGTTGATTAATTCAAACAAACAATCAATAATCAAAGTAGTTATTTCCTGTGATGCACTAAGAAATAAAATTGTACTCTTTTGCCCCAGTTGAGCATTTTGACACCCTTATTTTATGGAGTGCAGAAGAGCTCAGCATTATATTTAATCATTACTCGCTTGGTACACATCTGAAAGAATTATTTATCTTCTACATTTCAAGAAAGAAATGCATCATGTATCATTTATTGAATTAACTAATGTTTCTACAGCATATTTTCCATCTCTCTTAAACCTCCATGTTATACTATAGGATTTTCATGTTATACATTGAACAACATTGGGTGAAAGTACCACTTTGTTATAGCTGATTGTATTTCAGGTTGTGAATGGTGTAATACAGATGGATGGGTCCTGCTGGTGCTGCAGCGATCAGCTGTTGCTGTCAGTCTGAGGAGATGCTTGTGTCAAACTTGTACATCCCTGTTTTCTGACCCCTGCCAGGCCGCTGCTTGTGTTAAGAACAGGTTTTGAGGTTACCGGGCTTGTTATGTCTGAATGCTCTGTCTCTAAGAGATGACTTATGTCTTTGTCACAGGAACTGAAAGAACGCTCGAACTTCTTCTGCCCTCTGTGTAAAAAGAACTGTCTGACCCAGCACCAGCTCACTATGCACATAAGACAGGTACAGACTGAAAGTCCCCATGAAAGAAATCAATGTTTGGTGATGACCTGCATGTAGAAAAAGCACTGCCAGATCTGGATTCGTTTTTGTAATTTATTAGTAACCAATTCAAATATAATGTCAAATTCCAGTATAGGTCAATGATATATCAGTCAATAATAACACAGCCGTGTCTGTTAGCAGGTTTTGTTAAAGCGTTAGTGTGAAGTGAATTGGAACAAGACTATTATTATTTATTACTAGAGATGCACAGTCATGAATTTTTATGGCCGGTTCAGATTTCTTGACACCCTAACTGGCCGTTGTGCAATTTTTGGGGTTGATTTTTATTAGCCTTTTTTATCCGTAGCTCGTGAACACATGAAACATTTTTTTCCAGTGCTTTTTACTACTCAAAAGTTGCAATAATTAACTTTATTGCTCTCCAGCAGACCAAACTGGGATTTTATATTCTTAAATGAAAAATCAGCTGCCTATTCAAATGACATCTGTTAAATAAAGCACAACACACAAAATTAACTGGATGTTTAGCACATTGACTGATGCAGAATTATTCTGTGAAATTTTGGTACAGGTGTATCAGTAGCATTTCAATACAACATGAGTGCTTTTACCTGGCTCACATTTTTTATGTCCTAAAACAATTTATATGTCAATTTTGAAAACTACAGAAACTGCTAATCATATATTACCTTGTAGGTAATCACTTTAATTACAGAATGTCCTGGAGTAAAACTAATCAATCTTGAACAGGGATTAAGTGTGTGATTTGGTTTAAAAAACATAGAAATAAATAAATAATAGGTTTGGGTTTCCTGGTACTATAAAATGTTTGGCAGCAGCCAATTTTTATAGCTTGCCGATTAAAATATCAGTTGTATTATTTCCCGCAATGCAAGAACTCATATTTGTGTAACATAAACCATGTGAGATTTTTAAGCTTGTGTTTTGGCTTGTCTTTAGCACAATACAGAGAATGGAAGTACTGACCATTCCTGCAGCATCTGTGGAAAAGCCCTGAGCTCGGCCAGTTCTCTGGACCGGCACATGCTGGTACACAGTGGGGAGAGGCCTTATAAATGCAGCGTGTGCGGCCAGACCTTCACCACCAACGGCAACATGCACAGGTACGGCACCTTCTTACAGATGCTGTTCAGTTGTAGAATGCTGCCACGATAGACACAACTCCACTTTTTTGTTTGTGGTTCACCAAGTGTAGATAATGCTGCCTGGGAAAGTTTCATTTATTCCTCCCTGGGTCATTTTTTCCTGTATGAACAAACAAGCTGTATGAGAACGCTGGTCCAACACTGTACACTGGACTAATTGGAGATTTGACATAGTTTGACAGACTCCAGCATTTCCATGAGACGGTAGTTTGTTGTGGTTTTTTTGTTGTTGTTTTTTTACTTTTTACTGTCCAAACAGAGTTTTTAAAGAACTAATATATTCCAATAGTCAATAGTGCAAATTATGAATGTTGATAATGACAATAAAATAACAGTGACACTACCAAAAATGTTTTTAATTCACTTTTTAAAGTGAAACATGTTTTGTCCTTTGTTGTTCTTAAAGCATATTTGAATATACAGTATAGTATATAAATAATAATATTCAAAAGAATATTTAAAAACTGAACATGGTCTACAGTTGCAGGCCTATACATATGTACACATCGGTTCCTGTGCATGTGTGTATATTCTGTAGGTTCTATGTGTTTATGTTCTGTGTGAGATATTTCTGTTTGTGTGCTGCACTTCAGTGTGTGTTTATGGTTGTGCGCCCTGGTCTGTTTGTGGTGGTGAGTCTATGGGATGAGTATAGAGGCTTTCTCTGTGTGGCTGAGACATGCAGGCATTCCAGATGGGGGTGGGAGAAGAAAGACAGTCTGAGTCTGTGTGCAAATGGGTGAGAAGGAGGGAGGGGGTGGGGTTAGTAAAGGGATGTTCAGAGTATCTTCAAGATGCTTGAACCAAGGTTGGGTTTAGATTTTACTAATACACTCTTAGGGCAGAAGGGGCAGAAGGCCCGAAGGACAAGAGTTGGGAAGCACTTCTCTTGAACACAGAACAATTTCGTGTTATATAAACAAACGATTTAGCTGGTTTTACTGTATGTCCAGAGGCTTTTAGACACCTGCTCATCCAGCATTTCTTCAAAAGTTAAAAACATTAATAGGGACTTTGCCCCACTTCTACTCATCTGGAAAGGCTTTTCAGTAGCTGTTGGACTTTTTGTTATTCCGGTGAGCATTTGTGAGGTCAGGTACTGATGTTAGATGATTACTGCTGGATCACAAACACCACTCCAACTCATCCGGTGAATGCAGTTTCACTGCTCCATTGCCCAATGCTGGGTAGCTTTATACCTCTCTAGTCAACACTTGGCACTGGGCTTGGTGACCTTAGGCTCATGTGCTGCTACTCCAGAGTATCCCACTCAGTTGGCAACGCTTTTCTTTGGTGATTACACAAGTAGTGTGTGTGCACTCGACACATTTCATCTGCAAGGAGGCCACCTTAAAGTATCCACATTTAGAAGTAGTGTGGTGTAAACACATAGAGGATGGAGTCCCTGTAAACAAGGCCCAATTCACAGTAAGTGCATAAACTGCATACTAAAAGGTAGCTGATTGGCTGTCAGCCCATAAGCCATCTGATTTTTAAAACTGGCCCATATAGCACTTCGAGTGCCTGGTATTTCCAAGCAAGTATTCAAAAAAACGTTTTCAAACATCACTTTAGTTCACGCTTCATATTTAACCACAACCATTTATTTGCTCATTTTGTAGTTTATTTTATATATTTTTAGTAGTTTTACACATGTATATACCCCTTTTCACAAAGATACCCAAAGAAATATTATGTTTTGCTGGAAGATAACATTCAGATAAAGAGACACATGAGTCTGACTAGAAAGTTGCTGACTTAAATAACAGCAATCATAAAGAAGTAAATTTAAAACTTAATCTTAAGATCTTTATCGCCATATTTCCAGTGTTTTACAGAGAGTTTATTACCATCGTCATTCTGAAACATTTATGTTCCACCTTAAACGGTGCAGTCAGAACTGAACATTGTACAGATTAAGGCAGAAACGGAAAGTATGGTTCCATTAAAATTTATGTATTTTTGTCTATAACTGAGATCCAGATTCTCATTCATAACTGATGTTTTTACTAAACTTTAGTAAGTAAACTCTATTAAACTTAGTAAAACAGAGATCAGTATAATTAACTGTTACAAACAGAACCAGATCTAAAAATACATTGCTTTATAATGTCTCTGTAGAGAGCCTTACAGCTTAACAGGATATACACTCAATATGTATGTGTGTGAGTGAGTGTGTGCGTACATGCGAGTATGTGAGTGATTATGTGAGTGTGTGCATGTGTGAGTGTTTCCATGAGAATGTGTGCATGTGATTAGTAAAGTACCAAACTAGTACTGTTTTACTGTCAATTTTTCAACACCCAGATGGTGTTGGGGGGGACAATTGCAATGTTGTGTTTAATACAACATTGCAATTAACAATGAATGTGTCTCTTGGGATAATGCTAACTTAGTTAACTTTAGTTAGTCCGCCACCCGCTCTGAATAATCAACAACACTGAAGAGGCCAGTGCCAGATTTTTAATACCAAAGACCACAGTAGCAAAGAGAGTGACAATTGCTTTTAGACAATTTTACATGTGTCTACTAACACACAAATCGTAGAAAACCTGAATCTTAGAGCAAAGCGACTGTGCATTGTTTGTACCGTTCACGCGACACGGATACGGAAAGTTTTCTGCTTGTGGCTGGTGGGGAAACTTCGTGGTTACCACTTCTAATCTAAAATCATCTTCATTTGGATGTGTTCTCACGTGAGCATCACAGTCGTCTGTGCAGCGAGTGTTCCAGCTTTACTGGCCACCTGCAATATAATCTGACTTTAATCATCGCATCCTGACTTTAGTACAATTTGTGTGCAAGCCTACATTGTACTACATTTATCAAATTGTTTTACTGGTGCACTTAGTTTGTCCCATTTCACAACTAAAGATTGTTACATATTGTGTACCCTGAAACTGACCTCACGGTTTGTGCAGAGTTTCCATTGTACAGAGGATCATTCCCACTTATGCTGTTTATTGCGCAAATGTAGGGGATCAGAATTTACAGCCATGTTACAAGGCTTCTTCTATCGCCTGTGATATACTTAACCAATCGGAGTCTCACTAGTCAGTACCACAGTGAAATTCAGTTGTACCCTCATTCCGAAACACATGGCTGCTGGAATCAAGACTATGCAGAGCACAGCATCCTATTTCCCACTGACATCTGTAAATTACAGCACCCTCTGGTATTATTGCTGAGCAACTGCAGGAGAGCACAGAGCAGCTCAGTAGCGCCAGGTTCATTCCTCCTACAGCTAAACACGAAAAATTATCAATATCGTCTGCACTTTTATTTGCTTATATTCTCAGCCTACCTTGTTAAAATGCAGCTATTAGCTCTTTTAGGTGCTTGTTTTGAGGTGAAGAGTTCGTGAGTGAAGCCAGATGGCCCAAGATGTGAAACTGAACAGGATTCAGGCTGTCAGGGTTGGGTCCACATATGGACGGCCCTCACTCCATCTCTGCTATTAATATCTCTGACTGCAGAATGTAAAACAAGCTTCTCAGCACTGTGCCCACTGACATTTATCCTCCCTCTGCCGTCAAACGTGTTCAATCTCAGAGGCAGAAATACATCAGGCCCATCAAATCTTCCCAACAATACCATTTGAATTTTCAAACTTCATTCAGCTCTTTAATAACTCTTTAAGCCTTAAAGAGTAAAATACACATCTATGATGGCTGTTTTAACAAGATGACGCTACGCAAAAACATATATTTTGTTCATTTTTTTCTGTTCAAGTGTTTAAGTGGATGTATATCATATTAAAATTTAATCACAATGTGATTCGTTCAGTACTAATGCACACCGTTACTGACCTTGGCTCAGTGATGTAGGGTTAAGTACATAGGCCTCACTATAGATATAACCTCATTGGCTTTTAGAAACAGTTTAACAGTAAATACTAACACAGAAGCAAATCAGGAGCATTTCTGTCTCATTATTTAACCCAGGTCTAAACCTAAGCATCAGGAGCCTCATATCTGGTGGAACCTGAAAGGTGGGTTTGTTTTTGCGAGCCGCTCTAGGGAGGGGGCTGCACACGTTCTAGCATGTCGTAATGCGACTCTCCGTCCACTAGCTATGTTCTGGCATCTTGACGAGAAAGCCCTCTGCTGTCTGCATGTAGGTCATGCATTTCATCCAGCCCACTCATTTTACTGAACTTTTTTACTGAGGAAAGCATTACATTTTATTTAAAGATTTACTAATCGTATGAAATAACAGCTGGAATACAAGGTCATCTATTTATATGCCAGGGTATTTTCTCAAAACTTTAACATTTGAAAGAACAGCTAGGCCGTAGACCATCACATACCTCTTGCGTACAGATAGCATTTTGTGAGCCTGAAATCCTTTTACTAACTTGAGATAAATTTGTAACATGAAGAGGGATTGTTAGTTCATCCATCTCGCTTATATGCTAGTTAGCAGGGTTTTAATATTGATTCTGGTAAACAATGAAAGCTTTACAATTCAGCCAGAATGACATGCAGCCCTTTTTATAACTTCAAAAGATTACTAAGCTATGAATCTCGCTACAGTAGTCCAATAGCTGAATATTGTTTGCTCTGTACTGATCATGGCTATTGTCATTGTCATTGCTTTTGTGTTGATCAACTCGACAAGGATCCTCTGGCTCATTTTGAGTATTGGTATGATAATTTTTGTAGTTATTATCTGGACAATATACTCATGTGCCTTTTGATTTCTACAGACACATGAAAATTCATGACAAGGATCCAAACACTATTCCTGCCTCCAGTCCTGCTTCCCAACCCAAGCGCCGCAGACCCAGTGTCAAGAGGAAGCCAAGTATAGAGGATGATAAGGATACAATCGATGAACCACCAAATAAAAAGGTATGATTCTGCATATTTTTTTAAATTGAGCATTTGATTGTAAATACTATATTTACCTCAGAATGCTAATATGAAAACTAAAAAGCCTTCTTACTAAGCAACACCAGTTTTGATATGTATATACTGGCAGTATTGCTCAATCAAACGTTTTGAACATTATGCTTGTAATTAATAGTCTATTTTCCCTGTTTAGGTATTGCTGGTGCCTCGGTCAGGAGATCGAGGTCCTGTCAAGCGTGAGGAAGAACTGTTGCACTGTCCGATCTGTTTTAAGACATTTATCTGTAAATATGGCTTGGAGTCGCACATGGAAACACACCCAGACACTACACTCAGGTGGGGGCAAAACCTCATGTGTGTATATTTAAACTTGCAATAATAATTTATGGTTTACACTTTTTATTTATTTCATTACCTCTGCAATGCAACAAGTTTAGTTTAACAAGATTTATTTCTTGTTCAAGGTGTAACCTGTGTTGTATTACCTTCCGCACTCACCGAGGCCTTCTGCGTCATAATTCGGTCATTCATAAGCAGCTGCCCACAGATCCCAATGGAAAACCTTTTATCCAGAGCAACCCTTCAATTCCACTGGGCTTCAGCGATCTGTCCTTCATTGACTTTTCCTGCCACAAGTTTCCCCAAATTGCACAGGTTGGACTTGAATGAAACGATAGAGATACTATATATTACTTGATACAATGATTGCTTGTATTGATTGACACTGAAATTAAATTTGGAACTTTGTTTTTTGTTTGTTTGGGTTTTTTTTTTTTTCAGGTTTGGTGTGAAACAAACTTGCGACGCTGCTCCAGCAAATTCCATAGGTTTGTTTGTGAAGTTTGCAACAAGGCCTTTCCACTTCAGGGATCTCTGGATCTACACAACCTCTCACACAAAGCCAGTGCAGATTCCTGTGCTGATCCCCAGAAAGGAGAAACTGGCTGTATTGAAAATGCATCTAAAAACCCCAATTCGGTGGATTCCAAAGAGGCAGCTGAACCAACATCACATAAGGGCATGCATGCTGTAAACAGACAGAAAGATTTCATGGAGTCCCTTGGTCTTCAGCTCTCAACGCTGACCAAGCCTGAGCGCTCTGAGGAAGAGATGCAGCTAGAACTTTTAGACAGCATCCGTTTTATTCATGTTGAGACCCCTGCAACAAATCTACCTCAAGAGACCAACAGCAGTCTTGGCGTCTGTCTTGTAGACTCTATCCCTATTCAAGGCTTGAACAAGAGCACTGGACTCAGCATCCTGTCATTGCAGCCACTTCCGGGGGGACGTGTCAATAGTAGTTTGGTTGTTCGGCCTGTGAGTAGTCAGACGGGAGTGGAGCTGGCTGACATCCAGCAGATCCTGAAGATGGCTGCTTCTCAGGTGTCTTTACCTCTACTTCCAAAAGGTCCTGGAAGTCCTCTGCAGGCCGATCCTAAACAGATTACCCCTCTTAAACCCAAGCCACTGGTGACTCCTCGATCCAGCATGGGCACCTCCACAACACCCCCGCCTGTCATGAATGCCCAGCAAGCCTCTTCAGGTTGTATCAGCCCTGGCTTACCACCCCCTGCAAGCCAGCACCTCCTCACTTCCAAGCAGTCATCAAACTCTTCATCATCTTCATCCTCTTCTTCTCCTACTAACTGGGAGAACAACCATCTGGGGGCTGATGGAACTGGGGCAACAATTTTGACATATAGCCCACCTGCAAATATCAAACAGGAGGAGGATGGGAGTAAAGAGAAAGAAATAAGAGCTTCAGGTGGCAAGAAGATCCCAAAGACAGAATACCCTTGTCGCTTTTGTACCCAAGTCTTCTCCTTTCCAGGTGGTCTCCAGGCACATATGCGGCATCATTTAGGAACCTCTCCATACCAGTGTAGCATCTGTACCTACACTGCTCCAGACAACGCCACATTAATTCGGCATTTACGAACGCACAGCGGCGAACGGCCATATGTCTGCCGCCTCTGTCACTACCCTTTCACTGTCAAGGCCAACTGTGAGCGCCATTTGCGCAAGAAGCACATGAAGAACACTCGAAAAGAAATAGAGAAAAATATTGAGTATGTTACCTCCTCAACTGCAAATGGTTTGTCTGGTGGTACCACACTGGACCTCCTGGATTCAGCTGGCACCGGTAACACATCCTGCCGCTATTGTAGAGAGGACTTGAAGACCTACAGGGCTCTCCAGATTCATCTGAGAACTCACAATGGCTGCCAGAAGAAGCCATTTGAATGTCGCCAATGTGGAGCAGCCTTCCTTGCCAAAAGAAACTGTATTCATCACTTGCTTAAGCAGCACCCTGATGTTCCAGAGAAGGAAATAGAGGAACACATAAACACTTCTGTTCCTGCCACTGTTGTCTCTTCTGTCCTGGCTAGCTCTCCTGCTACAGCTTCAAATGGGCTTCTACACATTGTTCATCCTAAACTTAGCAAACAGGACCTTAACACCTTCTCTGGAGCTACTGATCAAGAGCAGCCTTTGGATTTCTCCAGCAAGTCTCTGAAAACTGTTGGCTCAGATATAAAACCCGAGGCTACTACTTTCTCTCTGTCGTTATCAAATGACTGCTCCATGGAGCCCATTGACCTCTCCATTCCTAAGCATCCCGAAGGGAAGAAAATAAAGAGAGAATTAGTCGATACCACATCTCCCTATCAACTGGAGGTCAAGAAGGAGGTTCTTTCTCCAACCATAGACAGATCTTTAGGAAAAATCTCTGGTGTTCATGCACTCTCTATCCCTACCCTTGCCTCCACTTTCATAAGTGACTTGGTCAAGCCCACCACACGCCTAAAGCCACTGCTGCCCAAACCAGTTGCTGCCTCCAACACATCAGAGATGCCCCCTTTGGCTTCCATTGCCCAGATCATCTCCTCTGTTTCTGCTGCCCCAGTGCTGCTCAAAACGGGGATAAACACTGAGAAAAATGATGGACTAATGGGTGGTGAAACACTAAATGATAAAAAATGTTCCAGTGGCACTGGTAGTCCTGAGTCCTCCTCTTTCAGTGTGTCTGCATTTGATTCTTCAAAGAAGAGAGGAAAGAAAAGGCTGTTCAAGGAAGTGATGAGAAGTCCTAACACTTCAGCTGTTACTGGGATTGACCTGGAGTCTAGCGGAGAGTTTCCAAGTGTGGAGAAAATGCTGGCCACTACTGATTCAAATAAGTTTAGTCCATATTTACAGCCCAGTCAAGTGGAGCCACTGAACGAGGAGCTAGAGAAAGAGAAACAGTCTGCCGGTGAGGAAGAAAGGGAGGGAAAAGAGGACAAACAGAAGGTCCAGCCACAGAGCAGAGGGAAAAAGAATGCCTATTCAAACTCTGTGCAGAAGATGAAGTGTCCCTACTGCCCTCGGGTGTTCCCTTGGACCAGTTCATTACAGAGGCATATGCTTACACACACAGGTAATATATCACTTTTTATAGAAGTTTGATGGCTTAAAGGGAAGTTCCACCATAGTTTAATCGATAAGATGTAAACAAACTTGTTCGTACTGGTTTATTGTTCAAATAAGCATAATTGTTTTCATGTCTTATTGCCTAATTTTTCCTCTTAATAAAGTACGGTAACCCCCGGTTTCTCACGTTCCAAGAGCACCCGCGTATAGTGAAAAACCGCGTTGTTGTGTTTTGGTTTTAAAAAAAATGTCTTAAAAATTGTTTCCGTGTAAACCCTAAATATATGCCCCCAAGTATGGTCCCAAAACACTTTAATTTCATTTTAAACTCAATTTAATACATTACCCTTAACGAAAATGAAAAGGTAAACCCGTATTCATCCTGTACAGTTTACACTGAACTGCTGCAGTCCTAGAATGTAAATACGGATATTATAATTTAGCACTAAAGAATTACATATTGCCACGAAAAAAAGCAAGAAAAAAAAATAAAAATCTGCCTTTCCACGAATTTTCGCCAGCAAATATTAGTTTGGTTCTAAGAAAAAAAATGACACTTTCATTTCATTGTATTATTATTATTAATTTATTATTATTATTAAACCAGTATACGTGCTGGACAGTGTACACTGAACTGCCGTCTTCCACAATTAATTAATGCACGGGCGTTTTCTTTGGTATAAGCAGGGTAAATACAGTAATAATTTAATAGATTTTTTTGTAATAAAAATACAGTAAAATGTATGGGTAATCAACAATAATTTTTAAAGTTCAATAATTTACTGTTCGCCGGTGGCGCGTCTTATTCTGTCCACCCCTGCTCTGAGTACAGCGGTAATGAATCCTCTGAGGTCGGCAATCCCTCCTGAGGGATCTTTCGACTGTTCCAAAACAATCATCTAAAGCTTCACGAGTTTTTGTCCTGGAAACATTTAAGTTACACCACTAGAAACCTTGAATCTTCTAGTTTTCAAATTAAAATATAAATATATTGATGGCGCTTTGAATAAGTATTAAAAGAACTCTTGAGATTTTCTGTGCCTCAGGCAGCAAGCAGCCTGTTAATGACACGAAAGACGAGCTTTCTTTGTGTTCTCTGGACAGTACAAAAACTTCAATATGGTTATATTTTATATGAAAATGTAGCTGAATTTACAATCATATTTATATTACAAAATTATTAAATTATATTTTTCGTAATAATTTACAACTAAAATTTTCGCGTAAAACTATCAGTTAGGTTCTCAGAAAAAAATCTGCGTTTGACTGATTCCGTGATTCCTGATTCGCCTAAAACCGAGGGGTTACTGTACCTTATGAATGCCTGTGTAAGTTTGGCCTGATAAAACCAAATTCAAACTACCCTCTATTTTATTCTATTACTCACTCAAACCTGAAGGAATGATTCATTTGTCAACCTAGACCTCATAGACTGCCTTTGAGAACACTGTGATCAGGGCAATTTTCAGTCTTCACGGCGCAAAAGCGTACCTAATTTGGGTAACTTCATACTGAACCTCTAATTACCACAAATCAGGTAAGGAAAAGCTTAAAAAGAAAAATAATTCTGTTTTAAAATAGGGTTCCTGCCGATACGCGGAGCCTCGCTTGCGCACTAAACAAAATTCAGTCAGATCAGGTCTGATCTCAGCGCTCCTGGCACTGGGTGTCCCTACCTGCCCACAGACTTCACAGTCCACTGCAGTACGAGACCCTTTCGCCAGTCCAGAGAGGCGTAATCTGCCCCTGTGGTCCAGGACAACTTTTTTAGCTCTTGTGCGATGCTGGGATGCAGCCGAGATTCGGCCGGCTGTCTGTCTGAGTTCTGGCTGTCATGCTGTGAGGAAAATCCCCAGCTGAGTTAGATGCAGTTAAAACAATCTCTGTGCGAGACTGCTTTTTCTCACTTGACAGCCACGAAAACAAAGTACAGAAACAGACGCAACCCAGAAACTCGCTCCAAGTGGCTCTCTCAGTGTGCCTGCCCTGATTCGAAATAGTTAGTGGCGAGAAAGGAGGCATACCTATCACATTAGAATGTTGCTTTAAAATTTTTGGTGCCAAATAATCCCTGTGGGTGACTAGACCTATAATTTAATTTAGGTTAAAAGTTTGCACATTCAACACTGTTTGGCAGTGTTCAAAAGTACAGTTAGAAAATGGGCACGCGTGACCGGGGGACCGTATTGGGGTTCCCGGGTTGTGTTTGGTAGTTTATGCAGGGCCCTGCAGCCCAAAGCCTAACATGACTGGTCCCCACAACAAATAAGTTTGAGTTGTAATGGTTCCAGCGCCCATGGTGAGGAGGAAAATGTTTTATTTTGGTGCATACGGATTAATTCATGTAGGTACTCATTGGAGTACTAGAGCAAAAAAAAAACCTTGAATAGGATTATATAATGTTTGGGTGTTTGGTAGAATTCAGAGGCACCCTCTTATCATTGAGAACAAAGATAAATAAATAAACTTAAGGACACACTACCAAAATGGTGGTTATATTGTAAAGAAATAGGTGGAACAAATACATAGATACAGTTAGATGACCAGTTAAATCTAAAATAAACATGTTCTGTTTTTTTTATTTCCCAAAGGCTATTATGAGTCTATAACAGAAATACAATGGATATCTGTTCAGAGCATAAAGCTGTAGTCAACAGGTCAGTTGGACAAACCAGCCCTGACGCCAGGCAGCAGACAGACTGGTAAAAATTGACCATCTGCTAGCTGCAATGACTCACCACCTAGGTCCCACTCTATCAAGACTGTGCCTGTCCCTAGTCTAAATTGAAAAGTAGAAAAACTCAAAAAGTGCATCTTAAACCTTGAAACCTTAAGTAGGACCATTAGGACTCTTAGGACTGTTTAACATAAGATCGCTCGCTCCTAATTGTAAATGAAAAAAATCACTGATCAGAGTTTTTATGCCTTATGTCTTACCTGGATTAGACCTGACGAGTTTGTTACACTATATCAGAATTCTGAAGTAGGCGAGTCACCCAGAATATAAATAGGAAACCGGCATTCCATCTTTGCTCAGTCATTGAGTCAACCTGTCGACTCCAGCACCGACCATCTCTCGTCACCATGAGTACTCTGGTTATCTTCTTCTTATCTTACTGTATGTGTGTGTGAGAACACGGATTTCCAGTGGGAATCTCTACTCTCTACCTGAGAGTAATCACTGCATGATGACTGCATCATGCTACACTGGACTAACAGCCAACCTTCTCCTGACAGCATGCTCATGACAAAACAATTTTCCAAATAAAGTTCTGTCTTCTCTTAGATAAGTAAATAAGTAATATTAACATAAGTAGTCATATTTTACATGGGAAGACCACTGCACATAATAATAAGATATTGTACATAGTGATAATGTTTTGACACTAGTTAAGATATAGCAGGATATTGCACAAGGTAGGCTATTACACATAAGATAATAATGAACATAATGATAATGATTTAGACCCAATAAGAAATTTCTCAACAAAGGAGCTTAAGGTTATTGCACAGATTATTGTGTGGATGTATGATAAGGGAGGATATATAGAGTCTGATGTAGGGAGGATGGATTTTCTGTGACATCTAGTTCATTGCTGGTGAGTCTTGCCAGAAGTACTTTTCAGTTCAGCCAATTCTGTGGAGTGGGAGATCATCGTCCACGATGGACTGAAGTCTAGACAATGTTGTCCTCACCCCCCAGCACTTTCTTGATTAGTCCACATCAACCCCCCTAATGGACAGGGGAGGGACAGGAGATTGTGTCCACCAGCAAATCTTTGGTCTTGTTGATACAGAGCTGTAACTGATTCAGCTCACACCAGTCAACCAATTCTGGATTCTGTGGGCCTTACTCAGATAATTTTCTCATTACATATAAGCTTCATCTTAAAGCGAGGGAATGTACTTAAGTAAAAATGCAGAACAGAGATTTACATGCACAAAAAATGCAGGACATCAGCATTTGGATAAAAGAGAGCGATAAGGGAGAATGTCACCATCACTGAATAAGAAATAAGGTCACTGTGTTTTTTTCCAACTTCTTTCAGCTGCTCTCAGTTCCCTTTGGTTACTCCACAGGACCTCAGACAGCCATGGAACAAGGGGAAAGACACAATTCAGTCTGGAAGACAAGGGGCAGAATAGATTAATTGAGCTGTGGAGAGAGGAGAGAAGGTCATTGGTAGCTGAAGATGGACATAGATTACTGGAGTGAGGAAGAGATAAGGAAGATAGAATTGAGGAGGAGAGAGAGGACAGAGATAGAGAGGATAGATTTCTGCAGGTAGGAGGGGAGGAGGTCTGAAGAGGAAATTTGAAAGATAGAGGATGAAGGTCAGAGACATGTAGAGGAGTGGAAATATATTGAACATAGGAGGTTATCTGGTTGATACTATGTCAAGAGTGTTGCCTGCTTTGTGGGTCGGAGGAGACTCACTGAGGGACAGGCCAAAGAACGATAGAAGCATTGCAAGCTTCCAGGGTATTTAAAGAGCTAATTAAATTCTGAGTTGTTTGGGTTGTTCGTTTAAGGCAGAAAAGGTATACACGCAGAGTGTATGCATTGTGTTTGGAGGAGGAGAGGGAAGTTTGGTGTGTTGGTGGTGTGTGTGAGGAGGCACAGGTTATATTTCACTTCTGGATTAGTAGTCTCTTGGCCTGAGTGAAGAAACTGATTCCCATTCCGGAAGTGGAGGCCCCTATGTTATGGGGCCTTTTGCCAGATGGGAGGAGGGAGAAGAGTGTGTGTGAGGGGTGAGAGGGGTCATCCACAATGTTGGTGGGTTGGCAGATGCAGTGTGTGACATAAATGCTTGTGACAGAGGGGAGAGAGATCTTCTTAGTGGTCCTCACTATCCTCTGTAGGGTCTTGCAATCCAAAACATTACAATTCCCATACCAGGCTGTGATGCAACTACAGAGAACAGTCTCTATTGTCCCTCTATAGAATGTGGTGAGGATTGGGGTGGGGTGAAGTGATTCAGTGCATCTGGAAGAAAGGCCTTGCCACAGGTAGGTGGAACTGTCCTCTAGGTGGTCATAGCCTGGATGCCCTGCCACATGTACCATCTCCAGTGTTGGCCCTGGACAGATTGGCCATTCTCAGGGCATACTTATCCCCTGATCTCAAAGCAGTTTATCAGGTTCTCGGCAGCACTTGCACCTTTGCAGACCTCCATGGCCTCTGATTGGGACATGTGGTGATGGTCTCGGCGACAGTAATGTCATCAATGCACTTACTGATGTAGCCTGTAACAGATGTTGTGTACTCTGTGCTCACACTCCCCCCGCCACCCCACATCAGAATATCAACATATTGATGGAATTTCGGGAGAACTGAGTTGAGATTTGTGTGATTAAAGTGTCTGGCGACAATAAACAGTCTGTCTGGATGAGCATTTTGGGTGGAATGTAGGTGGAACTGGGTGGAATGTGCATTGCAACTACAAGCATGGTGGTGAATTAATGTGGTAAGTAAAGCGGCCTGCATCTAATGGTCATAAACTCCAGCAGCAGTGAGCAGTAACTAGTGATCAGCACAGTATTTACACACCATTCAGTGTTGATGTAAACATACAGCCTGACTCCTCTATTCTTGGTACACAGTTACACATTACAGTCACTCCGGTATGTTAGCATGTTGGTAATCTGTGTAGCAAGAGTGCTGTCACTGAGCCACGTCTCCATAAAATCAAAAACACAGGAATCTCTGATCTCTGGGTAGTAAACATTGGTGAGGAAGATGGATGGGACTGCTGGCTGGCTAGCATTAGCTTTTAGTCTAGAATGGGCTCCCGCTCACTTGCCAACCTAATCTTCCCCTAGCCAGCGCCATTAGGCAACACTCCGATCAGAGGGCCTGGTCCTCACAGTAAGCCGAGGTCGCAGAGCTTCAGCAGCCGTCCATCTTCAATGTAAGTTACTTGCTTGTATCTTATCTGAAGCAGGGTTCTGGTAGTCTTAGACATCTTTACCAGCACATGTTAACTAAGGTTTGGTGTGGTGCTGAACGAAAAACACGCATGTGCACCAAAGTGTTGGACCCAGAGAGGCTGCTGCAACCTAGAGCGTCGCTATTTTAATGAGCAAATATCAAGAAAAAAAATGAATGGCTAGAAACTCTTCTTGATCCACAATAGATAACATTGCACCTCTGACACGTAAAAGAACTAGACAAAAAAAGCTTGCTCCTTGGTCTAATGATCAAACACATGCCTCAAAGCTAAATAAATGGCAGTTAACCAAGCTGAAATCTTTCCAACCAACGTGAAAGGAGAACCTTAGAGAATATACCATAGCACTTACTGCAGCACACTCACTCTATGTGTTGTCTCTCATATAATCTAACAAAATAAAATCTTAGTTTTCTATTCAGTACAATTTCCAAACTAACTTGGAACCAAGGAGGTACAGAACCTCAGATACCTGCAACCTATAGTAGTGATGATTTTATGGGCTTTTTTATCAACAAAATCAAAATCAAAATTCCTGAATATTGGCCTCTTAACAGCACAGAGTATCACAAGGTTCTATTTTAGGACCTCTTTAATTTACACTGTACATGCTGCCATTGGGTGCGATTATCTGAAAACATGTCATATAATTTTATCTTCAAGGCCCTTTTTCTACATCCAAAAGCTGCCAGAAACAAACTCTCAGTGTTGTTGCTAGACCTTGCTGGTTCCTCAGCCTTTCCTGTGTCAACTGTAAAAAAGTCTTGATATAAACTAAAATCTGCCTTTTGATGCACCTATAGGTACAATCACTATGTAGCGCCTTGGTAAAGTGTTTAAGGCTTGGGTCTAGTTTTGGCAGCCATCTTTTGACCAACTTTAAAACATCATCATTTGTTTATACAAAATTATTATTGTTTGCGGTTGGACTAATTTCAAAGCTAAGACTTTCATGTGCCAGAAAATGAAAATATGCCAACTTGTTTGAAAAAGAGCAAAACAGGACAAAATCCAGAAGAATGT
>JBBJLS010000041.1:26797172-26832512 GCA_037577275.1 Bryconaethiops microstoma | reverse complement strand
GTGTGTGTGTGTGTGTGTGTGTGTGTGTGTGTGTGTGTGTGTGTGTGTGTGTGTGTGTGTGTGTGTGTGTGATTAAAAACAGCCTTTCCAATTTACACTCCAGTCTGGCTATTAATTCAATAAACAATTATTTAAAAAAAAGGATTAATAACTCTTTGAGAATGGTTTTGAAATGTAAGATAAGACAGAACTTTATTTATCCATGCTCAGTACAACACTAAAGAATAAAAGATAATAAGCATATAGAAAAAAAGATAAACAATAAACAATAGTACAACACAATGACAAGCACATTACTGTAACAAAGAACAGTGTAACACAGACAAAAGATTTAGATTAAATGTGGGACAAATGCAAATTCTCATCAAATGTTAAGAACTGGAAAGGAGATTGCGAGTCAGACCTTCTTGTCCAACATCAATGTCTGACCTCATAAATGCTCTACAGAATGAATGGCCACAAATTCCAACAGAAACTAAAAAACTTGTGGAAATCCTTCCAAGAAGAGTGGAAGCTGTTACAGCTGCAAAGGAGGGACCGTTAGTGTACCGGTTAGTGTACTGGTCAAGCGTCCCAATACTTTTGTCTATATAGTGTACGCTTGTATTTTCAAACAGCAATAAAATCTGAAATGCATGAACAGATCTTTTCAGAAACCTCATAAGTGAGTCTAACATCTCGACACAGTTTGTCTTGAATATTTGAGGATGTGCACATTGGTAACTGGTGAGGTAAAAACCAACATCAGGGCGGCTTTGAATCACAGGACTGCTAGTGGCACCACTGAGATAGCTTTGAGGAAAAGGAAAGTGCTCCACAGGGTCATCGAGACGGCGGAAAAAACAATTGCCTCCCCCCCTTCCCACCCTTGAACAAATTTTCACCTCCCGATGCTGCAAAAAAGCAATAGACATTTCACAGGACTCATAACAAACCGGTCATTGCCTCTTCCAGGTTTTGCCATAAGGCAAAAGACACAGAGCAATGAAAACCGGGACAAACCACCTTAAAAACAGCTTTTATCCAAAAGCAATCATCTGTTCCCCAACTCTCCATAATGTGCTATATCTTTCTCACAGTGTGCAATAGACTGTAACTATCCAGTGTAATTTGTAAATTGTATTTTGTATTTATTTTAACAAGTGCAATTTGTATGCATTTTTAATGTACTCCTATTACTATTCGTTTTGTTATTTTACTTCCTGTTTTTTTAACTCTATGAGTCAACCGCACCTTAAATTTTGTTGTTCCCTTAAAAAAATGACAATGACAATAAAGATTTATCTTATCTTATCTCGAGCAAAGTACACACTTCTCCCCGGGCCAGTGTCACTGGCTGCCCACTGCTTCACTTGGTGAATGGGTTGAATGCAGAGAAAGAATTTCACACTGTCTTGAATATTTGATGATGTACACTTTGTTAACTGGTGAGGTAGATGGTTAGGGATCCGTCCCTGTGATCAGAAGTTTGAAGGTTCGAATCCCAGGACTGCTGGTAGCACCACTGAGGTACTCTTGAGCAAGGTATCATCCCTATTATTGACTGCCCACTGCTGCACTTGGTGACTGTAAGTGGCCCCTTCACTACACTATCAAAAGACAAGAGCCCAGACTCGGTTCGATCGATTCGACTCCTTAAGGAGTCGTTCAGTGGTCGGTGAGTGATGCAGTGCGCCTCCCTCTCCTCCAGCCGCTGTGTGTGGAGCCGGAGCGGGGCTGCTGCACTGCGCCTCCGTCCGGCTGCTGCATCCCGAGCGCAGGAGGGGGGATGGGGACGGGGACGGCTGAGGGACCCGCTCTTCCCTTCACGGAACCGATTCTGCTGCTCTGGGTGTGAACTGGAGCACGGCCGGACCGTTAAATTCGAAACCGCGTCTCCCAGCAACGGCCACGAGCCAACGTTCGAAAGGCTAACGGTCTTTTCCCCCTCTCTCTTCAGCCCCTGCGGTGGGAGGATATTCAGGGACTTAAATGAACAAAACTGTACTGTTTTTAGAGCTCGTTTGGGTACGAGGGGTTTGCCAGAGGCTGTTAGAATAAAAATTAGCCCCCGTTAGCTCGGCTTTGCTGCCCGTTTCGCTTAGATTACCGTTAACCTTCAAGCTAACGTCAATGACAGCTAGCTAGAGCCGTGGCACGACTTCAGATTTTTTTTTCGTGTGTGATAGAGAACCCACGATATTTGACGGCATTTCTATCATTTTTCCTAAGAGGGATGAATGGAGGACGAAGGAAGGGTGCGAAAGTCTCGTTGACACCCCCCAGCTGCTTCAGGTGTGGAGCTGCTGACCGTTAATCAGGGATTTCCCTCATTCCTTCATTCCTCAGTCCTCCTGTCCTCCTCACCTGATCTGAATCATGGCCTCTGCAGCCAGCAGCCTTGCGTCCTCCATCGCCAGCAAAACCAAGACCAAGAAGAAGCACTTCGTGTCGCAGAAGGTGAAGTTGTTCCGAGCCAGCGACCCCCTGCTCAGCGTCCTGATGTGGGGAGTCAACCACTCGGTGAGTCCTGCCCCACAAGCTGCACCAAGAGTGAATATAAACTAACCTGCACCTGCTGTGTGCCATGATAATAAGTGCATGTCAGGACCCAAGTCTATCAAAACGTTCAGTATTTCTTTCGAAACACTCAGGATTTCGTCGATTTCAGGACCAAGTTCTGTTTTAATCCATGTCAGGACCTCATTCTATCAAAACATTCAACATTTAGTCAATTTCAGGACCTAATTCTATTAAAACATTCCGTATTTAGTCGATTTCAGGACGTAATTCTATTTTAATCAATGTCAGGATCTCATTCTATTGAAACATTCATAATTTAGTCTATTGCAGGACCTCATTCTATCGTAACATTTAGTATTTAGTCAATTTCAGAACCTCATTCTATCGAAACATTAAGCATCTAGTCGATTTCAGGACCTCATTCTATCTTAATTTATTTCAGGACCTTATTCTAGTCTTTATTTTGTGAGATTTTCTTCCCCATCATCTTCAAACAAGGCATTTTCAAATACTGTGATATGTGTAGTTGTTTGCTTTGATCTGATGAGTCCAGAAAGGTTTTGCTTGCCTTGCTGCTTTGTACGATTGACATCAGTGTATACAGTATTGCGAAAAATCCTGTGTGATGTGTGTGTGTATGCAGGTTTCCCCCTGTTCCATATGAGGGAATCTGATTCTGTTGCTCTAAATGCTGCAGGCTTGGTTTTCTGCAAGAGATTTTCCAGGTGCATGAAAAGCTAAATGTTAATTGGACTCCCGGGACTCCGGTAACCGGTGTCTGAGGGGACCTCGGTGCTGATCCCCCAGATGAAAACCTATTCAAGGTCTTCCAGCAGTGGGACAGAGATTTTTTTAAAACTGTCAGCGCAGGGCTTAGCGATATATCGTCTATATCGGTAAACTTGCGATACTGATATTTGGTTTTAGCGAAACGAATGTGTGTTTGATAGATAATGCTGGGTGCATATAATTCTCATTTGTGGAAGTGTGCAGCACTGTGTGAGGTTGCATTCGATTTTAAAAGAAGAAAACAGAACAAAAATAATCCAGTCAGAAACAAGGAATGTAAGGTTTGTAAGAATTAGTTTTTAAATTGGTATAGCATTAATCATTCATTAATAACATGTTAACTTCATTAATATTAATTAAACCTCAAGTGGTGGTACAGTGATACATTTGGAAAATTTAATGCTGTAAGTGTGTCGTTGTTAGGTGTGTGTTTCTCCTAAATAAAGACACTTTGTGTCTTTAAGCTTTGAAGAAGACCACTTTTAACTTTGCAGTTTTTCTGGCACTAGTGGAAAAGTACACTATATGGACAAAAGTATTGGGACACACACGTTTTTCCGGGTTTGGACTAGGACCCTTACTTCCAGTGAAGGGCCGTCTTAATGTTTCAGCATACCAAGACATTTTGGACAACACCATGCTATTTCAGCATGACTGTGCCCCAGTGCACAAAGCAAGATCCATAAAGACATGGTTTGATGAGTTCAGTGTAAAAAACTTGACTGCCCCGCACAGAGCCCTGACCTCAACCCCATCCAACATGTTTGGGATGAACTGGAACAGAGATTGCGAGCCAGACCTTCTCGTCCAACATCAGTGCCTGACCTCATAAGTGCTCTAAAGAATGAATGGACACAAATTCCCACAGAAACTCCACAATCTTGTGGAAAACCTTCCAAGAAGAGTTTAAGATGTTAAAGCTGCAAAGGGGGACCAACTCCAGATTAAAGTCTATGGATTTGAACGCAGTGTCATTGAAGTCCCTGTTGGTGTAATGCTCCTGCGTCTCAATACTTTTGTCCACATAGTGTATGTGTCTGTTGGTGTGACAGTATATTTTTTTATGGGAGTCTTCAATTTGCATGTTTAGTTAAATATGTAATGGTAAGGAAGGCTTGAAAACAGCAAATGTGTTACTAAAATTACAATTTGACTGGTAGTCTATTTCAGATTTTTTACAGATTTGTCTGTTACAGTGTTGTTCTAAAACTTCATTTGTTGCGTTTTGACATTAGATATTAAAATAAACGATTAAATTGTTAAAAATCTGAAAGCAGTTCTGATGGAGCAATAATTCTGGATAATCTACAACAAATTGTATTGGCGAATTTTGCATCGTAGTGCAGCATTATTTTCCAAAAATCTGTAATATTCAACATAAAACACTCAGTGTCAATACATAATCAAATTTTGACGGTTTTAATGGAAGGCCTATAGAGTTCAGTTCTGTAATTTTATGAATCTGAATTGTCTAAATGGCCTATAATCTGATATCTAATGATTACACTGTCTTATCTTTCGAATTGAAAGCTGTCCTTAATGAAGAATAATTAAGTAATTTCTAAGTAGCTGTATCTCAGCACCAACATGTGGGTTCAGTACTAAATAGTAGTCCTAAAGCTTCTAATAATAAAAAGCTTCTATTACTGGTTTGAATCCTGCAATGGAACGTTTCTTGTTTGTCTTTTGTTTACTAAAAAAATGTTAATTATCAAGTCAATCAAGTTTCATTTTGCAAATGTAACATTTGGATTTAACTTCAAAAACTCAATTTGGTTGTAATAAATGCTGTAGTTTAAACAAGAACATACAAGTAATGAATGAAAATGATTGGAAACGTTCTTAAACACTCCTAAAATAGCTTTAATAAACTATTTGTGTGTGTAAATATGTGGACAAGGTTGTGTCTAGTACATTATTTCAGGCTTGGTCTGTCCTTAAGCCAGATATGTTTTTCATTATAGTTTCTAAAAGAAACTTTCATTTTTTTGTATTGTTTTGCAGTTATTCTGAACCCCACTCACCACATGCAAATTTTCCTGTGAATCAGCAGATTCTCAATGAGCTAATCAGAAGCCCGAGAGCAAAAATAAAGCTTGAATCCCACTAGTGTGACCCGCTGCTCCACTGCTTTTAAAGGGAAGGCCAGAAGGGCCTTTTGAGCATTTTGTCTTTATGCACACAACACAAAAGCCCCCGGTGACCTTCTTCTGCAGTAATCCTCATTACAGCAAGTATCCATAACAACAGCATCTATTCCACTACAGCCGACAACTGTTTCTTGCTCTCATAAGTAAGACACTGTCAAAGTTTGGGTAGTCTAAGCGAAGTAAGTAACATACATGGCTCCTGGGTATTTTTCCGTCTATCTGAATCGAACCGAAGGTCGGCAGAAATGACACAGGTGGGCGTACGCAGGCGCTTTGTTTGTTTACCAACATGAAAAAGCTCCACAGCATCCACCGCCGAACCCCGTTCCCTTTCAGCCAGCGTTCTTGTCTGAGGGAAATTACTGTTTTTGAAAAGCAAGCTGGAGTGGAGTGCCAACTCTCGTCTCCTAGAGCCGCTCTCTCCTGAGTGGGCTTCGAGCCCCCCTCGCAGCCAGATATCTGCAAGAGCGGTGGAGTGCTAACCAGGAGAACTGGCTGACTCATCCTCTCCTCAGCCCTGGAGACCAGAGCTGTAGCTACTGCTCACCGTCTGCGACCTCTCAGAGCAGCGTCTCTCCTTCAGTCCTCGCCAGGCAGTCGGGTTCGGTTGGGTTTTAAAGTAAGATTTTTTTAAAGATAAGATAACATAACCTTTTATTCGTCCCTCAATTGGGAAATTTGAAATGTTACAGCAGCAAAGTAGACCGAACAAGAGGATAAAGTAGAAGCAGCAAATTAAAACTAACCAATAGAATAGATATACAACTCAGCAGTATAATATAAAACTACACAAATGTTACAGGAATACAAATACAGAAGTGTATATATATATGTGTGCGTGCGTGTGTGTGTGAAGAATGTCTATTCTACTTACACAGTGCATGTATATATACGTGTGAACACAATAAAAATAAAATCTGAACTGTAATTGTCTTGCCTTAGTACAAGTGAGATTGTTCGTTTATTTCATTGAAAATGAACGGTTGTGTAACCGTTACAGGCTGCAGTTTTGTTGTGACTGCACAGCTTGATCACTGTAATGTTTTGACCTGATTAATGCTATGCTGCTTGCCTCTGGTGTGGGTATTAATTAGGCCATTAGAGTCTCTTCCTCCCACTTATTGTTTCTTCTAAGCTGTTCCTTTCCATACAGACCTGCCCTTTGCTTTTGTTCTTCGGCCTTATTTTGCGCTTGTCCTCATCCATATGGTGCAAGTTCTTTCTCTTTGTCAGTTCTTTTCCTCCTGACCCATCCTCCACTCCCCTCTCCTCTCCTCTTCTTTTATTCCTCTCCCTCCCTCCGCCTGGCTTTCATCCTTTCATTCTTAGCCTGACGCAGAGGAGTCTTTGCAGATCCGTGATTGCATAAGGGTGTCTGAAGCGTAACTCAAATGGAAACGGATGAAGGAGGCCTGGTCCCCATGTGGCAGGACTTTCCCTGCTGGCAGGAATGAAACATGTTTAAGCCAAAGCCAAGAGACTAATTCACATCCCAGATATACAGGCGCTAGTTCCACTTGCAGCGTTGGTTTCCTCCGAGGCACTCCCGTCTCGTCAGCTGATCTTCTCATTATTGTTCTGAAACCTTTGAGAACTACAATTAGAATGGTAGTCATATTCATGACAAACGCAATAAAGAGCACGTGTCTTTTTTGTTCACTGTTTTTAATTTGGAGAGGGTTTGCACAGAGGAATAATTTATCTGCAGTTGTAGGTTGTGAAATGTGCCCAAACAACTCATTTCAAAGTGTTCTCGTTCCTTGAAGGGATGATATTCTAGGATCAAGACTAAGGAATTTAATGACTGTAGTTGTAACCTTATGAAATTATGCTGCTTAGCTGCATAACGAGCGAAGAAATCAGAGCGACTACAGCGCACAACGAGCATCTCTGATTGTAATTACATGGATTTCATCCCATTACCCACAGCAAATCGACTACATCCCTCTGCGCTAGTGATAGTAATATTTTACTCATCTGTGCACTGACCGCGTTATTAGCACATTTCGGGAAGTGGAGTTTGATTCTAGGCAAGCTTACCACCCGCTGCGATAATTCCATGCAAATTACTCACAGATAGGCTATTATGTTTGTTTTAATAAGATGGCTTGGATAGATGGTACACAGGGATTTACAGCAGGTGCAGTGGCAGCGCTTTATTTTCTCTAGCTTGCTTATTATTTATTTTAAGTCTCAGACACTAGCGAGAGCAAAAATATTGTTCATACAATTGTGGACTGTACACTTTTCTTACTCTGTGCCGCTTTCAAGCCACCTAAGTGCATTTATTTCATCACCACAGTACCTTGGAGGCCAGAGGCTGCTCCCTTAAAGGCATGTGAGGCCTGTCACCACATATTATTTATGCAAATGTGTTTGCAAATTTCAGCATTAATTCTTGGTATACAAAATGCGAGACCTAATGTGTTGCGACACAAATTGAGGTTATACCCCTGAGACACTGGTTGCACCTGGTCATCATGTGTGCTGTGATAAATTTAAGGTAACATTTAAATGTCTTGTGTTTAACCCTTAGAATGTGAGCGGTACGGATCCAAGCCGGAAGTGCAGCAAATGGTAAATTGTCATTATACGGCAGAACAACTCAATATATGGAAGTTCGCCCGGTACAACCAATGTTATTGCAATTTTAAAAATGGGGTTTTAAAATGGTATCGCACACATATACCTATAAGAGCAAAAATGCCCAAATTTCTTTTATTTTAGGTCTTAGAAACAAACAAGAAAAAAATACAAGATCTCTGTAAACTTTCAGGATGGTCTCCGCACACAAGTGGGTGTGGAGCACCCGCAGAGGGAGGGGGTCCGGAGAGCGGCCGAGTGGTGGCACGCAGAGTGAAAGAGCAGCAAACGGCGAGTGTGTAGGCGAACAAACACTGGTTTTTATTTCTTAAAATCAGATTCTACTGATACAATTCTATCCATCCAACTTCTACCCCTTTGTCCCGCACTCGGCTGCGATGGGCGAATGCCGGGTGCACCCTGGACAGTCGCCAGCACGTCGCAGGGCCACAATTCACACTCACAGTCACATCTAGGGGCAATTTAGTGTACTAAACCGGAGCGCCCAGAGGAAACCCACGCAGTCACAGAGAGAACATGCAAACTCCACACAGAAAGACCCTGTGCCCAACCCGGGAGTCGAACCCAGGATCTTCTTGCTGTGCTTGCGCCACTGTGGTGCCCCTAATACAATTCTAAGAATTAAGAAATCTAAATCCAGCTATGTTTTGATGGTAGCTTGGATTAGCATTTAATGTATGTATTAATATATCTAAATCTAGGTACAGGTTAATGCACTTCATAGTCTCCTTAGTTCTTCTTTCCATCATCTTGTCATTTTGGTACAGACAATTCAGGTGATGTTTCATGCACATTCAATGAATAGAACTGATTATATGGAATGAGTTGTACAACTGCGAGTAACTATGGGTGCTGAAACTTTGCCCGTATGTGATACTGTAGTTTAAAATTTTCCGTGACTATGTATTGGAACTGAAATAAAGACAGTGTTATTAAAAATAACAAAGATCAGTGTCACTGAGAGGTTTCATGGTCATTCATCTTTATGTTAAACTGTGATCACTGTTATTTCCAGGAAACTAGGACAAAATTGTGTGGTGTTAAGGTGGGATGAGTTGGGAACTGTATTAACTTTACTGACTGTCCCTTGGGCTCTGACATACTGGCATAAATGTTGTTATAGTATTCCCTTCCCTTAAGAAGAATAGCTGCCTCTGGTAGTTTAGAGAAATGTGTGATTTTCTTCTCTCTGCTGTTTAGCTCAGTGTACATAACTTTTTCACTGGTAGCACCAGGCCGTGAAAGAAGTGGAGGAAGCAGCAAAATGTAGTTTACAAATCACTCCCTTCCTCCTTTCAACAGGAAAGTGTAAACACAATTCAGGGCTTCAAGTTCCAGTCAAGAATGAAACATTGCAAAAAATTCATGGTTTGAACCAGTCATTCATTATTTGTCCTTCTAAATTTCATGTAAGTACATTTTTAGTGTCCAAAACTCCAAAAATTATTTTCGGACGGATGCAAGGTAAAACCCCCTGATGCAGTAAGGACAGATGGAGACACAGAGGATGGTACACAGAAATAGCCCTCTGCGTCAGAGAGAGAGAGAGAGAGGGAGTGTGTGTGTGTGTGTGTGTGTGTGTGTGTGTGTGTGCGTGTGTGTGTGTAGTTGATAGAGGGAGTGTCATAAAAGCTGGTTGGACTACAGAGTGAAGGGGAAAGTAAATAAGCCCACCTGTCTGGCTACATCCTGGGTAGAAATACTTCATACTGTATTTTTGTCTGAGGTCATTTATGTGTCACAAGAACTGTTTATGTTGTGCAATAATAATGTTTTATACACCTGTAACAAATGCCAGATATACCTGATACCTGATAAAATGCATTGATGCTTCAAAATTCATCAGACCAACAAGTGCCTCAGTTTTGGAATGTTATCATCGATTACAATCCTGGGCTGCGATGGGTGGCACTGTTGCCTCACACCTCTAGGGTTGGAGGTTCGAATCCAGGTCCTGATCTTGTGTGTGCAGAGTTTGCATGTTCTCCTCGTGGTGGCGTGGGTTTCCTCCGGGGCCTCCGGTTTCTCCCACAGTCCAAAGGCATTTGCGTCAGGTGAATTGGGTTCTAAACTGACCTTAGAGGTGTGTGTGTGTGTCTGTGTCTGTGTGTGTGTGTGTGTGTGTGTGTGTGCGCCCTGCGGTGGGCTGCCCTGCCCATTGACCCCGGGATAGACTCCGGGTACCTGCGACCCTAAAGAGGATTAAGCAGTTACAGAAATGATGACAATCCATGCTGAAACATTTCATACACGATACATTGGGTCCCTTTGTCTGAAATGTAGTAACTTTATCTGATTCCGACGTCTGAATTTTTCTGTTTACAGATAAATGAACTCAGTCACATTCAGATCCCAGTAATGCTGATGCCTGATGACTTCAAAGCAAACTCCAAGATCAAAGTGGACAATCACCTCTTCAACAAGTAAAACAGCCATTTCGTTTTACTTCAAAATTGGATCTTGCCGAGTGATCATTTTTCTCAGTCTTGTCATCACGTCTCTGGTCTGATTAGTTGTTTCCCTGTCTCTTTCTTTCTCTTTATTCCCCCCGCCCCAAGAGAGAACATGCCAAGCCATTTCAAATTTAAGGAGTACTGTCCTCTCGTCTTCCGGAATCTTAGGGAGAGGTTTGCCATTGACGATCAGGAATATCAGGTAGCTTCCTGCATTTAGAAAATCAGTCATTTTCTCAACTGCATACCTTCTTCTGTGAACCCATGCACCTTTTTATCAGAAGGTTTTGACCTTCTGATCCACTAACAAACACACATGGACAAGAAATATCAAATTTACATAATTGTTTTAAGTTGTATTAATAATTACCTTTGTAGAGACCAACAGAAAAGAGTCCAAGAGGTCTTGTGTGAAAATTCCCAAACTAATTTACCATTTATAAATACACAGTATGGACAAAAGTATTGGGGTGCCTGACCATTACACCAACAGGGTCTTTAATGACATACAGTTTGGAGCTATAACAGCTTCCACTCTTCTTGGAAGGCTTTCCACAAGATTTTGGAGTGTTTTGAATATTGGTTTGTGCACTGGGGCACAGTCACGCTGGAATAGAAAAGGTTCTTCCCCAAACTGTGTCTACAAAGTTGGCAGCTTGGAATTGCCTTTTGCTGGAAGCAAGGTTCCTAGCCCAAACCCTGAAAAACAGGTGTGTCCCAATACTTTTGTCCTTATAGTGTATGAAAGAAATATACTTTTGCCATTCATCATATTCAGCCCAATACATGACCAATAATTCATTCTTTGACCAGAGGCAAAGTTGAGTGCTGACAATAGATTGAGGAGTAAAGAACATTAATTGTAATTACAGCATACGGTAAGGTCAGGACTGTCAGATGTGATTGCAGTATGAGCTCTTAGACTGTGCAGGTGGTTCTCAGCATTTGAATGAATGCCAGATAGAGGAACAAATGCGGTTAGCTTGGCCCTTTTCCCAGAATGCCCTAGCACACTTCTCCATTACTGATGACCAGACTAAGCAGCAATAGTTTTAATAATTTAAGATATTTTTTTACAGCAGTGGAAATTAATATTGTTAATAAGTACCAAATATTCTCTTAATGATGTGCAGAACCTCTTCTAAATCAGTCAACACTTGCCTGAATTTTGAACCTTAAACTTTTGGTACATTTACTATTAGGGATTATTTGTATGGGTAGCAATATCCTTCATTATACAAAAATATTATTTTGTAAACGTATTTACAAAAGTGGCTTTGCAGCAGAAGGCATGGATGTGTATGTGGTGTGACTGTAGCAGCATGATTACGAATGCTCCGTGTCATGTCCTCGTATTGTCGTGTTTTAAACTATCGTTTTATGTACAACAGTAATTTAGTCAATATTACTTATCTGCTGCTTGTCTCTATTACATGCAGTAACGTACTCGGTATAGAGAGAACTGCAAATCACTATTTGTGTTACTAGTAAATCACTTAACAGTAAGCTGTTTATCGAAAGTATTTATACACTAGCATCTGTGTAAATAGCGTAGTGTATTTCTTATGGAGTTTTCATTTGATTTTATTTGCTATATTTTTTGTTCTTGTCTGTGTGTGTCTGTGCATTCGTAACATAAGCAATTTCCTGCAGGATCTGTAAGGTTTTCTGATTCTGATTGGTGTCTAGTCTAATGTGGGGTTATTAAAGTGAAACGTTGCACGTCTTTTTGGAAGAACTCTCTGACGCGAAGCGCGCCGATCCCCAGCGATGCCCAAGGCCGGAGCGGCGCTCGCTTTCACACCTCGTACAACAAGAAGTACGTCATAAAGATCATCACCAGCGAAGATGTGGCTGAGATGCACAACATCCTGAAGAAGTACCACCAGGTAAAATCAGGTGTTGCTTCTCAACTTCCATATTCCATTAGCCTACCTATGATCCAGGGGGCTGCCTTTAAGAAACTGCCTTTCTGCAGCATAAAAGCTTCTGAGAAAAAGACACCACCATGAAATGTGGTCTTATTCAAAGACACAAAGTCTGGTCGAGCTTGAAACATGGATTTTCTTAAGTGGAAGTGACTGGAAGAAAAGAGTAGGAGGTGAAGAAGGCTGTCCCTTTGAGAAGCTGAGTCACCCTTATGAAGAGCCCTGATGAGGGTGAGGAACATTTATGTATGTGTGTCTTTTCTGCTTCCAGTATATAGTGGAGTGCCATGGCAACACATTGCTTCCACAGTTCCTGGGCATGTACCGCCTCACCGTGGACGGAGACGAGACATACATGATCGTCACACGCAACGTCTTTAGCCACCGCCTGCCTGTCCACAAGAAGTATGACTTGAAGGTGAGTGGTGCGAAATGACCTTCTGCAGGCTGTTCAGACAATAAATGTTCAAATGTATGGCATTCAGGAGATTGGCAAATAGAACAACAGCAAATGGCATTTTTCATTACTTTTTCAGGGATCCACAGTGGCCAGAGAGGCTAGTGACAAAGAAAAGGTAAAGTATTATTTTTATTATACATAGAATCCGGTCCCTAATGGTGAGATGAATTTGATGCAGTAGATTCTGAACTTATGAACTAATTCATAGGGCCAGTCAGGCGTGTGGTTTTTGAGTTTATGTTTCAGATGAGCATGCACTTGCACGTTCAGTACATTGCATGTGTGAGTTGGATACTGCATTGGAAAACCTGAAAGGTTTATTTTTGGAACGTGACATTGGCTTCCCATTTATTTTATTGATTCTGTATCAGTTAACTCCCCAAATAAATGAATGCTTGGGAAAAAAGACCCTATTCAATTCTTTGTTTTCAAAAAGCACCTCTTTTGCGCTCCTTTTTTAGTGAGTGTCTTAATAATTTCCTTTGTTTTATCCCTTCTCTTGCTTGACTACAAACTTTGTAGTGCAATGGTCTCATTTTGGAATATTTCGCAATGAAAATAGCAAAATATGATAGCAAATAAACAACAATAAATCAAGAAAAAACTTAAATATTATAAAGTAGCAATCAATTATTTTCAACATGTCTTTCTGATAATTACTTAATAATAGCTTTGTAAATAAAGGACTGTGAATACTGTAAGGTCCACAATTACTTGAATCATAATGCTTTTCGTGCTGTTACCAACCAGTTGTGTTACTTTATGTTGTGTTCCAGCACACTGGATTTGAAAATGTGTAGTGATTAATATTTTTAGTATATTTAGAGTCTGGGATATTTACATGGGGAAGGCTTCCAATAACAACATTGCATCAAAGCAAATTCAGAAACTCTGATTAGCATTTATTGTTCTACTAAAACAATGTATTTTCAGTCGACTGAAATCCAGCAAGGGGCTGATGGCTGCTTTGTGACATCTCATGCATAATGTATATATGAGGGCATGTGAATAATTTGCATGCATTTCTCCATTCTCTGTTTTTAATATGCATGTACACCCTGTTGGCATGGTGGAACGCCCTCATTCTGTAGATTTTATTTATGCTTATCCCTCCAGCTGTATATGATGCTCTTCTGCAAATATGATTTCCTATATTTGTAAATATGTGTCATATACAGAATCGATTGTACTCTGTATTAAAATAAATAAATTTCCTAAACACTCAAATATCATTTCTTAATCTTTTGTCTAACGACACATTAACAACTGTTAATTCAGTTTTTTTTTTTATTATTGATGCATGTTCTGTATGATTGATACTGTTCTTTTTAAAATTAAATTATTTGAGACTGTATTACCTGTAATCTCAGTTAACATTAAGTAGGGGTGTAATGATGCATATACGGTATGATTTGTCAAATCTGAGGTCAAGATTTTTTTCTATTTTATGTTTAGAATGTCTCTGATTCTACAAAACTTGTTCATTATGTTCAAAATTTCAGTACTGTAATGTAACGATAAGCAACTAAGCTATAAACAGTACAAACACAAATGATGCACCCGGATGTCTATTTTTTTATCACATACAGTGGTTTCCCTGAAAGAGTTTGAATGAGAAGAGTGTGGAAGAGAGAGAAGGGCATATTGCGACTGCCTTTTTTAAAATTTCATTGCTCTTTTTTCTCAATACTGTATTAAAATCGTTACACCCTTAAAACAAGGCAGCTGATAAGGTTTCTACAGTGAGATCTTTCAGCAGGCCTCTCACCCTCTTTCTAGCAGCCACGCCCACCCGAAGATGGGGCTCCACCCAAATCTCGCATGAGCCAAAAGCTACAAACCATCCGGATCGCCACGCGCTTTTACTGCGCCATCAGACACGTAAGGATACACCATCAAAGAGCTGTCACACATTTGCTCTTCCCTCAGCATGTGCCAGCCCCTGCGTTTGCCTCAGGAAAAGCACTGTTCCTCTCTGGATCCCATGAGGGGCCGCAATCTCAAAAGTGCTGCCTGCTTTGAGCTGCCCTCGTCCAGAAATAATGTGATGTCTTCTCCCACAGAGACTGTATCTGCAGGGATTCCAAAATAAAATCGCTGGGTTTTTTGAGCAGAGAAAATTTCCCTTCGGTGGAGTCGGTGAAGGAGAATCCAAATCTAAATTGCTTGAAGAATTAATTCACCAAAAATGCTAATATGGCTATCGTAACAAAAAAAGCTAGTGGGGACCTGTTTACCTTGTCTGGTGGCCTCTACTAGTAACATTTGCATTTTTCTAAGGTTCTTTTATAATAAATCACCCCCATTATCTCTCTAGTGTGCATGATGTCTTTAAACCTGGTGTCCAATCTTGTCCACAAAGGCTGCAGGAGCAGGAACACACCTGATTACACCTGCTGAATCTATTGGGTCTTCGTTGTCAAACAGTGCTCCTGCTTTGTTGGAATGCTAACTTTTTTCCACACCTTCCCGTTTCTGACAAGATTAGACACCCCTGGTCTAAACAACAACCACTTTTAATCAAATGTGTCATTAAGATATTTATACAGAAACACCATGTGTCATCAGTGAAGTTCTATAGGTTCTCTAGACATGGATTGTATGGAGTAATCGTTCTGCTGGTATGTAAACTGGTGTTTTGTATGGTTTGAGGTCAGCTATTTTAAAGCATTTGTGATACGTACCAAGTAAATGTAATTTTATATGTAGTCCTGTGTTAATGTGACAACTTCACAGTGTACTTTACAGTCTGGCAAGAGATTGGGATGTGGGAAACAAAGTCATTGTTTGGTCTGAGAATATTCTTTGGCCTAATTAAAAAGGCCCTGGATGCATAATCCTGTTTACGGTTTATAGTAGGATGAATTGCTCGCCTAATTAAAACTAATTTGGGTTTAATTACAAGGTTATTTCAAGGGGTTCATTTTTTAATTTTGCAGATTATGAAGTGTTTGTCTTATTTCAGTTGGTTTGTGATGTTTGAACAGTATGTTACATTGAAAGGCCTAATTGAAATTATTGTCGTAGATTTGCTGAGATCTGGGATAAAACAAAAGAGACATAAATGACACTGTCCTTGACATGTCATGGAACAGTTGATCAGTTAGAGTGTGTCTCCACATACAAAGGCAGCCACAGACAATCCTGTGCACTCTGAACCATCTCTCCGAAGACATCCCTAAAAAAACACAGAGCGGTAGAAGCATACAAAAGCAAGTAGACATTCACTGCTTTAATTCTTCACTCACACTACCCTGCTGAACCCAGAGTGCCTGCTGCTTCTGCTCTGTTTAGACCAGCTTTTCAAAACTGACATAAAAAATTGTACATTTGCAATGCAGAAGTGGACTGAATGCAATAGGGCTGCACAATATGTCTTTAAATAATTGTGATACTGAGAACTCAGAACTATTGTGCAAATGATCCCTCTAACTCTTACGTTGTTATGTCTTGGCCAATCATGGGATTTTAAGTCTAATCCAAAAAAAGTAAATTATTTTGGTTGATATAATGCAGGCCAGTCACGTCACAGCACATTACTGACTGACCAGTGCATTATAAATGTATTTGATAAGACAATATAATGTGATAAGTAGCAATATAATCACTAAATACTAGTATTTTCTTCATATTGTGCAGCCCTAATCTTAAAGACAGCTGAACCAGTTTCTTATGATAACATCAGTTAGATATTTTCCAAAAGTTTTCCAAAGGTTTTTCTAACACCCTTTCTACCTTTTTTCCAATGGGAAAATTAGACAAAGGAGCTCCCAACTTACAAAGACAATGACTTCATCAATGACGCCCAGAAGATCTGCGTAGATGAGGAGACCAAGAAGATGTTCTTGGAGAAGCTAAAGAACGATGTGGAGGTTTGTGAGCAGTTTGACAGAAACATAACGCATAGCTGTTAAACTTAGCTCCATCAACCATCTTTGTGTATTTAGTTCCATCCCCACAGCTTGGTGGAATCCTGTTTTTCTTAGACTTGTGAAATAAAATGTTAGAAATTATATATAGGACAGATATTTTAAATCTTTAATGTTTTTGAGATCAGCTAGAAGTTATTAAATGAGAAATAAAAGACTGCACTTATCTGTTTATAGTGGTGTTGGGATTCACCAATGACCTCCCGACACGATATTATCATGATACGTAGGTGCTGATTAGATATGTATTTTGATTTTATAAATATTCTGATTTGATACTATGACTTTATTCATGTTTTTTTTAATGCAATTTTAAAACCTTGAACCAGGTAAAAAAAAAAATGTTGTCATACCACTAAAGCTTTATTTAGTAGCTACATGAGTAAACGTGGCATATTTCAAATAACATATTTTCACCCTCAAAAAACAAAGGCAGCATTTAAACAGTGCAAGACAACAAAAATTGGAAGTTAGCAAAAAGCTCCTACTAGATAAGATGCTGTGCTGCCTCCCAATAGTTAAGAATTATAGAGGAACTGTGACATTTTACCCCCTCAAATTCAAAACATATAAATTGTAAATTAATAAAAAACAAATTTCGGAGTCAGTGTGGCAGTACATGAATTACAATCATTTTTTTCTCCTATCTCTAATGTATAGTGATGTGTCGCATATAAAATTTGTTGTTTGAGACACTGATACTATACAGTTGTCACAATTTTGGAATCAGCTCTGTTCATCATTCTGGACCATTTCCTAATTTTTTAGAGCTTCCTACACATGACTTAAACCTTTCAAAATATTATTTTTGTACAGTTCTTTTTTATATTTGAAGCTGCCTTATTAAGTGTCTATTATAAGTATAAAAAATACATTATTTGAAACATTTGACACATGCATTTGCAATAAAATTGAATTTTATTATTGAAAACAATTGATTCCAGTCTTTTGAATGGTAGTTTACCGGTAGGGAATTTTATGTTAAAAAACTGGTGAATTTTATATTTGTCTCCTGTTCATCTGGTGTTTGTTCTTGTTACATGGCACTGAATGTCTTTCATCAAAAATAACCTAAAACTATGTGTGTGGCCTTTTTGAGTAGTTTCTGGCGCAGTTGAAGCTGATGGACTACAGCCTGCTGGTGGGGCTCCATGACGTGGAGCGTGGGGAGCAGGAGCAGCCGGAGGAGGAGAGCGAGGATAATGATGCAGGAGAGGAAGAAGGAACAGAGAGTGACGGGGGGGTGACAGGAACCCCACCTGATAGCCCCAGCAATACACTAGACAGCAACAAGCCTCTGGGTCCTGGGGAGTTCGACCCTAACATTGACGTCTACGCCATCCGGAGTCATGAGAGTGAGGAAATTTTATATATTTTATTTGCAGAACATGAATGTCATTCAAAGTATTACCAGGAATTATGCAAAACCAAGTAGAACTGCCCTGCAGTTTACAGTCTTTAGGAAAGTATATCACCAGGACCAAGGTTGGGTATTGACTTTTAGTCTATAACAAGCTGATCAGAAAAGAGGACTCAGTGGTGGGTGAGGAACTCGACAGCTTGGAAACTGTGGCTGAAAAGAGAAAATTGTCTAGTCTTCATTCTGGAGAATGCTGATCACGCACTCTACAGTGTTGTGGTCGAATCAGAGAAGTACTTTTAGCCACGGACTCACCAGCATGAAGTCCTCCACTCCTTCCTCCTCATCAGCCTCTGTATCTCCTCCCCCTGTTACACACCTATCAGACTGTAACTCCTCCCCCTGTTACACATCCACCCATCAGACTATAAATCCTCCCTCTGTCACACACCCACCCACCAGACTCTGTAATTCCTCCCCGTCACACACATTATGTACAGTATCATATTATTATGTGCAATAGTATCCCATATGAAATATCACTATATATGTCACTATTATGTGCAATAACGGACTCGGTATAGAGAACAACTCCAAACCACTACTAGTAGTCTACGTCAGCAGTAATTTTATTTATTTATCTATAGTATTTATATCTACAGCATTTTGTGTATGTTGCATAGTGTATTTAGTACTAAGAATTTTCAGAGTATTTTCTAGAGAGTTTTATTTTGTTCTGTGTGTCTCTGTTTCATAACATGAGCATTCGTAACATAACCAGTTTCCTGCAGGGTCAGTGAGATAAATAAACATATTCTTCTTCTCAGATGCACCCAAAAAAGAAGTTTACTTCATGGCAATCATAGACATCCTCACACCTTATGATGCTAAGAAGAAAGCAGCTCATGCAGCTAAGACAGTGAAGCATGGGGTAAGAAAAGACACATTCACATGATCAACACATCTTAGCTGTCTCGCACATTTCTTCCTCAGGTGCCTTTAGAATCTCCTAAAAGAGATATTTAGATAGAAGAGATATTTAGATTAGATAGAAGAGACTCCACTAGCGTAAAGAAGGTGAAAAACTACATTTTAAAAAATTATTTAAAATGTAGAGAAAAAGGGCTCCTGACAATTATTCAGTGCCTGGTAGACCGGCCAAACTCTCACAGTCAGTACAGACATGCAGTAACTAAGCTCCACTCTCGCTTTAGATCTGAAAAAATCAGTTATTTCTGTCCTTCCACTGGGAGAAGATGTTGTGGGCCTGAAAGGATGTGTAGCTGTCAAGAATCCTTTAATACCAAAATAGAAGAAAGTTTAGAACACTAAAATTGGACATCTGAGACGTGGAGAAAGGTTTTTAGACCAATCAGTGAATTTGTATGTAAGTTTGTTTGTGTGTAATTTCGTAATGTAAATGTGACTAGAAGCAGAACATTTTGCTGACTTGGAAGCGTTTACAAGAAACATACGGTGCCACCAGAAAGTATTCACACACCTTCTCTTCTTACACATTATGTTACATTACAGACTTATTCTAAAATATCTTTTTTTTTTTATAAAATCTACACAAAATGGTCCATAATGGCAAATTGAAAACATGCTTTTAGACATTTTCTTAAATTCTTAAAAATGTAAACATTTAAACACAATAGGTACATAAGTATTCACACTCTTAGCTATGACACTGAAAATTGATCTCAGGTGCATTCGATTTCTGCTGATCATCCTTGAGATGCTTCTCCAACTTGATTGGACTCCACTAATGGTAAATTCAATTGATTGAACATGAGTTGGAATGGCATACATTTGTCTATATAAGGTCTCGCAGTTGACAGCGCATATCAGAGCAGAAACCAAGCAATGAAGTCCAGGGAATTGTCTGTACACCTCCAAGACTGGATTGTGTCAAGGGGAAGGATACAGAATTGAAGGTCCTGAAAAGCACTGTGGTCTCCATTATTCGGAAATGGAAGAAGTTTGGAACCACCAGAACCCTCCCTAGGTCTGGCTCACCGACCAAACTGAGTAATCGGGGAAGAAGGGCCTTGGTCAGAGAGGTGACCAAGAACCCAAAGGTCACAATGGCGGAGCTCCAGCAATCCCATGTGGAGATAGGAGAACTATCCAGAAGGTCAACCATAGCTAACACACTCCACCAATCAGGCCTTTATGGTAGAGTGGCCAGACGGAAGCCATTCCTCACTGAAAGGCACACAGCTGGCCGCTTGGAGTTTACCAAAAAGCACATTAGGGCTTCGCAGACTGTATAAAGCAGAATTCTCTGGTCTGATGAAACCAAATTAGCAAATTTTTCCCTGATCTGCAAGCATCATGTCTGGAGAAAAACAGGCACTGCTCATCACCTGCCTAACACCGTCCCTGCTGTGAAGCATGGTGGTGGCAGCATCATGCTGTGGGGATGTTTGTCTGCGGCAGGAACTCGGCAACTAGTCTGCATAGGGGGTAAGATGACAGCCGGCAAATATAGAGCGATTCTTCAAGAAAACCTGCTCCAGAGTGCTCTAGAACTCAGACTAGTGCGAAGACTAATTTTCCAACACGACAATGACCTGAAGCACACAGCAAAGTCAACAGAGTAGCTTCAGGAGCAGTCTGTGAATGTCCTTGATTGGCCAAGCCAGACTCTAGACTGGAATCCAATTGAATTCAATCTCTGGAAAGACCTAAAAATTACTGTCTACTGGCACTGCCCATCCAACCTGTTTGGGCTTGAGAGGATCTGCAGGGAAGAATGGGAGAGAAACCCCAAAAATAGGTTGTAGAGGCATACCCAAGAAGACTTGAGGCCTTGATTGCTGCCAAAGTTGCTTCAACAAAATATTAAGCCATGGGTGTGGTTTTGCTTTGTCATTATGGGGGACTGTGTGTAGGTCTTTGAGGAAAAAACTGTACTCAAATCTATTTTAGAATAAGTCTGTAACATAAAATGTGGAAGAAGAGAAGGAGTGTGAACAGTTTCTGGTGGCTATGATAAAACCACAATAAATATGGAATATATTGCTATTACATTTAGTTGTGTAAGTTTTTGTACAATTTTCTTTTTGTACATTTCTGTGCCATTCTTTTTTATGAATAACTCATGCTTAATGGCTATTTCGATTTCAAATTAAATTAATTAAAGGTTGGTCTTTGACTTTTGCAGTGTAATGAAAAGATAATTAAGTGGATTTACTATTCTTTATTTACAATATCTCAGTCTTATAGGCCATGCAGTAGTCTTTTTTATACACTATATAGACAAAAGTATTAGGACGTCTGACCTTTTTTCCACCGACAGGGACTTTTATTGACCTTGCGTTCAAATACATAGACTTTAATATGGAGCTGGTGCCCCTTTGCAGCTATAACAGCTTCCGCTCTTCTTTCCACAATATTCTGGAATGTTTCTGTGGGAATTTGTTTCCAGTCATTCTGTAGAGCATTGATGAGGTCAGACACTGATGTTGGACGAGAAGGCCTGGCTCGCGATCTCCGTTCCAGTTTATTTTTAAGGTGTTGGATGGGGTTGAGGTCAGGGCTCTGTGGGGGTCAGTCAAGTTCTTCCACACCAAACTCATCTAGCCATGTCATTAGGGACCTTGCTTTGTACACTGAGGCACAGTCATGCAGGAGTAGAAAAGGTTTTTCTCCAAACTGTGTCCACAAAGCATGACGTTGTCCAGAATGTCTTGGTCTGCTGAAGCGTTAAGATTAAGCCCTTCAGTGGAAGTAAGGGGTCTAGCCCAAACTCTGAATTAAGAGGTGTGTCCCAAGAGTTTTGTCCATATGGTGTATGTAGCACATTTATGTAAAGCCACAGTGCCACCTACTGGAAGTATATTGAACAATTTTTATGATGTGTAAAGTCATACATGTTTCTGTTTTTAATGTTTTCCACTCTTTTTGCACTTCATAGGCCGGAGCAGAGATTTCAACAGTCAATCCGGAGCAATATTCCAAGAGGTTTTACGACTTCATCACCACCATTCTGTCCTAACTGCTGCCTGAAGTTCATCTCAGGATCAGGTTTAGGAGGGATTTGAAGCCTCCACCACTTCGGAGAGGCTTCTGAGGGATTCCGTGAGATCCCTGTGGTACTGGGATCTGTTTGTTTACATTTGTTGGGGTTTTTTTTGGTTTTTTTCCCTACGTTCATTTGGCTTTTTTATTTAAAAAAAAGTAAGAAATTAAATTGGTACCAAGCAGTGGATGGATAAATATCATGTACTTGTGCGTTATACTGTGCTGTACCTAACTGTGTTAGATATTGTTGAGTGGGACGTTGAGTGATATTATTGTGTGTTTATCTGGAATCCCCAGAGCTGCTTTTTAACTCTTATTCTGTCTACGTTTACCGAAAGAAAAAACCCTCAAGAGAACCTCTGGGCCCAAGTTAACCTTAGCCATAGACTACAGAGGATTTTCAGACAGTATAAAAATGGCCCAAAGCTAGACTTAACGTCCATCATATCAGGCTATTCCAGTTCAAGACCACATATCCAGGCATTGTGGGTTATTCTAAATGTTTTGCTGAGCACTTGTACCATTTGAGAAAAGAACCATAGAGAGAGATGAGGTTTTTTCAGTCCATTTTGAGTGAACGGTTGTGCAAAAAGTGAATTTCCTATCTGGACAGTAGATTTTGTGCCATCTGCACAGATGAGCCCTATAAAAGTTGTTTGCACATGATCTAATGCACCAAAATATTTATGCAAATTATACCAATTTTACCACTGACTGGCAGGGGGTTATGCAATAGTAGTGAGATTGTGTAGAGTATATTAGACAAGAGGAAGATTAGAGATATTAATAGCATCGCCACTTTTTTTATCCTCAAATAAAGAAGGAGAACAGTCTTCTCATCTACGCTGTTAGAGAGCGTTCTGTGGAGAAGAAAGCCTATATTTTTACATCCCTTTTTTTCAAACAGTGCATTTGCTTCGGGTAAATTGGACCGTGCTTCCAGTGAGAGTGATTTTTTTTTTGTTTGTTTGAACAAGTTTTTGCTGCTGTAGAGCGTTTTTGGCAGCACTGTAAGTACCAGGAGATCTTTTGGTCTTGCTCTCAATGTTCCTCTCGGTGGACTGAAGTATTATATTTAATCTCATAGAGGTAGTTACACTGTATGTTTTTTTTTTGTTGTTCTTTAAAAAGTATCCTTCCTGTACGTGTTGAAAACATCATCAATATCTACACTGTGCGAGGGTGTGCCTTTTTTACTCGGAACTGTTTAATTTTGTATTCGAACCGTTTTTTGGGTTTTTTTGGTTGTTTTTTTTTTTTTTAAGATCAAAGTTTGCAAATGTTATTTTCTAAAACAAAGGGAGAGGCGAAACGGGACGGATCCGGCGGTGGTTTTGATGTTCCTGTAAATATCTTCACATATAACCTGTTTGTGATCTTCTGACTGAGTGTTGCATACCTGAAGCTTTGCCAGTGAGCAAAACCAGCAAATCTGTCTTATCGTTCTGTTTCTCTGCTTTAAAAACCAGGCACCTGGTGCATCGACAGCGCGGCGCTGGTTATATCAAACGCTTTTGAAAACGACTTGAGACATGTATTCTGTATTACTATATTTGCTTTATCAGCTAAACCAGAATGACTACAAGCCATGTTAACCGCTTTTTGACAAAGGAAACTTTTAAGGCAGATCTTTTTAAGCCTGAAAGCCACACACACACACATCGTTGCAGAAGAACATTGTGGACATTTACTTGTGGTTATGATGAATTTGATATCCGTCCTTTACAGTCACAGACGCAAAGACTCTTTTCTTCTGTGGGTTTGCAAATATATTCCTGATAAATAGTCAGTTCTGCTTTGTCTCAACTTGTTTGGTGTTTTAAGCTCAGCATTTGCTAAAAGGAAGACCACTAGGTTATGTGGTTCTGAACCTGACACATATGGAGAAGCATTTTTATATAGAAAGGAGGGACAAAGAACAACCCCTTTAAGAGAATCTTATCAAAAAAGGTCTGTCGGCCTACTCGTCATTGTTGATGTTGTTCACGTAATGAATGCGTACAGTTCTCATGTGTATGTGCTGTAATCTTTTTTTTTTTTTTGAAGCACTACTCCGTCAGCATCGCTCAATAAAAAGATGCTTGGCTCACCCTGACTCATTTTCACTGCATTTCATTCAATGAGCTTAAGCAAATTCATAGAATATTTATAAAAGTTTTTTAATATGCAAAAGATTTTAGAAATTACTCTCATAACAAGTAGTTATAAAAATGAAATTGGATAGGCTGGTTTGTCCTTTATTCAGTAAAAGTGTATTCACGATTCCTTTTAATATATACTGTATGAACAAAAGAATTGAGATGCACCTCTTTATAAAATTCAGGTGGCCCCTTACTTCCAGTAGAGGGAAATCTTAATGCTTCAGATTGTCAAGACATTTTGGACAATACCATGCTTCCAACTTTGTAGACACAGTTTGGAGAAGAACCTTTTCTATTCCAGCATGACTGTGCCTCAGTGCACAAAGCAAGGTCCACATGGTTGGATGAGTTCGGTGTGGAAGAACTTGACTGGCCCCCACAGAGCCCTGACCTCAACCCCATCCAACACCTTTAGGATGAACTGGAACAGAGATTCCGAGCCAGGCCGGAGTACGTATTTGAATGCAATGTCATTATAGTCCCTGTTGTTGGTGTTATGTTCAGGCGTCCCAATACCTTTGTCCATATAGTGTGTTTAAACTATTTAAACCGCCCTGCAGTTCCTTATGTGACCAGCAGAGGGCCAACCCACTAAGGCCTACCCGCCACGACCTCGTGTTAATCGGGTCCATTGTGTCTGTTTTTTGTTATTTATGCCATTTTGTGTTTATTATGGCAAAAGTGAAATCAGTAAATAAAATTAACCTCCGTTTAACTACCTCGTTAGATACAAGTTGCAGACATGTAGACCAAACCTACAAACCGAATTATTTCTGTTCAACAGTGAAAATGAACAAAGCCTGTTTTTATTCACTAACAGCTTTGATTTAAATGTGATATTAAAAGTGAAAGAGAAAACTGAATCTGGGGAGGGAGGTAAAACAGGCGATGTTCTTTAGATTTTACCACCAGCTGCTCACTGTTTGTCTTTCAATGGTCTTTTCAAGCGGTTCAGCACGTTTCTGCCGACTGCAGTTTAATTTAAACTGCTTTAGAAAACATCACCCGTTTATGTACCTCATTACTCATCACTCATAACTCATAATATTCTTACATTTTTAAATGTGAATAAATTATATAATTAACACACGCTCAGTATTAGGGTTTTTAAAATCAAGTGTACAAACTGTGCGCCTCTTCTTAAAAGCTCGAAAATGATTAAAAAGTTCTTCTAATTTATTGTAAAGTTTTTTTTTTCACATTTTTTTTTTGTGCGAGGACAGAAATCGCCCAGCACTTTTTAGGCTAAAACTACATTTTTAGCCCCTTTCTAAGATGTTCTTTCAGTAATTTTTTTCAGATGACCTGTCCAAACGGAATCATTCACTGTTATTATTATACTATTAATTATTTGGCCTCGTGTTAATCAAAACATAACACCAATGACTTTGAACTGCTATTAACCTTCAGTTCCAATATGATTATTAACTTGCCTATTTATTATTTGAAAGTCATAGTTCATTTTTGACATAACCAGATAGAAATCTATAGTCAAACGTTTACATTTAAAAAACCTGATTTATTATTAGCTAATTATTATTACTAGTTATGACTTTTTTATTTAGCCATAAGGTTCATCGTATCTTATCTCTTTATATAGGCTGAGGCAGGAGACCCCTTACAGAACTGCGCAGTCGTTCTTAACTCGCCAGACTTCAGAACAGTCAATAACAATAAAAAATAAAAACTCTCAGTAAAAAAACGGTACATAAAGTTAACCTGCTCCACCAGTCGAATCTCTTTTGTCACAACGCAGAACGTTTTTCAAAAGGTTCTTTAACGGCTTCTCGTTCGAATGGAAGCATTTAATAAACGTTCTAACGGTTCCAAATCGAACCTTCGCCTTCGTTCTAGAACCCTTTTTCAGATCAGATCCTTCAAGAAAGGCGTTAGAGCTGTTTAAGTAAAGGTCAGCAAGACATTCAGCTGATTTTACTATATTAACACTTTACACTTAACAGTGGATTTCTGAATAAATGGACAGAAAATGAAAAGAAGAACTTTCAGTAGACATAAAAGCCCCGATAGGCCTAAAACGACGGTTTTTGGAACTGGATAAAATGGCAAAAATCGTTTATTTTTGGGGGGTTTTTTTATAGACTATGACTGCGTCCCAAACCACATACCAGCACACTAGTAGTACAAAAATAGTACACTGCCATTAGAACCGTATTCAGTAACGAAGTATGGAAAGTTTGTGATTTGGGACAGAACTTATTATATCGTAGAACAAAAATAGCACACAGTCATTAGAACCGCTTTCAGTAATGAAGTATGGAAAGTATAGAGATGTGATTTGGGACAGAACTTGTTATTTCTCATTTATTCCGCACGGACCGGTGCTATAACAGGTGCTTACATCTTCTAATGTAATAAATTAGCTAAAAACTAATACACTTCCTAATAAAGTGCTAAAATAGCTAAATATGCGCATACCTCTCCAGCCGTATAGACCTTCACACGAAACGCCTGTGTTTAGTAATAAAAATGTAAAACGTTTATTTAGATAAAGGTTTCATATTGTGCAACAAGAAATGATACACTGGCTTGAACCGACGGTTGTGATGAATATTACAAGAGATGTGGAGCTCAGAGAACATAATACTACAAGTATTCCCTCACACACACACACACACACACACACACACACACACACACACACACACACACACACACACACACACACACACACACACTTACAAAACAAAGTTCTGACAGATGAGGAACACATCCAAGCCACTGGTTCTGCAGTTTGGTAACTTTCATTGAGTTGAGAAAAACAGAAGCTCCCATTTGGAGCTCAGAATTCACAACTGGTATCTCTAATCTCTTTATTTAGCTTCTAATCAGAGGGACTGATGGCAAACTATACATTAATTTATAATCATGTGACTGCTGACAAGAACTTAATAGCCCTTAACTTTTTTTTAAAAACTGATTTGGATCAATGACCTTCCAAAAAGTTGCACTTGACTTTTTTTTTTTAAATATTGTTTTCTAATCAAGGACAGGAAGAGAAAAAAAGAAGCAAAATCTACACATTTATGTTCTAGGCTAAATGTTTTGGGCATTTATACAAAAAAAAACAAACAAAAGAAGCATGTTGGGATTCTCCCCTCCTTCATCCACAAAATATACTTCACAATTTTTTCCTTCAGCCAATGAAAGAAAGGGGAAAAAAAAGACAGAGCTTGGTAATTAACACAAATCAATCAATGCCATGTTTCACGTCTTGACGAAAACAAGTATATATATTTAAACATATATAATACAAAAAACAAAACAAAAAAAAACAAATAAGGTGGTTTGAAAAGAAAGCATCTACAGGACAGGCTCTGGGTTCTGATGGGTTCCGGTGGGTTTTGGTGTCCGTGAGTCCATGGGTCACCCCAGAGTGCCGGAGCCGTTCAGAGAGCCCTTGCTGGGCTTGTTGCTGAAGGGGGTTTGGCCGTTGGCGCTGGATTTGGCGGAGACTCCGTTCAGCGTGGAGATGTGAGGGAAGGTCGGCCGTGGAGTCTTGACTGGACCGCCAGGGCTGGATGAGGAGGAAGACGTGGAGGGGGCAGCGAGGGGCACAGAGGCAGATGGACTGCTGGGCTTCTCACTGCCCGAGTCGCTCTCTGTCTCGGGTTTTCTGCCCCCGGCAGCGCCACCGCTCCTTGGGCTGCTGAGCTTCATCTTCTTACAGCCTGGACGAACCCGGTACTTCAGCGGCAGCGGCCCGTTCTGCAAAACACAGTTCACCAATTTAGAATCCGCTAGACCCCAAAACCAGCGCCCCACCCTGTCACATACAGAACTTACATATTACATTTACTGTTACTACCAAATAATCATAACTGTGAAGGAATAAAGTTAAGAAAAGAAAGAAAGAAAGAAAGAAAGGTAAAAACAAAGAAAAGAAAGACAGACAAACAGAAAGAAAGACAAGGGAAAAAAGGAAAAAAGAAAGAAAAAAGAAAGGAAGAAAGAAAAAAGCAAGGAAAGAAAAAAGAAGAGAAAAAGAAGAAAAAGAATAAAGAAATAAAGAAAGAAACAAGAAAAAAAAAGACAGACAGAAGGAAAGAAACAGTTTGTGTTTAACCCATCAAAACCTTAAACCAGCTCCTCACAGTCACAACTACAGAGCTTACAGAAAGAAAGAAAAAAGATTGAATGAAAAAAAAAAGGAATATCATTGCTGTTATGGAATAATGTTAAGAAAAGAAACAAAAAAAGAAAAAAAAAAGAAAGAAAGATTAACAGCTTCTAAACTGTAAAAGAAACTTTCACTTGGTAAAACCAGAATTCAGCGGGTAGGAGCCCATTCTGCAATACACAGTATTTCAGTTTGACCCCTAAAACCCAAAGCCAGGTCCCCACATCCTCACTCTCACGGCTACAAACCTCACATATCAGTTTTACTGTAACGGAATGTTTATGAAGATTATTACCAAATAATCACTGCTGTACTTTTATATCCATACAGAATAAAGAAAGATTAACAAAGGTCAAAAATAAGGTCTGTACAGTGTAAAATGCTCTTCCTAACCTTCTCCAGACACATAACATTAACATATTCATTTTATTGTTATCACCACAGAATTACTGTCATAACTGAATAACGGAACGAAAGAAAGTAAGTAAGTACGAAATATCAGCTTGAAAATAAGCCCCGTAAAGTGTAAAAGACACGTTTACTTCGTAAAACCAGAATGAATGAAGAATTTTTCCCAGCCTTCTCCAGATGTAATTATAGGCAATACCATAACAATACAGTTCAAATGTTATTACTAAATAATTACTGACATATAAAATTTCTTTACTCTTAAATCAGCAAAGATCAGTAACTCAGAAATAACTGTAAAGGACCCCTTTACTTTGTAAAAGCAGAGCTTAGTGAAAGCCGTACCTTAAAAATGTTCATAAAGAATAAACAAAGGAAGATTGAGAGTTCAAAAATGAGAATCTGTAAATTGAAAAAGACACTTTTACTTTATGAAACCAGAACAAATAAAGTGCTTTTACCCTTCTCCAGGTGTAAATATAGGCGATATCCATTAATGTGTAGTAATCCTTCAGAGGTTCGTCTTCATACATGACCTCTACCTGAAAATGGGAAAAATCCATCAGCTCAAAACTGTAGTCGTTTTTTAAAGCTGGCCAAACATGGCTTAAACGATGTAGAAACACACACAAAATTATTAATGCATTATTAAACCTCCAGTCAATAACTTACCTGGAAGGTACACGGAATATCCATTTTACTTCTGAGAAATTTTCTGAGATGCATGACTGTCATAGCAGCAGGGCACTGTAGATACCGCTTTACATTCACCTGGGGAACAATCATAACGATTTAGACATTTGTGAAGATAGGCAGGCCTCCCTGTACATTAAACTGGTTAAAATGTATTTAAAATAAGAACTTTTGAACAAAGTTAGATAATCACCTCTTTTGTAGTTTCTTTTTCTTCCCCATTACCACTTTCAAATCTGGGGGAAAAAAGATTAAAATAATAATTAAATGGTCATATTAGAAAGAATTAGTTTCAAAACACCTCAACGTAAAAGAAAAGAACATTCAGTAACATCTAGTTAGAAACTCCTAAAGTTGACCGTTTTTTTTTTTTTACCAAACCCACCTGCTCTGATCAAAAAACTCAATGGAAAGACTGATGATCTCATCATCAGCAATAATTCTCTTGTCTTCATCGGCCACTTCTCCGCGATCCTCATTCGATCCATTAGCAGCTGCAGCACCGAATGGGGAAAAAACATGATTACAGTGGCTTAATTTAACTCAGACATAATAAGCAAGGCGATTTTATTATTGTTATTTTTAAAAATCACAACAACTTCTGTTACCGTCACCTGATGGATGTTCTGCATAAAAATCCCTCCTTCGTTTCATTTCATCTGAGTAACAAAAGCACAATCAGCACATCAACACCATCGCGGCAGGAACAGAATAAGAAATGTGGTTGAAATATAATTAAACCTCTTACAAGAATGAACTATTAAAGTAGGGGGGGGGGGAAATCAGAAGATTTTTTTCCCTCAATTCTAAGCATCGCTGTCACCACACACAATCTCAACAATAACCAACAACTTACTTTTGAACAGCCCGGGAACCAGCTTGTACACAATGTCTTGGAGTGTTTTATCTGACCTGAAGTATACAAACAATGTCATTTTGCTTCATCAAGCACCAAAACGAGGATAATCATTACCAAAAGTGGGGGCAGACTTCAAAGTGTGAGGGTTTTTTTTTTTATTTACTTTTTTAAGCAAAAAGCATGTGTCTGTTATGTAGAAATAGCCACATGTGTAAAACGCACATAGAAATAGACATGTAGAAGTAGACACATATAGAAATATACACATATAGTAATAGACACATGTAGAAATAGACAGATATAGTAATAGACACACATGTGTCTATTTCCACACAGAGATAAGAAACATATAGAATATATACCAGCGCATGCGCAATACGTGACAATAGCTCCGAAGTAAAATGACCGGGATGGTAAATGAAGTCACCTGATGTTCAGCAGAGGCTTTGTTTTGTGAACTTGGACATCACAGATGGGACAGTATTTGCTGGTCTCCAGGTACCGCACTATGCACATTTTACAGACTGCGGACAGAACGAGAAAATCAGGGCCTAACAGCTAAAGAAACGCAGAAGCCTTCGGTCTCAAAGCTAAACTGAGAGCTGAAATCAATCTGAGACTTACACGAGTGCAGACACTCTACGATAGTGGTGGCATCGATGAAGTAACCCCCGCAGAGCACGCACATCAGGTGCGGGTTCAGCTCCGTGATCTTGATCCTCGTCGTTCGATGCATCTTCATGTGAATCTTCAAACCTGAGAGTCGAAAAGCACCAAGAATCAACGCGGAGAACCGAAATGTGGGCTTCGGCTTACCAGGCACTCATCCCTTACGATACTGGAGTACAGAGGCAGGCCCATAAGCATAAGTAATCAATTTGTCGCCCTCGATAATATCCTCAAAGACGTGAATGACCTTTCACATCATACTGTTCAGTTTTCGGTGACAAAAACAGCCCATAAATATTTTTCACTTAATAATTCTTCCACATAAGAAGCCTCTGGACAGCTTTTGTTTGAAGCCTGGTCGCGTTTTATCTCGCCCGTAGAATGTAATGATAAAGGCCCATAAGCAGAAATTATGAGCCCCTCAATAATAGCCTCAATGACTGTTCTACAGTTATCAGTGACAAAAGCAGCTCAGAAATGTTTTTCCATATAATGCTGCCTTATAAGACAGTTTTGTTTGCAGCGTGGTCGCATTTTACCTCGCCTGTGGGTAAAACTCACGAAATTAAGTAATAATAAGGACCATAAGCAGAAATAATCGATTTGATCCACAGCCCCACAATAATAGCCTCAAAGACTTAATTGACGTTTTTCGCATCACACTGTTCAGTTTTTCAGTTTCCAGTGCCAAAAACAGCTCAGAAATATATTTTTCCACATAATAATTCAGCCTTTCTACTGATTTTGTGGTCGCGTTTTACCGCATTTTCTGCATTATAATAAGCGCCATAAGCAGAAATGATCAATCTGAGCCCCTCAGCAAGACTTAAACGACCTTTTCACAATACACTGTTACGTTTTTCAGTTTTCAGGGACAAAAACAGCTCGGAAACATGTTTTTTTACATAATAATTAGGCTAAGGCAGTTTTGGTTTGCAGCAACACCTCGACTGTATAGGTAAAACTCACGAAATAAAATAATACGGCCCAAAAACAGAAATAATCATTTTAAACCTCAAAAAGAGTGAAAATAGCTCGCCTGTCGGTACAACCCACGAAATTAAATACTACTGCTTCTCCTCCTCCTCCTACTACTAATGATAATAATAATAATTGCACCGCAACACAATTTCGCGCCATTGGCATAGATGAGGTGGGCTCAAGCGCTGGAACGCAAACGCTCGCTGTTGCTATGGCGACGGCGTAGATTTGCCAGTCTGTATCGGAGCTCACCGGCCAGCTCCCATCATAAAGAATAAAAACATGACTTTTGAACGCACGGAGGATTTTAAAACAACGGCTCACGGCTCCAGCGGCGACGGCATGAGGGTTTCTTTCCGCCGCGCCTGCCATTTTACCAGCCCATCTCGAATCACGGGCGAGTTAGTGATGCGCCATTGTTGAGCTCCTGTTTCGGTGCACAGCTGCCTCTGCACAAAAAACAGCACCTATACAGCCCTCCGAGGTTGAATTAAATACCCCTGCTGACTCCCGTGCTGTTTTATTTACTCCCGAACTGTCTACCGAGGCGAACCGAAGCCTGTCGGCGGCTCCGCAGACGTGTTTTTAGCGGACCCGCTTTAAATCTGCTCACATGCCAAAACAGCGGCAAGAACGGCGCGCAGATGCATAACATTGGTTATCCAAGCTCTGCTAACACACTCGGGTCTGTTTTTTTTAAACAACGAAGACCATCTTCCAGTCTTTGTTCTTAAAAAAAAAAACGAAACTTGTGCATAGCCTGTAAGCATGGCCCTTTGCTTTTAGTCTGTACCAACTGAAACCTTTAATTGCAGCTGTTTTTAAACTTGTTGGCTGTGAGAAAACTTGTTATTTTTTTCAGCCAGATACAAGCTGTCAAACACTTTCACACAAGCTCATCTCCTCTATTCACATTGTCGGGTTTGGCTGATAAACCTGTTGGCAGATTCACCCGACAGCTCTTCTTCAGGCACGTTTCTGGCTTTTCTAGGTATAAAAACGATTTTAAAAATGTCACCATGTTCCTTTTTACCAGGCTTTTTCAAGTTTTGATGGTCATCCTCCTACTAGGAACCAGAACTAGAACAGGTGACATGATTTGTCAGGATCCTGTCAGGTGTGTCATAAAGCAGAAGGACAATGGAGAACCTGGCAGGTCAGATACGCTCCTCACAGATCAGCTGCGAGCTCCATAAAATATAGTTCAGTTTATTAATGTCAAACACCTCAGAGCAACTTCTCTCACTTTTATTCACAATCTCCGGCCTTCAACTATTTTCACCCCACAACTCATTCAGTGTAGGTGACTTTTTATCCATATTAAAACTTCTTACCCCATTTAATGACCGTATGGGATTTGCTTCAGTTTGACGTGTTAAGGATAAACACTGTTTTGGGCCTGAAAATAGTGTTCAACCTCTCCAAAAAAACAAATCAATTTTAAGTTAACAGCTCCTCCTGCTAGTCAGCGACACCTTCACTCACAAAAACATAAAAAACACAAATTCAGTGCATTTTTCAGTAAGACAAAAAAATAAGACGACAGAAAAGTGGGTGTAAAATCCATCTGCTACACAATAATAACCCGACTTTCTCTCTGAAAGGCCACGCACCCTGTCGTGTTCGATCCGATCCGATCCGACCCGCTTCACGCGGCTGCATTTTCTCGCGAGTTAGGTTCGTGAAAAAAAAATTAACGCGTGGCGAATAATCGCGACCACTTCGATTCCACCTCGACCCTCCGGGAGCTGTGCGACGAGAACGTGTCAAGACTGAACGAGAACAAACGTGCAAAAGTGGTCAACCCTATAGGCTCAGGCTCGGGCTCCGACTCGGGCTCGGACTCGGGCTCTAGCTCTCACTTTTGAAACGACCCCCCGAGGGAGGGGGGTGAGGTGAGTGGGTAAACAAGAGCCCACTTTTCCGCCACAAAGAGTCACGCGTGGTTATTTTTCTGGACTAAATGGATACAAATTTGCACAAGAAGGACGCGGAACCCATACAAGGAGCAGGAGGAGGAGGAGGAGGCAACATTGTTACAGCGTGTGCAGTCTCTCCTAGCGCACCTTGGAGGCTCTCAAATGGCTCCATTGCGCCATAAACGACATACCTGCGTTTGCTCGCGAGGAGGTGGTTTATTTTTCTCTCTCCTCCTGGTTATTATTCCTGGCAGACAATGAAAGTTGAGAGTCGATCAGCAGAAAATGAATGCTACCCAAGCGGCCATCTTGGAATGAAGTGTAGACACTGTCAGTTGCAGTGGCTCCACCGCAGCAGCAGCAGCTCCATTGTAGCCTCGCTTCGCACCGACACCGAGCGACCCGACCCGAGCCTCTGTCGGGCTTTCGATCCGGGGAGGCGCGTCTCTGGTCGGCCGAGCACAAAGACGGGCCCTGAACAGCTCTCCTGGCTCGGCTCTCTCTTTCTCCTCTCCGTTGGGCGGTTTGAAAGACGCTGTGTGTGTGTGTGTGTGTGTGTGTGCGCGTGTATATGTGTGTGTGTGTGTAGCTTTGCTTGCTGGAGCTCTGGAAACTGACACCGTCCCCAAAATGGCTTTAGTCCGCCCGCCCCCGCTCCGTCACGTGGTGTCTTTCCTCCTCACGGGGAGTCTGGGAATGAGTGCTGCTGAGGGGGGGAAGGGGGGCAACAAGGGTCCCCCAACATAGCCTCAAAGAAAAAAAAACCTCCCCCCCAAAAAAACAAAACACGCAGCTAACGGATCTGACGATGCTCATCAGAAACTTTTCGATAACGGTTTTCATTCATTCCGACGGGGCGGTGGGTTTGACGATTAGATGCGCGTTTAAAACTGACGACTCCTGTGTATTTATTGTATGAACGCGAAAGTGTTGAGCACAATGCAGCGAGATATGGGCTGCGACGGGCTGTGCAAAATATATGTATATATATTTACAGATACTCTGTGAGGAGAATGCGATGCTTTCGAGCTGTTGACGTACTTTATTTTATTTGTTTGTTTAACATCTTTGTAACAAAGCAGCTCGATACAAGATCAAAATATCGCCATCGATACCAGTTTCACGACCCTAAATGTACTGGATAAACAGGTGTAAAATGAGAGTGTGCGCTGTGAAAAAATATGCAGGTTATGTTCACTAAAGGAGCAAAGTTAGATGGAGCTGCAGTTTCTAGAATGGAGAAAACGGCCGATAAGCCTATAAGAAAGCATTTCTTTCTCTCCTTCTCTCTCTCTCTCTCTCTCTCTCTCTCTCTCTCTCTCTCTCTC
>JBBJLS010000041.1:26758676-26776856 GCA_037577275.1 Bryconaethiops microstoma | reverse complement strand
GTTTTGTAAAAGTGTGACTCATCCCTAAGACTTCCACATACACACGCACACACACACACACACACACACACACACACACACACACACACACACACACACACACACACTCACACTGTGTTTTTTTTGAGTTGGTGGACTATAGGCTGACATTTAGCAATGTCATCCTGCTCCTTTGTTGCTTCATTACGCTGCTCTAGGAATAAGGTTCCACTGGTCACCCTTCATTAACGGTGTGACCTCAGAGGTGTATAATAGGTCCACTTTTATTTTTGCTCTCATTATAACTTGTACACTATTGAATGTGACCAACTTGAGCAATATGACCAACATGATCTGTCCTCCAGTCTGAAATTTCGGTTTTATTTCTTGCCCGTTTCTGCTGTGGAGTTTACCTTCAAATGTGGGTGGCAGTTTCTTCCGCTAAGGGTCATTAACGTTGTTTCAGGTTGATGCCAATTTGTATATCATTCTGCACATTTTCTTGCCATGTTTTATGCCAGTGATTTATTGTGTATCTTTTTTACAAGTTGTGAAAATGTTTACATTGTATTTCTTTGTAATGTGTTTGAAGTCCTGTGATATATACTTAAGAAAAATACTTATATAATTATATAAGTACTTATTTCAGACCAGAGGGTTCATGAATGATCAAAAGACATGCTGTAGCACTTGCATTGGTACAACTCTCCTGTACGTTTACATGCACACTCCTGTAATGTATATAGAAGGGTAAGCACAAGCACAACTCCTATTTATGCTTAGGTAGATACTATGTTATATGAAGAGCATCCTATATTGGTTGATTAAAGTGATTTGTAGATGTTGCACGTCATTGGTGGTCATTTTATTGCACGTCAAATAAGATAAGTCGAGGGTAATGTTTATGTGCGTGATAGAGTAAACGAGTTTGATTTCCTCCATGGCAGATTATTCCTCAAGTTACATGAGATGGTGGGTAGACTATGGCAAAAAAGTATTAAACTACCTACATAAGGACCTTGTAAGGTATATAAATATTGTGGGGAAAAAATATTATGCAACTGAATTTTAATAAACGGTTTTTGTCAGTAATTGCAAAAAGGTTTGACATTGCATTGACTAACTGGAGCTTAAACTGTAGTGATGGACATGTGTTCCATTTATCTCAATACTGTGAAGTGATGGAGCTCTAGTTCGGAGTAGCTCTTTCTTGTCCTGGGGAAGATTTTGATGCCCGCAACGCAAGAGAGATTTGTCTTTTACATGCAATATTGTGCAAAAATCAGAGATAGTCAAACATTTATTAAATTTCCAGTCATTCGGTAATGTAAGGCACACAATTCAGAATCAAAGACAATTCATAATGCTTTCAAGAAATCTAAATTTCTTATCATTCTGTGTCAGAACAAACAAGATATTTAATGTTCAAAAAAGACGTGCCTCCAACACTAAGCATCACAACAAATCTCAGTATATAATTTGTCCACTTTTTACTTCTGTGCTCCCTACTGCCCATTTAACTCATCTATCCTTATCATAAAACCCAACCAGTCACAGTTATGTCTTCTCAATATGAGCTTTTCCCAAAGCTCTTTGACATTATGTTCCCCTTCAAAGAATACAGTCACAGACAGCAGCTTCCCACACCCACCTCAGCTGCCTTATATTTGTCTCTAATGTGAATCTAAAACAGCTAAAGGAGGGATTTCTGAGGAGATTAGTTGGAACATCTTTAGCTTGCAAAAGAAAATATGTGAAAACAAAAGTCTTTAAAACTGGAATAGACAGAATGCGGGATTCCTTACAACCATGGGTAAACCACCAAAAATGATCCCCAACAAGAAAAAAGCACCCCCAGAAGTACACTATATAGACAAAAGTATTGGGACACCTGACCATTACACCAACAGCGGTTTTAAAGACTTTGAATTCAAATCCACAGACTTTAATATGAAGCTGGTCTCCCCTTTGCAGATATAACAGCTTCCACTCTTCTTAGAAGGCTTTCCACAAGATTTTGTAGTTTTTGTGGGAATTTGTGCCCATTAATTCTGTAGAACATTTATGAGGTCAGGCACTGATGTTGGACGAGAAGCCCTGGCTCGCAATCTCTGTTCCAGGTTATCCCAAAGATGTTGGATGGGGTTGAGGTCAGGGATCTGTGCGGGTTAGTCAAGCTCTTCCACACCGAACTCATCCCACCATGACTTTATGGACTTTGCTTTGTGCACTGTGGCACAGTCATGCTGGAATAGAAAGGGGCCTAGCCCAAACCCTGTGGTCCAGTACTTTTGTCCATATAGTGTACCTTATTATGGACTAATGAGTGTGATTTATTTTACATCATTCAAAAATGACAGCTGCCCTCTGCTTTGTCTTCAAGTTTCAAATTTCAATAGAAACATTTATTTTTTAATTGTAAAAAATGAAAGACAGTGAGGGCCAAGAAGAATGAGATGAGAGCGAATGAAAATGAGGTGGAGAGATCGCAAGAGATCATATGTGAGCGATACCATCTATGTTTACCCCTCCTCTGAAATACCCCATCTGTTATTTATTTATCCACGAAATCCCTTCTCAAATGATTCCCGTAAGTTTCTCCCCTCGTCTCAGCGACGCTCTGCTGGCTTCAGCATTGCAGCAGTCATGTTGTCCATCCTTCAGCACTCAACCCCGCCAGACGCATGAGCCAGACTGAGCGTGCTTTGGCTTGATGTCCAGTTTGATAAGAGATCCTCATCATTTTATTGTTTTAATAACCCTGCAAGTTCCAGCAGGAGGCAGTGTTTGTGGAGGATAATCTCAAGCTGGACTGAATTCCATGGTAACTGCAGCAGTCCTAAAAGAACTAATGGAAGTTTCAACAGGGAAAAATACACTTATCATGTCAGCACACTCCACACACTCACTTGACATTCATTTGAAGTGGTGCTGAGCTCTGGTACCTTGACTACTCATCGAATTCTTATCAATAATGTTCAGAGTGAAGTTACAGCATAGAACAAGCCTAACTGTGGAACACTGACTATGATTTAGAAAACATGATTTAGATCTTGGGGGATGTTTCTTATGCTATGATTGCACAGACACACAGAGACACAGAGATACAGTCTAAATAAAAGTCAAACAAAAATACTCTATATGAAATACACTGTTATATATATATATATGTAAAGTGCTTGGGTTTAAATACCATAGATAATAAACGTACTGTTAAGTACTTTAGTCATAACATAAATAGTGGTTTGGAGTTGTTCTCTATACCAAGTATATTATTGTACACAGTAGAGATTAACAGTAGGAAAGTAGTGCATTGGTAAGCAATATTGACATAATAGTGATATTTCACATGGTAAGATTATTGCACAACATAATAAGATTTCACGTAATGATGATGATTTAGCACTCAATAAGTTGCTGTGCGCATTTGATTGTCACGGGAGCATTAGTGATGTCGGGTACTGATGTTGGATGACTGCAGTGCTACACACACTTCATGTGTCCAGACACTGGAACTACATGTTCTGGGGTGATTCAGTACCCATTCAGTACCAATGGGATGACCTGAGGTGGTGTCTGGAATCCAGAAGCGATCATCCAACAATACTATCAAATTCTCACAGCAATGTTCCACTGTAGACTTCCAAGACGAGTGGAGGCTGTTACTGCAGCAAAGGCAGGCAAACTCCCGCTATTAATAATACAGATTTTAGAGGAAAGGTTGGACGAGCTGGTGTCTTTATTCTGTCTCCCTTTCTCTCTCAATCTCTCTCTCATTTCTTGATTATATAATTACACATAAATTATGTAGTAGTTACTGAATAATAAGTCTTAAGATTAATTTTTGAGTAACAGGCCCAGAATTTGAGGGCATAAGAAAATGACAAAAGTTTGCTTTTGTTTTCAACTCCAAAAAATGCATCACACTGATTGGGCACATTAGGTGTTATAACAATTCACTTAAGTTATATACTGTCTTGTATTACTGTAACATCCTTTGTATACTGTTATGAATAATGAATCGGAATACAAAAGAAGCACTTCCATTCATGAGCGCTGGTATGTTCTTGATGTACTGCCAGAAAACAGTTGTATGTGAAGGTTTGGGCGCCCTGATACGATGCTGGTTCTGTTGATGTTCTAAGTGAAAATAAGTCATATCCTCTAATCAAATATGTTAGCTTAAGTGTTTTTAATTAGTGTTATCTCAATCTTTTAGCCCCCACTGTATACAGTATTCTGATAGTTGTCGTGTCTTAAATGACTTTTTATCATTAAATAAATCAAACAGAAAGAAAAAGAAACAGACATGCAAAGAAAATGAAACAGATGCACATTTTAAAAAACACCTCCGGAGTGAACGACACTTATTTGTACAAAAGTATTGGGACACGCCTGTTTTTCAGGGTTTGGGCTAGGCTCCTTATTTCCAGTGATGGGAATTCTTAATGCTTCAGCATACAAAGACATTTTGGACAATGCCATGCTTCCAACTTCGTGGACACAGTTTGGGGAAGAACCTTTTCTATTCCAGCAAGACTGTGCCCCAGTGCACAAAGCAAGCTCCATAAAGATCTGGCTGGATGAGTTCAGTGTGGAAAAACTTGACTGGCAGGACTTATTGTCCAACATTAGCGCCTGATCTCATTAATGCTCTACAGAACCGAATGTGCACAAATTCTGACAGAAACTCAAAAATTTTGCGGATAGCCTTCCAAGAAGAGTGGAAGCTGTTATAGCTGCGAAGGGGGGACCCACGTCCATATTAAAGTCTATGTATTTGAATCCAAGACCATTAAAGTCCCTATTGGTGGAATGGTCAGGCATTCCAATACTTCTGCAGCTATTTGCCTAGGGAGTTGCCCATGTGATCAGAAGGCTGAAGGGTACCCGGTGGCACCACCCATCCTACCCATCCTACCCACTGCTTCATTTGGTGAAAGGGTGAAATGCAAAGAACTATTTCGTGCTGTTCACACTGTGTGCTGTGGTGTGTTCAGGTATGACAAATGAACACTTTAGAATATCTTAGAATATCTTTTATCCATATACGTTAACTTCCCTGAGAACTACAGAATGAATGGGTCACAAATTCCCCACAAAAACACTCCAAAAGCCTTCCAAGAAAAGTGGAAGCTGTTATAGCTGCAAGTGGGCAATATTAAAGTCTATGTATTTGAGGTCATTAAAAGTCTCCGTTAGTGTAACGGTCAGGTGTCCCAATACTTTTGTCCATATTGCGATTAACCCTATCAATCTGCAGTGTTGTGTCGCTCCAGTGTGGGAAAGAGTAGTGTTACACCCCAGGTCGTACTGACACGGTTCTCTCTGCTGTGTATTCATTGTTTTGTTGATCGGATCTTGGATTATTACAGAGAAATATCAAATTTCTTTACAAATACAGTAACATGTACGAAACTGGAATCATTTAGCACAGTATCTTAACGTCGCCAAAATGCTGTGCTTTTATAATAAATAAGTAATCTAATCTAAATATCTGTCCAATGTCAATATATATTTCGCATTAAGCCAGAAACATGTATCATGCCATTTTGTTACATTTTCATTCAGTTAAAAACTATACTTACATGCCATATTAAAGTCTATGTATTTGAATGCAATGTCAGTGAAGTCGCTGTTGGTGAAATGATCAGGAGTCCCAATACGTTTGTCTGCTGTCTTATTAAGTTAGAAATATGGATCATACCCTTATAGACCACATTAAAGTCTATGTATCTGAAAGCTAGGTTATTAAATATCCCTGTTAGTGAAATGGACATGCGCCGCAATACTTTTATCCATATATGTGTATGCTTTATGAACCCCATCAGTCTGTAGTGTTTTGTCGCCCCCGTGTGGATAAGAGCGGTATTACATCAAGCGTGTCTTGCCGATCCTGTTTCAAAATGAATGGACAACACCTTTCCCACAGAATCTTGTGGAAAACTTTTATAGGGTGCAAGCTGTTATAGGTGTAAATAATGCCATATTAAAGTCTACGTATTTTATTACAAGGTTATTAAAAGTCTTTGTTGGTGGAGTGGTCAATACTTTTGTCCCAATACTTTTGTCCATATTGTGAATGCTTGATTAACCACACCAGTTTTTCTGTGTTGTGCCGCCCCCGTGTGGGGAAGAGTGGTGTTACACCCAGGTCGTGCTGACCCTGTTCACTCCGCTGTGGACTTACTGACCCCGGCTGGGGGCTGAAGTCTCCCCGGGCTGAATGCACCCGGTGCTGTATGAACAAACGTGCGTTTAGACGCTGTTTCTCTGTCTATCTCTCTCTTTTTTATTTATGAAATCATCCAGTGTTTCCCTAGTCGAGCCGCCCGAGCTGAGGCCAGCGTTTTGGTGGCTCTTGCACGAAAAACACGCAACCCTGTCGCTTTAACGCTCCAGACGGAGCGCCCCATATGATTTTGGAGCTCCAATCACCACTTTGCCCTCCGCCAAGCACTCTGCGTGCAAACATGGCGAGAAAGAGCCGCCGTCCGAGCCAATGGACGCGGTTTAAATACAAACACTAATCCTTTTCTCATCCTGTTCATGGCGAGGGGCCGTCCGAGTCCTGCGGAGGGCAAACGGAGCGCCTGGAGAGCCGCACACGCAGCCGGATCGCAATGGTAGAGCAGCTCCCTTTTCCTCTTCCATTCTGCCGTCTTTTCGCTTCATCTGCCAATTTCTGAAACCCGTTTTAGGCCTCTGCGTTCCAGCCCCAGCCGATCACACCTTTAATCCTGTAATCCTGTATTTTTGTGTCTTTTCGAATGTTCTGCCGTAAATAACCCACAGCTGACTATGGACTATTCGTCGTTTTTAGTGCTTAGAACTTTAGGTTGAGCTTGTGTGTGTGTGTGCGCGCATGTTTATGGATGCATGCATGCATGCGTGTGTTTATGTGCCAAGAGTGTGTCATAAACACTCTTGCTTCTAACGTCTTAGATTGTAGATATTACTCTAAAATCTGTATTTGGCTTTCATTTTAGCCTTAGTTTTAAATCATTCTCGTTTTGTCATATTCCACTCCAAAACATGTCCTCAAACGTCAACATGTTTACTTGCCTTTTTTTGTGTTTACATTAGTATTTAAACTGTTTTCCTAACCCCATCAGGAGAGATAATACACCGCTTTTCCCTAAGAAATGTCCTAGAGCCTTAAAGCATGTCCTAATTTAACCACTGGGGTGTAAACAGTAAATCAGAGTGCATGTGATGTGAAATGGGGCTTAAAGAGAAAAGCTCCAATTTCTCTACCGTGGTAGGTGAATGGAACCAGGTGTCACAAAAATACAGGATTTTCATTCATTTACCATCCAAACCCTCACTGGTTAACCTTTTTTCTTTCTTTCTTTTTTTTTTTAAACAATGAAGCTGACTGTTGGTGTGCATGATTTGGTGTGCATGATTTGAACATAGGACTCAATCCCAGCTCATTATAATGCTCACTCCCGCACACTAATGAGCTAATTATGGCTGGGCAGTGTGGTGAAATGTGTCGCTATGGCAATAAATTATCCCCCAGTTGCTTTTCTGAGCATGTTATGAATGTCGTCTGTATTTTGACACTGAAACTGTCTCATGACCGCAGCTTTATTAGGCCTGATTAATGGGATTCAGTGCAGCGCAATGTGTGAAAGGATGAATAGAATTCATTGTAATGACGGATTGTTAAACTGCAGCACAACTGATGCTGCTTTAGCATATCGATAAATAATATTAAACATTAAAAGAAATATTGTGCCTGTGAATGTTGTGTATGTTGAAGTATCGTGGTATAATATTGATTTCTTGTCATGTGCGCATATATATATATATATATATATATATATTAATTTAGTATATAGTTTATATATAAAGGATCTATTGTTTTACATATACATAATATAGCTTGTATTTATAAATAGCGCTTATATAGTTCATCTATAGTATTTATACACCAACATTTTGTGTGTATAGCATAGTGTACGAGTGTTTTTCAGACTACTTCTATAGACTTTTTATTTGACTTTTATATTGTAACTTTAGATTTTATATTGTTCTATTCTCTGTGTCTGTGCAGTCATAACATAAGCAGTTTCCTCCTGGATCAATAAAGTTTGCTCATTCTAATATCATATAGACATTATATATATATTTTTTTCATTGGAATCGTCAGCGGCTAATCGGATTTGCATCCCACTTCTCTAACTTTTTTTTTCTTTTTCTTTTCAGTTGATAGTGGAGAAGACTGCGGACCACCCGTCTGTGGAGTACTCTGTGGTGGAGGATGTGGCCCTTCACTGCACCTTCCTGATGGACCGCCTGAACGAGCAGCGCCTGCTGCAGCCGGACCTGTGCGATGTGGACATTGTGCTGCTGCGTCACAAGGCCACCTTCCAGGCCCACAAGGGCGTGCTGGCGGCCTACAGCCCCTTCTTCCACTCCCTCTTCGCCTCCAGCAAGGAGCTGCAGCGTGTGGAGCTGTCGCTCGAGGCTCTCCGGCCGCAGGGGCTGCTGCAGATCCTCAACTTCATCTACACCTCCAAGCTGCTGGTGAACACGGGGAATGCCCAGGACGTGCTGCGCGCTGCCACCGTGCTTCAGATGAGCAACATCGCCTCGTCCTGCCGCGAGCTCATTTCTCGGGGCTCGCTGCATGGCCGGCCCCCTGCGGCAGACCATTCCAAGCAGCAGGACCCTGGTGAGAAAACCTGGAGCAATGGCAACAGCAGCTGTGGAGGCGGTAGCTTGGTGGGCTCCACTGGTAAGGAAGGGCAAGACATGTCTTTTGATATCTGCAATTATTGATGTAAAGTAGGGCTGCACGATATGGACAGAATATCAGTGTGGCAATGTTACTGCTACATATTGTGATTGTGAGTACTTTCAAGATATTAAAGTGTCCAAATCATGACTTTTCTGAAATTAAAAAGGCTTCAAGTCTGTAAATGTTTACTCACCCACTCCATACAGTTCATATATGAAAAATGAGCTACAGGAACAACTTATCCTCTTTAACTATAACTCTACAGCAGTTCAGCACTGCCCATTCATCACCTTTAATGGTTAAAAGATTACATGAAGACCTCATTTCTTTAGAACACTCACTTCCTGTGATTGGTCACCCTGTCAAAAACACTATGTTTTGCATATCGCAACCTTCTACGTTATCAGTATTGCAGACACCAATATCGCAGTGATTCGAGAATGATCAATTGTGCATGCCTACTGTAGCATGTAACTCTTTTCGGTCTGTTGAAGTTTAATTATCATTTTATCACTCAGGACTCGGCTCCAGCTTCTACGTGGAGATCAAGCAGGAGCAGGATCCGTCCAGTGCCAAAATCTTTGCGGGGAAAAGTGAAAAGATTCCATACGCTGTTCACATCGGAGACGGACAGACGGGACATCCGTGCAAAGTGGAGGGAAAACTGGAGGCGGCAAGAGATTCGGACGAACTCGCAGCGTTCAACAGAGAGCAGATCATCGTGGAGCTGAATCTGAACAACCAGACACTCAATGTGTCCAAAGGCCTGGAGGGGGGCAGCTCTTCCCCCACCGCAACTTCAACTGGCTTCGAAATGGAGGAGAAGGACAATGGGGATTCTGAGGAAGAAGAAGATCAAAGCGATGGTGAGGACAGGGCACCTTTAGGAACCAGCGATGAGGAAGCAGCAGAGGCAGGATGCTATGACCTCAACCTGCCTGAATTCCTCCCTCAGAGGCAGCGCAGGCAGACCATGGCCTCTGTGGACACCATGGCAACGGTTACTATGAGAACGAGCATGAGAGTAAGGCGAGGTGGAGGTGAGAGTAGGCGTGGTGAGGAGGAGGAGGAGGAAGACGAGGAGCTTGGACAGGACGCACAAGTGGAGGAGAGGCGGAGCTTCCCGTGCATGCGCTGTCCGCGGGTCTTTGCTAATGGCTGGGACATGGAGAAGCACGTGAGCGTCGTCCACGGCCACATGGAGGAGTGTGACAAGTGTGGCAAACGCTTTCTCCTGGACAGCGAGCTGGTGCTGCATCAGCAGACCGACTGCGAGAAGAACATACAGGTTCGAACACAAACACACACCTGCTGAAGTCACAGTAGTTTTCATTACAAGCCACTTTGTTCAATTTTGATTTTTTGCCCTTCTGTCATGATGGTTCACATTTATGCAGGTTGGATCCTACAGGAAGGTAGGTAGGTAGGTAGGTAGGTAGGTAGGTTGGTTGGTTGGTTAAATCCATCGCTCTATGTAGTGCACAGCTGCTGGCCTGGTGGTTAGGGAGTTATTCCTGTAATTGGAAGCCTGTGGGTTTGAATTCCAGGACTTTTTGTGGCACCACTGAGGTACCCTTAAGTAAGATACCATCCACACACACTGCTCCCCGGGTGCTGCATTGCTGGCTGCTCACTGCTTCACTTGCTGAATGGGTTAAATACAGAGAAAGAATTTCACATTCTTCACACTGTGTGCTGTGCTGTAGTGTGGTGTGGTCACGCGTGACTATAAGGGGCCACTTTACTTTACACTACAAAGGGAATAGAGAGCCATGTTAAAGTGGAATATATTTTGTACTTTGTTGCAGTTTTACAGTTCAGTAAGTATAACTGATTAGAACATTCCATTCACTCCCTTGTCCACATAGTGCATATGTGAAAAATAAGTGACAAGATTGTGTCTCAACCGATAACACAGGTCAACAGGTTAAAATCATCAGAGATAAGTTGATTTCAAATCTGTTTAGTTTTTCCCTAGCATGTACAGTTTTTGTGATAAAGCTAGTTATATATTGCATGATAGTGGTATAAATAGCATATAATAATCATAATAAAACCACATGCAAGTCTATTGCAAATCTAATAATTCAAAGTTGATGTGACTGCAAAAAACTGAAAGCACATCTGAAATCAGCATGAAAAACTGGTTTAGAAAAGTGTGTTGTGGTTTCTGATGATTACAAAAAAATGTTTTTTTTGTTGATCTGTGTAATTAAGTTAAAAAGAGGAGGAACAAAAGAAGACCTAGACTACGGACCCTTTAATTTAAATTTCATGAACAAAGCAGAGTATATTACAAGAACGGTTATAGACCAAGTTTGTACCACAATTCAAGTCAAGAAACAGGGTTACTTCACTCACTGCTGTATTCCTTAAAGCAATTTTTTTTAAATTTACAAAATGAGCACTTTCCTATTAGATACTGCAGCTTATATTGGAATTATACATGTACATTTATAACAACTCAGATATAACAAAGTATAACAGTCATTTCAGTGAATTTCCACACAGTTGTCTTCAGTGTCATCCAATGAGAATAACCGTGCCCGCATGTTCCACCCAGTAAGTGTTTAAATATCATATCGTATGTGAGATACATCATATATACAGTCATATTTACCGCTCTTGGATTCTCATGGATGCTTCTTATAGTGGAGGCTCTTGGGGTGAACGTTTTGTCGTTGCTTTTGTTAGTTTGCTGCTCATTGATTTATCCGTAGGTCTTCTGTGATCACTGTCCTGCCAAATGTGCTGAAGGTATCTCTTTAAAACTCGTTTAAAACAGTTTTTGATCAACAGTGAATTGTATCATAGTAACATATAGGACATGATGTATCACAAAGGGTCAAAGTAGTTTAATATACTTCTTTAAATTTTAGCATGTACTTTGAGAGAATAAAGGAATGGCACCTTCAAAGCGTGTAAAGTATTACCTCATTTAGAGTGAAGTAGCCTGTTGTATGCACTGTACCATTCAAATAAAATTCTGTTTCTTTTCAGTGTCTTGCATGTGGCAAAGACTTCAAGAAGCTTTGGTCCCTGCATGAGCACAATAAAATAGTCCATGGCTACGCGGAGAAGAAATTCACTTGTGAAATATGTGAAAAGAAGTTCTTTACAATGGCACATGTTCGCAAACACATGATTGGTAAGTTAAGCTGGAGGCTTTTTAACCATCCTTTTTTGTCCTCATGCACCCAGACCAAGATCTGCTTAACAATTTTGTGTTTTCAGCTCATACTAAGGAGATGCCATTCACCTGTGAGACGTGTGGGAAATCGTTCAAAAGGAGCATGTCCCTAAAAGTCCACTTTCTCCAACACTCAGGAGAGAAGCCCTTCAGGTGTGAGGTAAAAACATTTCTTCAGCTATTTTCAGTTAACTGTTAACATCTGAGCTTCACAACTGTCGAATTCGGACATGATACACATATTATCATAACTTATCCTCTTTAACAATAACTTGGACTCTGGAGCAAAGCATTGGCGAGTAATTAGGCTCAAAAGCGACTCAAAATTCTCCCCATATTGTGTTATTTTTTTTATTCTCCTGACATACCACAACTCTTCCTGTCACTACTATAACTTTTTTCATCATGCTAATAAAAGTACTTTATTTGGTTTGGTTGCGAGTAGCTTCTGGAAATCCTGAATTTGCTGAAACCCACTAATCACATAGACAGGCTTCAGCAGACGTGTAAGAATGTTGGGTAAAGGCTGGAATGGACTCACTATTTTATCAATAGTGAGTCCATTCCAGTTCGATATCTTGATTGACCAAAAAATATGCAAAATCAGTCTGGGGTTCTAAGTGTTGAAACATTTTTCAAAAATTGTAAAACAAAACCAAAAAAAACTAATTTCCCCCAAATGTGGCAGGATCCGCAAAGACATCATGTTTTGTGCTGGAACTATGAGGCTGATGTAGCTAACAAGTAATGGAATCTGGTATCCCACCAATTAGAAGTGAGCAAACAGAATGCTGCAGTCATCACACACTTGCCTAACATGCTAAGTTGTTAAGTTACATAGCTAACAGTTAGTTAGCTAACAGCAGACATGAAGCCTAAATCTTGTTTTTTGGGGGAAAGAAAAACAGTACGTTGATCGTTTCTTGAACTCTTTCTTTTCAGAACTGCAATGAGCGTTTCCAGTACAAGTACCAGCTTCGTTCTCATATGAGCATCCATATCGGACACAAGCAGTTCATGTGCCAGTGGTGCGGCAAGGACTTCAACATGAAGCAGTACTTCGACGAGCACATGAAAACCCACACAGGTAGTATTAATGCACCCAGTACTTAGGGTTACAAGGAAGACTGACTGCGAGACTGGTTTCTACCATCAGTTAATCTTATTATAATAATAATAACATTAATACATTTATGAATGATTGTTTATTATATTTATTTTACGTACTTTTTGCCATTGAATAACCGTTGTGCCTGTTTCGGTTTCTTTTTGTTTTACTCCTATTTTTGTCTTAGTGTCCGAATTGTATGATGGAATTCTAGAGTGGTTTTGCGGATGCCAAATCAGCTGTCTGACTGATTATGACTTTTTTATATTACTGTTTAGTATGTAGTAAAGCCATCCCTTAAGGCACAATAATAATAATCTACTTGGTGTGTTTGACAAGCAGTTTCTTGTTTTGTAATGCAGAGGCCTTACTGCCCCCTACAATAGTGGCTTCCAAGAGTAATGTACATTGGAAGCCATATAAAATAGCACTAATATCGCACCCCTGGTCAAAAAAATTGTTCACCGGGTGGTCAACAATAAATGCATTTTAATGTGCAGTTTATGTTTTCCACTTTTTGTTTTCTGAATTTAACGTACTGGAAAATAGAATACAACATAAAATGTGGCCTGTGCAAAAGCAATATAATGCATTGTTTTTGAAGATTTTAAACTCTAGAAATAGAAACTGTGCACTAAAATTTAATTGCCAATTTAATTGTATGCTCTGTGGACTTTTGTGGACTTAGAAGAACTTAGAAAATCTGATTTTAACTTAGAAAATCAACTAAACGTTAAAGGAACTGTGGGGTGTTCAAACTTAGATTAAAGTGAGTGACCATCACATACAATTCACAATAAGACACAACCTCAAGTGTTGCTTCCTTGCAACAAATTTGAGTGAAACTATTGATGGGTTGTGGTAATGTGTCCTAGGAGAAAAGCCGTACATCTGCGAGATCTGCGGGAAGAGCTTCACCAGTCGGCCGAACATGAAGCGGCACCGGCGCACTCACACCGGAGAGAAACCGTACCCGTGCGAGACGTGTGGCCAACGTTTCCGCTTCTCCAACATGCTGAAAGCCCACAGAGAAAAGTGCTTTCCGGTCAACAACCAGCCAGTCTCTGAGACCCCTCCCACTGAGTATGACGCAGCTTCCATCACCAGTCAAGTCGCAGCCAGTCAGGTGTCCTCGTATCCGGTGGGGGCGGAGCCATGTAAGGACGCTGGCCTATCAGCTCATCCGCAGTACCCTTCACACTCACATCTGCTTCCTCTACCGCCTCTGTTCCCCGCCGCAAGGACCGACTCTAGCGAGGCCTAACTAATGTTCTCTGTTCTGGTGAAGCTACAGGTATTTCTAGTGTAGCATGTACGACTTTTATATGTATGTGTATTAGGGACGGGCATTTTTAGTGTTTATCAATAATAAAACGTGATGGTGATCATTATTATTGATGAACACTGAAAATGCCCGTTTATCAAGAATAAATAGATACCACTTTCAAAAGATATAAAAACAGTTTCTTCAACACATTAATTAATCTATCAATGCCTTGCCCACAAATGCATTCTTTGGTGGTTACCTTTGCTTGGCTGGATGACTCTCTTTCGTTTTCATTCGCACTCCACCTACTTGTTGTTAACCTGCTCACTTTTATAGTAGGGTTATCTCTGTCGATTACTAGATTAGTAATCGAGTCATTTTAGGGTTATTTTGCTTGTCAGTACATGCAGTTTAAAAAAGTAATTCATGAAATCCTGCTGGTGTGGATTTCCTCTCTTTCCCACAAAAAAACATTTGAGTACTAATAACATCCCCTTTTGGAGATTGTTCAGACTACTAAACACGATTCTATAATTACTTTATAATCGCGAGAGTCAGTTGCTAACCTGATTTCAAGCAAGGATATGCATAGAAAATGATACATTAACAGTAAATAAATAATTTGATAATAATGCATTCCAAATGTCGATATTTAAGTTGTGTTCTACAATGTCTCATTAGGTAAAATGGGATTTTAGTATTTTTTACCTGTAAATCTTATCCAGTTGGCATAGGTTGATAAATAAATAACAGGTACTATGCTATATAAAGTTATTTATCGCTTCTTTTCTCTTTTACTTTGAACGTTTAAGCAGCGATAAACATAACATAATCTGTTGGCCTTGGTCAAGATCATCTCCTTAGACTTTGACTTCTGTGTCCATCAGCTACCTTATGTTTAATGCCCATCCTCAATGTGTGTAAACTCACTGTCCATCTCTTCTCTCGTGAAATCTGTGCAGATAGGGAAAAAGCTATCCTTTTATAACGTGAAAATCATCTGAACAGGCAAAAAAACGTGATTGTGCCATTTTTGTTATATACAGTAAATGTAAAGTGACAGAACTAAACAGAATATTGAGATGTGTATGTAATTAAAATTACATTTGCAATATATATTCAGTATACTAGAGTTTTAGGTATAGTTAATGAGATCAATTGTCGTAAAGGTAGAGCATCGCAGATGTTTCACACACATTCAAGCGTTCTTCAGACAGCTGAGATTAAAATGCAATCCTTGTTCAGTATGCAGTCTATGGGGAAAGCTTTTGATTGCCTGGGAATGTGACCTATATGGAATTTAAGTCTATTTTCATACTGAACGTTGGGGTGTAAATGAACGGCATTATGCGAATAAATAGAGCCATAGAAGGTGTGTGTTTCCCACTGAGATCTCTAGGCGTATCTGTTCATTCCACACCAACAGATAGAGACTGTTACAACAAATTGAATTATATTGTTTTCCTAATTTTGTTTGTCATATTGTCCCATTCACTGATGAGTACAAACAGATTTAATCCAGGTACCTTATTTTCAGTCTTTCTGTGTGGTACTACATAAGTATTATTCATCTGGGTTTCTTCATTGCGACTTTTGTCTAAATGTGCTTGTTGTTTTTTCCTACAAATATCCTCAAAACAAGTGTTATATATATTACTACAAAGAAAAAGTTGGACGTATATGCAGCCAGATTATTGTAAGAAACTAAAGTGGAATTCCTCTGATTATTTTGTTAAAATTTTGCATAATTCAGTCATTAAGATCTTACATCTGATGAGAAATTGAGTGACTTCCTTCACAATGGTGGCAAGAGGAACCAGAGGTCAATGTGTTTGATAGCAGGTGTCTATAACCGTTTTATTTACTATCCAAAATGTAATATTTATAATACTCCAAACGTTTGATTCCTATCACCACCATTCTTAACAATACCGAACTTGGTGAGTTTCTCTAAAATGACTTTGCTTGCATCGATAACTATCGGAATACATTGAAAATTTGTGGAATTCCTTATTGAAGCATTTCCTTAATGCTGAGGTTAAATATTTATATTGCCTTGTATGGCAAATGGACTTATTCAGAGTAGTAATAATAATATATAATTATAATCTTGTTACAATTGTATGTGAATGGAGCATTAGTAGTCTTGCCCAAAGACTCTATTGGTGGGGTTCTTGTCCATTAAGGGCCCCGATGTGCTTCATTGGGACCTGATGGTTCTACCCATTGGACTCCACCAACCATAATTTGGACAAAAAGGACTACCTTTAACACCAGTGCTGAGGCAATTCCCTACAACCCTAAAGGATTCAATACTGTCATTTTTATTTGGTTTTCTTCATGTTGAATGGATGTAGATGCAAGGTGCTGTACGTCTATGGTGTTGGATGTGCTTTTGTTGGAGGACGGCGTATTAATTTGTAAAAACATTATGTGAAAAGCCCTTTTTTCTGTGCTTTCTGTCCTAAAATAATTAGGCTTATAATAAGGGCGAGTATAATATGATAGGCCAGTGGTTTATGATTCTGCACCTTTTAGTGTTTGCCCTCCTCTAAGAGCCAGTTCATGTCAACACTTTGACCACTGACCTTTCCCTGCTTCGCTCATAGATCCGCTTATTGTAGCTGCTGTTGTTAGGTTGGACAAGCAGGACACTTCATCTCCACCCTGCTAATATTAGCTTGATTATGTTAGCTTGAAAATCTAGACAGTGGGAACCTGTGTAAAACATGTATGACATTTAAAACTTAAAGCACATTGAACTGATATCAAGACCTCGATTTATCAGAACAGCCAGTAACTCACCTGGAGCTGTGATTGGTCACCCTGTCAGAGACACCGTGATTGGTTTGAGGCCCATTTGCATATTGCAGAGCCCTAGTGTGGAGCAAAAACAGTAGTCAAACCTGGATTTTGGGGTCAAACGAGCTTGGACATGGTACAAACACCTAGTTAAATGGGATTATGCTGCCATTCCATTAAGCTCGTCCCGCCTTGCAACAACAGGAACACACTTGTGGACGGAGCTTGGGTAGGTGAAATGGTATTAGTTGTTCTTGAAACTGGCCCCAACACTAAACTACATGTGTGTTAGAATGTGAGCCACTGCAGTAGGCACTTTAAAATAGTAGTTTTAACATGTACTGTAGACAGTTATGTGTCACGGTCCTGGTGGCTTACAGCCCAAATTCAAATGTATCTACCCTTCGGTCTTTCATGTTGTATTCTTTGAATATTATAATAGCAGTCCGAGCATACAAGTATATGTTTTCTGAATTGCTTTCCCTCTGAACATTGTTATGCAGATGTTTTCCCACGAAGAAAAGTTGTGATGTGTTTTAACTACTTGTTTTTTTTGTTTTGTTTTTTTTTTCTGTACCAGAAAGGCCTGTACTATTAAGGGTCTGCTGCTATAATTGATTGTGAAGCAGCTCATTTTCTACAGGGCTGGATGAGAAACATCACGTCTGAACAATTTCTGAGGATGAAAGGATTCAGTATGTTGGCTTTCCGATGTTCTCATCAGCATACTGCGAGGTCAGGTGATGAAATAGACAGTATGACCTTTTTCTGCAGTGATACTGGTGTGTCTGGAGTTACTGTTGTGTTATATGAAAGGCAAACTTTACTGAAGCTATAGAATATAAAAGTGATGTTTATACTGGTAAATTGTCATTTACTGTACCACCTATTATATCTGTAAGAACTGAAAACTCATCCCTATCCATTCTAGACATTTTTTGTATTAATGAACACTAATTACTTTGTGTATAGTTTCATCGTTTCATTTTTTGGTGTCACTTTACTTGAACCGTGCTACATAACATTGACATAACCATGCCATACAGGTGACATGACAGTTGTCATAAGCTGTCATGATGCCGATA
>JBBJLS010000041.1:26738581-26750923 GCA_037577275.1 Bryconaethiops microstoma | reverse complement strand
AAGAGGAGAGAGAGGTGTGTGTGGTACACACACACACACACACACACACACACACACACACACACACACACACACACACACACACACACAATTGTACAAACAGTGTACAGAACAAAACAGTGGTCAGTGAACAGTGGTCTCTTACGTTTTTCCATGGACGTATATATACATATATACACAGAAATGTGCATTATTATATTTATATAAATATGTTGTATAGTGTATGTTTTTTATATTATACTGTTATATTGTGTAGTTTTTATTCTATTGATTATGTTGCTTCTACTTTCTTCTCTTGTTTTGTCCACTTTGCTGCTGTAACAATGCAAATTTTCCACTCATGGGACTAATACAGGGTTATCATGTCCTTTCTTATCTTATCTTATCTTATCTTATCTTGTATTGTCTTGTCTTGTCTTGTCTTGTCTTATCATATTGGACAATATGATAAGATAAGCCTTGCCTCTGTGCTATGCTTAAATAATTCTTAATTGCATTATTATCAAAATGTATTACCTTTGAAAAGCAGTCTCTTGGCCACCAGCTTAGCAAAATCCAGGCTGTTCAGGGCGAGGACATTATAAAGAACAATTTGCCAGAAGTTGACAGCATTGAACAATCCCCTGATACGACGAGACATGGCCGCAGACATAAAACCCTTTGAAAGTAAACACAAGAATAAGAAACTTGAACTTGTTTGCATTGATGCATCGTAACAGCTTGTATTTATTGCTTGTTTCCTTAATAGCCCAAAGTAACTGCTCTTATTTGCTGGGTCCTCTGATAACACTGATTACAAAGGATTAAGCTATATTTAATTGACAGGTGTTACAGTTCACGGGGTAGAATTTTACCTCAACAGTAGACAGAGGTGGCAGAGAGAAGAGCTTAGCGACCCACAGCTCGAAGTTCAGGCCAAAGCAGTTGAAGAAAGACCAAATGTACACCAGCTCACAGGGACCGAGCCACAGAGTTGTTACAACAAAGGTGCAAATTGTTGCAACCAGCTCCTTGAAGATCCCATCATGATTGCCTCCGATGTAGTCATAGACGTATCTTGATAGTAAATATAGGATGATAATGTTTAAGCATGGCGATATCTGAGATGCAGGCATCTGCAGCACTCTTAAATCCTATAAGTCTTATTTCTTGCCAAGAAACTGGGTTAAACTAGAATGTTCTGCAATGTGTGCATATATATATATATATAAAGTAATAGACTGAGCATTACTTACTTGCACAACCAGTCATTAATTCCTCTGTCAAAGTGTCTGTATAATGGAGAGAATGCAAAAACAGTTAATCAAAAATAATCACATGTATTCTGTAACATGTCAAGTGCAAGAGAAACATGAATACTTACGTTTCAGCAAAGACATACAGCATGGTGATACATTTAGGGGGCTGGGGAGGGTCCAGGTGATCAAGTCGAGAAATGGTGTTGATAACACCAAACATGACGGCTGCTTTTACCCAGTCGTACACTAGGTTTGAGTAGGCCAAACCAGCTGGAATAATAAGAAAAATAGGCCATTTGTAAGTCCACCACAGAAAATTGCCTGAATTCTGGAGAGGAACGTACTGTATTGTCCAATTGTGAACCTTGTTCTAGTCCTTAAGAGAAGACGAGAGATTGATTCTGGGAATTATAAGGTACGTTTGTGATATAAAGTCGTTTATTTTATAGGATCATCATGCTTTTTGTATTTAAACTTTGCAATGCTATAGTCAGTTATAAGAAATTAAAAACAGCTGCAACAGGTCTATGCCTGGGTTCTTTACTGAAAGAGTTGCTGTAAAAATCTGCATGCGTGCTTTATGTATTTGTCGTTGTTTGGTAAAAGCTACAAGGTTCTGATGAGCATGAGTTGAATCTAGACAAGCTAAAAATGCTAATGTGCACCAGTGTTAGCTTAGTGTTAATGTACCGATAAAATGCATGTAACAGTGCTGGTAGATATTCACATTGTTGAAGAGGTGGGTTATTAATTTATATATCTATTTATGTATTTTGTCCAAAATGTATAGCTCTTATAACCCGTCTTTGCCACTTGTAATAGCCAAGGTATTTTGCAAGTTTAAAGTAATTTGTTCTCTTATTGTAAAACATACCTAAAGACCAATCGGAGAGCTCTTTCACTAGCTTCATGTCACTGGGGATGGTCAGAATATACAAGAAGTGGAAGAACACGTCCACCACTAAGATGGCTCCAAGATGCACCAAAGCATCGATTGTTATGTTCCACATTTCTCTGGGTTTACGAGTCAAGTTAGGGTTATTGGCCTGAAAATACAAGAACATTATCCTATGCAGTGAAATATATTAATACATGGACAATATTAGAATATCAGAAGTAGCCTGATTAAATAAAATCTTGATGGTTTTGGTGGTTCCACCAGTTTAAAAAATACACTCTTTGGCAGAAAGACTCACCTGGTCATGGAATTGATCAAAAGTCATGATGGGTCCGAAGAAGAAGAAGGGGAGGTAGAAATTGTACTTAATCAAATCCATGAAAGTGTAGTTGCCGTCTTTCTTCTCACAGTTCTCTAGGGCAAAACTCATACAGCGCATGATGGAGAACCCACAGCCTCCATAGAACAGGATATCCTGGAGCTCAAAAGTGCCAGTCACAAAACCAGCCTAAAACCCAGAGAATGAATAACAAGAACGAATGAATGAGTGAACAATGACTAAGATTGACCTTTTATGAAATTTCCAGATATAGTTAATCACCCAACACATGCTAAGTGTCCAGATTTTGCTTCTTCAGCAGTTGAATTCTGAGGTTAAAGTTGATAATGAACAATAAAAGTCTTCCAAAAGTTTTTTAAAATATTTTCCATGACACTTGTAACACTGTGTAACCAAACACTGGGTCTGTTTTCATAAACCACCTCAGAAGAAGGGGTACTAATCTAAAATCAGCTTTATGACAATGATCGCCTCATGGGTTTTTTATAGCTCACAGTAAGTTATGCAGGGTTCTAAACCACATAGACACGTCAGTGCCACCTTAATGAAGACCTGAATGCAGTTTGACAGGGTTGAGAGAAATTTTAGTCATGTGTTTTTATGGAAACAATGTAGGTTACTATTGACTTCTAGTGTCTGCTAGCTAATTCAGCCACAGTTTAACCAGAATTTAGCCAATTTATCCAAGTTTGAATGAACATGTTTTTGTTGACTGCCTACATCTGGGGTGAGAGGAAAATACATTCATTATATCAATTCATCAATACATTCATTACATTTTTTTACTCTCGTGGCTACACAATCCACATATTCATATTATACTAGTTAATGAGTAAGCCTTAAGGTTAATAATTGAATAGTAAGCCTACCATTTAGGGGATTCATCGTTATTATAATCACTTACTTGCCAGGAGACGAAGGGCTCCATCTTGAAGGTGGCCAAACTGGTGAGTCCAGCCACGAAACAGAGCCACTTCCTTTTGATGAGGGCCACGCTGTAGAGGATGATGCAGTGAGACAGGATGAGGGAGACGTATGTCCAGCCCATAATAATGAACACTGTCAAGCTGCCAAAGAGCATGTAGATCAGGGACCTGTGCTGTAGATCAGAATGTGGACGATTATGGCTTTGGACGATTATGGCTATGGACGGCCCACGGCAGGCCTAAATGGTAGTTTTCAGTGATTGCAACTGCAAATATTTGCAGAAAGTTTGAACATATGAAGTTAGGAAATCATTAAATGCATAATATGAAAGGGATTAAAGATGAAAGTAAGGTTATGTAATAAATCTGGATAATTGAAAGTAAATGTAAAGTAATTACACTGTACATGATAACACTACTCAGACAATAGATTCAAATTATGATGTACTTAGTACAAGTACAATTTTTAGAACTTTGCTTGTTAGTTTTAATTTAAAGGGCCCAAAATCTTTTTTAAAATTTAAATTCTTTTATGGAATCTATTTTCCAATCCTCTCTTCACACATTACAATGGCAAGGAATAAATAGGTGGACACATGATAGTGTTTTGATTTTTGTGATATCATAAAAACAATAAATGCAAAATGGGCTGTGTTGCATATATGCAGTGTATGGACTGCTGGAGAGTGGGAGTGAATGGAACATTTTTGAAATTGTAACATTTATGTACTAAATCTAGCTCTTACTCATTCACTCATTTTCTGTAACTGCTTAATCCACACTGGGGTCGCAGGTACCTGGAGCCTATCCTGGGGTAAATGGGCACGAGGCATGGACTAACCCTAGCTATGACACCAGCCCACCGCAGAATCTAGCTCTTATATTTCATAAATGTGTTTTCCATGATAAGGGCCCTTTAAAAAACATGCAAATGTTAGGAGGACCTAGTATATGAAGCAGAATCCAGATCTATTCTCAGAAGCTTCAGAATTATTGTTACCTTATGTCCATTTATACCAATCTTCACCGGAAGCAGAAAACATAAAATCAGAATAAATGTATCATTCATTACAACATACTGAGATGAAAAGAAGCTTGTTGTAGTTTGCTCAAAATCAACATTTTATTTAGTAATCAGTCTCAAATGCACATGAGATACATACACCAGTCTTCAAACACACATGCATTTTTAATAGCTACTGATGCTACAGCAAGACATTAGAGAGACGGCTCTCAGGACCAATGCCAGGAACACATACCCACCTTAGGAGAAATCATAGAGCAAATTTTGGCAAAGATCACATGGCCAGAGAGGGCGAACAGGATGTGGTTGCGGAAAGTAGTGAACCACATTACCCACTCAAAATCAGCCACATCCTAGAGAGAAAAAAATAATCAAAGTCAAAGTGAACTTGTCATCTAAACCTTATACAAGTATACAGAGAGATGAAATGGCAAAGCTGAGGTTCCACAGTACACATAGTGCAAAAGATGTTGTGCGACATACAGATTAGTACAAATAAAGAAGTATACATAAGAGTAAGTGGCCAATATGCCAGTGAAGTTAGCACAAGAAATACTGAATGATGTTTGATTTGACCAAACATGTCCTAAGTATGTGGGCAGCTCTGTACAATACATATATAAATATAAGTAAAATGTGCGATGATTGAAAAATGTAGTAGAGAACTGTGCAAACAGTATAAACAATATCAACAGTATAACCAGCCAGTGTAAATCAAATTTACATCTTGAATATCAGATAAAGGAGTATTAAGACCCCCAACACTGGACTGTGGAGCACTGGAACTGTGTTCTCTGGAAAGATGGAGTTACATCCAATACCTCTGGGATGAGTTAGACTGGCGTTTGTAAAACAATACCAATATCACTTGTGTTCTTGTAGCTAAATGCAACCAAAGTTTCACAGCAATCTAGTGAAGCCTACCCTGAAGAGGAGAGACTAGTACTGGAGCAAAGTGAAGGGGGCGAGGGGCCAAACTCCCAATTTCAAGTGTCTACATACTGTAGACTGAGTCAGTTAAATTCAATATGGTAAAATCTGCTACGTTTAGAGCTCTCTCAGTAATGATGTTTAGAATGTATGTATCCAGTGCAGTCTCTTATTTTACCATTTTTCTTCCAAAGTAGTGCCATCCTGGTTTCACACTATCCTTGAAGGTCTTCCTGTTTACATTATCTACAAAGGAAAGGTAAATATTTTAGTACTCCACAAATAGGTCGCAATACAGCAAGAATATAATTTTAAATATATATGTCTTTAATATAAAAACCTTATGCAACCCTTTGCAATATGCAGTCAATGCCAGCAATCAATTGTGTTTGTGTTTGTGTATATACAGTCAGTCAGCCGCTTATTCGCGGGGTAGTTGCAGCTTCAGTCTCTTTTGGATTTTTTCTGAGAACCGAACAAATAATTGTGTGCGGAAACCCATGCACAGTCACGTAAACCGCAGATATCCTCCACATTTTTTTTGCTTTTGTGATGTCCGAGCCTCGTTCGGGCCTCGTCCTCCACTCCCCCTCGTTCTCGTGCTGGTCGATTATGTTTGGGCGCAGCGGTTAGCAAGGCAATCAGACGCTAACCAGTGGAAGCTCATTCGTTCAGGTGCATTGCTAACTGCCACGCCCAAACATAAACAACCAGCATGAGGACGAGCGGCGTGGCTGACGAGGCCCGGACGTCACAGCTTTTTTCGTGGCAATATATAATTTTTCATGCATTTTAGTGCTGAATTATTAAGAAAATATATCATTTACAAATTTTGTAACATAAATGTCAACTTAAAATTCAGCTACATTTTCATATAACATATAACTATACATTTTTTGGTACTGCCAAAGAGAAACCAAAGAAAGCGCGTCTTGGGATGGTGAAATACAGTTCAGAGACGGGAGATTTGACTTCTGCCCTGATTTGCTTCTGCCCTGTGACGCATCTCTGGCAGCTGCAGTCCAGAATTTTCCCCGTGGAGCGTCTCGAGTGTTCTCGTGTTTTTCATTTTGCTCTTCTTAAAGCCCTGTATTTTTATTACTGTAAATCAAATTAATTTATTACTGTATTCACTCTGCTTATTCCAAAGAAAATGCGCATGCCTGAATTACAGTACGGTCTATACAGGGGTAACATCAGTATTTTACATTCCAGCACTGTGGCAGACAGCAGTTCAGTATGCAGTGTACAGTACGAATATGGGTTTACCTTTACTTATTTACCATTACTTATTAGGTAATGTATTAAGCTGAGTTTAATAAAGTTTCATAAAGTTTAATGACAAAGTGTTTTGGGAGCATATTCGGGGGCATATTTAGGGTTTACACTATAAAAACAGGCATTTTTAAGGCATTTATTTACCACATCACAAATTCACATTTTTTCAGTATACACAGGTGCTCTTGCAATGTAACCCCCACAATTGTCAGGGGTTTACTGTACATATATAAGTATGTTATCCACCAACAAAAAACAGTGTATTGTAGCTATATTGCACAGTCTCACAAATGTCATAGAGTTATATTTCACTACAAAGAAAAAGTATATAGTATCTTGAGTCTTGAATATTGTCCTGTGGCCAGAAACTGACCACAGCATGTGCACAGTGTTGTCAAAAACACACTTGCAACAACGCTGCGCTAAAAATCTGAAATGGTGGTTCTCACAATTGATGAATAGGGTAAAAAGGGCGCTAACAAATAATACAGAAAAATAAATGGACTGCAATGTGTAACTGTAAACTAGTGCACTTATAGAATAATTGGAGTTGATCAAATGGACAAGATAGGTGTATAGACATCCGCATAAAAAAGAAAGGGGTGATATCTCACTCGCAAAATAAACACCCATGTCATATCCTTTTGTAACGTAATTCCACATGTTTTTCTAAAACACCAAACAGACTCGATTGCCAGGACATTTGTTTTACACTCCAGTAATCCAGAGTACCAAACCTATTTCAGGATGATCTCATTTTGCTCTTTGAAATACAAATATCAAGGATTACATAATATGTGTCACTGCATATTGGTGCTGGTGGTTTCTATTTGTGTGTGTGGTGTGTGTTAAAAAACCCTTGGCGACAGACTCACAGACTACAATGATTCACGATCCAGAATAAATGTGCAATTTTGGTAAGAGTTTGAGTCCTAATATCTCTTTTTTTGATTCCATCACAATTCTTGGCACCCTGCAATTGCTAAACCAATCTGGTCATGCATGTAGGTCGGTGTGGGTCAGTGGAAAAATAAAAGAGCAAATACAGACCAAAAGTAATGCTTCTCAGCATGAAAACACTGCACTTACAATTAGCTGAAAATATTATAATGTAATTATAATTATTTATTGTTTCATTTGAGCTTCATTCCTCTTAGCATCATATGATGAGAGAAATAGTTCAGAAGCACTACAGGGACAAGTGTAATTGGGTCTTTTCCTGCAGGGATAATACAGTCTAATTCCAATCCCCTGCCACAGGCTAATATTGTACAACCCCTCAGAATCAGATATGGCCCTGCATTAGCTGTATTTTTATCATTTTTCAGAAAGCTGGCATGACTTACCACTGGATGCTTCTATGATCCAACCGCCTGCCCATACAAGAGCCAGTGCAAGGACAGCAGTGTAGAGGTAGAGCTCAATCTTAGGAAGGGCAGTCTTGATCCCCATGGTCAAAATCTAGCACCAAATTCTGAAGGAAAACCATAAAGTGTAAAAATGAAGGTTGTGAGTAAATGAAAGGCAAATAAACATTATGCACCCAGACCATATTAGTACACAATATGGTGCCTAGGTCTCAGTGAGGTCTAACTTATAAAAAAATGATATACCTAAGCCACATTGATGTAGTGTAATGACAGAAGACCAGATTACAGAATAAGGTTCTTTATTTGAAGAGAGATCTCAGCGTGGACTGCTCAGTCTTGGTCCCAGTCTTTTTACACTGCTGCTGTAGAAAGTGTCCTGACTCTGAACAACACCTCCTGGTCTGGGAACAGCTCTGTTAAGGGACTTCAGAGAGTGATCCGGATTAGCTCTACCATCTCTGGCTGGACATTTTTTCCAAGAGATACATGACCAGAGCAACCAGAATCATCAGAGACTTGTCTTACCCAGTAATTAACTGTCTGACCTGCTGAAAACAATCAAACACTTCAGGAGTTTTACAGCCAGAACAGAGAGACTCAGCAGAGCTTCTGTCCTCAGAAAATCGGACTCTTAACCAGGACACGACACACAACTTTAACCAGGGGCGGACTGGGACAAAAAAATGGCCCTGGACTTTCTTTACTAACTCAGCCATGGTTCCAGGGCCAGGGGGGTTGTTTGGTGCTTAGAGGTCTGTGTCTCGGCCGTGGTCCCCGGGGTGGGGGGTGTGGGGTTTGGTATGCGCATCTTGGCCACATCTAGATGTGGTCAAGACAGACAGGCCGATGGTCGTGCACCGGACGGCCGTTCTGGACTTTTCCGTAATAGTCCGCCCCTGACTTTAACTGTTCATTATAACACAAACTGAACTCTCTACCTCACTGTACTTCATCTACCTCACTACCTCACTGTATCTCACCAGCCTCTATATGTCACTATATCTCACCTGTCTCTCTACCTCACTGTACCTCACCTGCCTCTCTACCTCACTGTACTTCATCTACCTTACTACCTCACTGTACCTCACCTGCCTCTCTACCTCTCTGCCTCACCGTATCTCATCTGTTATTTATGTCTATATACATCAACAACAAACCAGTACGCTGGACTTTACAGGACATGCTCTAGTCCTTGCGAGTTTGGACCAAGCAGGAAAAGTAGCATTCTTGCTGACATCATGGCTCACATCATTGAGCGTCTTTTTATTGAGACTGAGGCGCTCTTTATTTACGACGTGTGCCTATAAATAACAGGCAATAATAATAAGAGGACCAATAACAGGTAATAATTGTGGGAGTTGGTAGATATGGTGCATACTTAAAACTTACAGTTATGTCGTTCTTTTATCGCCATTGCCACTGCTTTGTGTGAAATGACCCAAGTTTTCTCCAGATGTGTCCTCGATAAAACCTACAAATTGAGGACACTTCCGGGTATTTAGTCTGTGCTTGGCGAGAGGTGAACTTTGAATTGAAACTGTAACTGTGCCATTACTGATGACGTTTTATAAAATATATGAGAACACAAGTACAGATAAGAACGTAGACTGAGAAACGCCCAGAGATATTCGGGCAGTTACAGAGATACACTGATAAATAGTTAATGCCTTTATGGCATTTGGAAAATGAGCATCTGTCATAAATGGAATACACAGATTGAGCCACCCCTCATTTCTTATATCTTCCTTTGAATCACCTTTTTAGTACAAAAATACTGTTTTCTGCACGTCAAACTGTCTTATCTTTGGCATATTGAGAAGATACAATTAAAGAAATGAGAACAAATGTTTTACTGCACAGGCTGAAAAGTGCCTAAAGATACAAGGAGCCTAGATAAAGGAGTTCCAACCACGCAGTGTTCAGCACCACCAGTATACTGATCACCGCCTGATCATCTGGAATCATCTGCACCTGTTTCTTCACTGGTTCAGGACTTCAGTTAGATGTGCTTTGTTACGTTTAAAGGATTTATACGTAGGTCAATGTTTGGCTCAACAAACAAAAAACATTCTCCTGAAACTGGTCAGTTTCAGGGATTGGACTGAAAATGAGAGCGTTTGGCACTAATGTGTTTTATCAATGTCAGAAAAGTGTCTTTATAAATGAAGAGTGATCAGATGTTAGACAAGGAATCAGCCAGCACGAAAGACTGTTAACATAATGGAAAAGTCATCACATGTTAATCACTTTGTAGTCAGATTAAACTGTTCTGAACAGCTTCTGATAACACAAATGCACACTACATAGAGCAGCACAAGTTTTCTAAATGCTACAGATCACAAGTAGTTGTTTCATTACAATAATCCATTAAAGAATGAGAAAAGGATGCAGGAATAGTCTGATTTCAGACATTCATTTGGAAACCCACACAACTTTGGACAGTGTCTGCAATTAACGCAGTGAAACTGACTGAAATTCTGTCCAAACAACTGCATTACCTCAAAAACACTCACATGATGCGTTTGCACCATAAACATGAACATTAACCCATTTGTGTCCAACACCGATGTTTCGTATTATATGAAAAAATGCCACAGAACAGATTCCGGCCTAAATTATTGAAAATTATTGAAGATAGTCTGTTATTGTAATACTACTATTCACAATTAAATTTACATTTTAAAAGATTGGCATTAATATAAAAAATGAAATGAGGAAACTTTTTAGTCACTTTTCTTCAGATTTGTCCTCAGGCACCCTAAGAGAAGATAGGCTATTGGGCTGGTTTCCTAGATAGGAAATGGGACTAGTCCTGGACTTTATAACTAGTCCCTGTTTAAATTTCTTTTTTAAGTTGATAATATGCCTAGTCCTGGACTTCATAGTATTATGAATGGATATTTTTTCCCATTCAAAAGAGAAAATCTCCATTCATAATACTATTTTGCATTTTCAATCTCATTTCATAATGCTTTGTGGTCCAAGACAAGGCTTAATCCCTGTCTGGCAAACCATTCAGGGGGTTTTAAATTTCAGATACGGATATTATGCCTAGTGCCAAACTATATTTCTCTTTTTAATGCAAAATTTTAATGCCATCTAGTCCAAAACTAGACCTAATATCTGTCTCTGAAATGTAAAACTCAGTGGAGCGGTTTCAATGGAAAATCTTTGTTCGTAATACTGTGCGGTCCAGGACTTGGATTAACCCCTGGGAGAGCATTCCATGGGGTTTAAATTTCAGAGAATGGACATTATGCATCAATCCATAGCTCCAACACATAAACACGCAAAAGGTCCAAAAAAGATGACCCCCCCGCCAAGCAAGTGCTAAAGAAGTACAGCCATGAGCCCCTTAAACCCCAGCGGACGGCCCAGGTTCCAGAGTTAGTGACTTAAATGGGAGTGTCCCGGTTCACAGCTACTGAGAAAGAGCACCGTCAGCTGCTCCTCACAGCCTCTTCCTATTTTAGCTACAGTGCAGGGCATCTGCTATCTGCTGCGCTATGTGATCTCGGGCGGCAGATAACTCTCAAGAAACCCCTGTAAAGGCACTGACCCAGTGCTCGTTTGAGTGGTTAAGTAGAGTAAAAGAAGCAGAAGAAATCCCAAACTGAATGGCTAAGATCGAGGAGAAGGGAAGCGCATGCAGGCTGGAAATTGTCTCCGTTAAAAGCAGCGCAGGGATGCAGAGCGCGCGCTGAAAGTGCAGCCCGTATAATAAAGTGCCGCTCCTATAATAAAGTGGAGAAGAGCTTTGAAATGAATACTGACCTTAGCAGAGCTTTTCTGAGCAGGTCAAGCTGTTTTAGTTTTTAGAGCAGGTTTCAGCCCCCAGAAAAAGTGGGGGTGAAAAAAAGAAAAGAAAAAAAAGTGGGAGGATGAGTGTGGTTTTGTCTTAATGCATCCGTGCTGATTGTACAGTGGCGATGTGCAGTGGCTGGTGTGGATGTTGTGAACTGTGAGGTGGTGGTGGGTGAGGGGAGGAGAGGGGGGCGTATATTTAGCTCTTTTTTTCGCTCCAGTACTGCAGTAAATGGGGGAGGGCTCCAGTGCTGTCCGTCACTGAAATGCAGCTCAATGTAAAACAAAACCAGAGTGCTGCATGGCGTCCTGAGTCTAGTAAGTGTAGTGAGTGTGTGTGAGTGTGTGTGTGTGTGAGTGTGTGTGTTTGTGTATATTTATACACATACACATACACACACATAAGCATTCAATATATCTATCTATCTATCTATCTATCTATCTATATATATATATATATATATATATATATATATTGAATGCATATGTGTGTGTATGTATGTGTGTGTGTATATATATACACACACACACACA
>JBBJLS010000041.1:26669468-26712587 GCA_037577275.1 Bryconaethiops microstoma | reverse complement strand
CCCAAGTTGCTCCAGGGAGACTGTCCCCTGTAGTTAGGGAATGGAAGTCGCTTTGGATAAAAGCGTCTGGTAAATGCTGTAAACATTAATGAATGTAGATACAAGGTAAGTGTACCTATTCGTGGCTCATGGTTGCATACGACATTGTGTTGTGTTATAAACACACACTGATCATCAAACCAATGATCATTAAGCGTTTTTCTTTCCTGCCTTGTTAATTAGAGAAGTTTCACCAGGTGAACAGGGGTGAGGAAATCACAAAAATGTGCAACGGAATGAAATCGTACCCAAAAACCAGGACTGTTTTTTTCTCTGGAGTCCAGTGATCCTCCACCTCTGAAGAGGCTGAATGAGTGTCTCATGGATGTTAAATTTTGGGTGGCTGATGAAGTCATTTCAGGTCATTCAATTTAGATTTCCGAAATGACCAGCTTTTATATGGGGAATCTGGGTCACTTTCTACCCCTGGCTAACTCTCATGAAAATGATTTAAAAGTCATCCTTGACTCTGAGCTCAAACTGGATAAACAGATATCAGCAGCATTTCCAATTCAAATAAAATATATATATAAATATTTTAAAAACGTTACCGCTCTAAGGCTATGGAATTTAAATACATTGGAAAACAAGGCTTACTTTTGTCCTAGTAGTCAGAAGCCACTGACACGACCAATGTTTGGTGTGCTTCAAGTCTTTTGGAATTATAAATACTCAATCTTATATTTGCTAGATTACTATACATTTGGATCAACAACAGCGAATGAACAGTTGAGTGCACATAAGAGATTATAGTAGCATCTGAAAGGACATGGTTCCAGATAAAAGAATGGTTAAATGTGATGGCCTTATTAATATGCACCATATGGACAAAAGTATTGGGACATCCCTGTTTTTCAGGGTTTGGGCTAGGCCCCTTACTTCCAGTGAAGGACAATCTTAATGATTCACCATACTAAGACATTTTGGACAACACCATGCTTCCAACTTTAAAGACGTGGCTGGATGAGTTCAGTGTGGAATCACTTGACTGGTCCACAGAGTCCTGACCTCAACCCCATCCAGCACCTTTGGGATGAACTGGAATGGAGATTGTGAGTCAGGCCTTCTTGACCAACATCAGCGTCTGACCTCATAAATGCTACAGAATGAATGGACACAAATTCTCACAGAAACTCCAAAATCTTGTGGAAATCCTTCAAAGTAGAGTGGAAGCTGTTCTAGCTGCAAAGGGAGACCAACTCTATATTAAAGTTTATATATTATAATGCAGTGTAATTTAAGTCCCTATTGTTGTAACAGTCAGGCGTCCCAATATAGTGTAGTTTCAAAAAAGATCTTCACACATCCCTCCATGTTACAGCTGGAGCTAAGTGTCATTGATTAAGACAAACGATAGGCATCAGATGTCTGTCATTTCTTTCATGGTAGATTCACAGTAACAGTTTTGAGAGTTAAAGCTTCATAGACTGGATACTGTTTGATTTCATATTCACTAGATAAAGTGCAATCATAAAAGTGCATCACTGTTTTCATATACATATTTTATTTTTTTATTAGAACAAAACAAACTCTCGATTTATAAACCCATCCCAATTATATACCATTCACACTTTTCAAACATTTACAGAGGATACAAAAAAGAAAAATAAATTAAATATGTAAGTCGCTGCTCCCACGCGGAACAGCTCAGACATGCCTCTTTTGAGACAGATGTTTCTTCTCTTGCATTTCAAGAGAAGCCCATTAGAAACGTATGTAACATCAACGTTTTAAGAAGTTGTGTGACGCAACTTGTTTTTCTTATTAATATCTGAAGCCCTGTCTCAAGGGTACAGAAACAGCTTGGCTGGGTTGGTTGCACTATATCTAGACTCAAATTTCAGCAATTACATTGCCTGGCATTCTGTTAGTCCTTCATTAAGCCTGTATCCATGCATCCACGTGATCATATTCAGTTGGATATAAAAGGCAAAACGAAGGTAAGGATAACTCTGACTGATATAACCCCTGAGCGCCACACCTGCTCATTAGAGTTCAATGAAAAGAACACATCCATGTTTTGAGAGCAAACGTTAGTGAAAATTAGTGATGAAAACGTAATAATTCACAGAGTTCACAAATAATTAACCCGGAACCACCAGGTGTGCCGGAAATATTTTTGGCTCCCACAGCCAGTACAATTAAGTCTATCCTTTGCATGTCCTGAAGACACATCGAACAGGTCTAGGCAGAATCCTGACAACCCTCTTGGCACTGAACAGTCTGGCTGTATCCTTCAACAGACATAGCAAATGCAGACTAGATGAGTAGAAATGAGCATGAGCAATCCCGCAAAGACCATTTTTTAACCAACCGTGGTCCGAAACGGTCTCTAATCTGGGTGAAATCACCAAGCACATCACCCAAAAACATATCAAAAAGCGGTTGCACAGCATCAGAAGGAAACTCCTACTTGCACTATTGTTCTTCTTTTCTGTTTTTAAACCAATGTATCACAATTTGCATGGCAAGCAACTTATTACTCAGACACCCTGGAAGATGTTGAACAGTGTGGCCAGCTGCTGAAGTTTAGTATTGTCAAAGCAGGATTATTACTTCAGAAGATTTTCAGTACATGATTCATCATCCCAAGTCCACTGGCCACAAATGTGGCCCAGAGATTGATTGGTGAAGCGTTCAAATGATAGAACAAGTTGTATTGTCATCCGTTTAATACCTAAATGCTCAAAACGAGTCCTTTCAAAGTCAGGGTGTCTTATGCACACAGTCTTGAGAATGTCAATAGCAGCTTTCATAGACAGTTCAAAAGGGGTTCCACTTCCTAGACCAGCACTCAAATAGAAAGTGCAGTTTCTTCAAGAGGCACCTACGGGGACACAAAACACAAATGAGTCAGAAGAGAAACAGGCCTGGGCCAGGGTGCTCAAATCAAACATTCATATGATTTGATAAAAGTTTGAAAAATACAGCCTATAGTTTAACAGAAAATAAAAGTACATCATTCTCTCATTGCCCCAAAAATAAGACATTTGTCTGAAGTTTGCTTTTTTTCTTTTTGTGTCTTGCACTGGAGCAATGAGGTTTAATCAGCTAAAAAACAGTAACCCACTAATGAGCACTGTGTAAACGTTGATTGCTCAAAGGGCACTGACTCAAATTCTTGGACTGACTTGCTATGTGACAGTAACTCCAGTTACACTTGGCCATTTAAGTCTAGAAGATCCTGGTTATATTTGGATAAGGCTTATCCACATTACAATGCAGGTGCTCGACCAACCTCAGGAGGGTGGTCAGATATGCATTTTAAACAGAGGGTATACCAGAGTAAATGCTCTTCAAGTCATATTTAACAGCTAAATTTTTTCTGTGTGTAAATTTCTCATTTGTGGGATTAATAAGGGGTTATCTTGTCTTAAATACGGTGATGGCGTCTAGTCCTGCTGTTCCGCTTACGGGAAAGAGATCAAGCTCCAGGCATTTCTGCTCTTCCTGGTCATCTCCTGATGCGAGTTTCTTCTTGGAGTTTAATTCGGTAGCCTATTTAAGGGGTCTGGGGAACATTCCACGGCTACTCACCCAGAATCCAGAACCCTCCCTGTTTCATTTCATGGATTTTCTCCTTCTAGTCAAATTTCTTAGAAAGTGGGGTTTTACAGCTCTGGAGCTGTACATAGACATAGCAAGATACTTTGCACTCAGTTATTAATGTATGACCCAATAACATCTAGGTGTGACAGAACTACATTAACACTACACACAGTACATTTTTGGTAACAAGAAGGTGAACACTAGTTTAGATTTTTGGAAATAAAAGGTTCTTCCTTTAGGCAAAAATTACTCTATTAATTTGATGACTAACATTCAGCAGCAACTGCTTACTTGAAAACATGTTGCATGGTTGTTTTTCCACTGGATTCTTAGCCCAGTCCAGTGGAAATTAAACAACTGGTGAGGCTTATAATACTCAAAAACGATCACTGGCTAAGAGGGCCAATCTTAAGGTATTCATTACTAAAAAAAAAAAAGGATTTGGAGCAGTGCTACAGGATTTTGTACAGTTCATGTTATCACATCAATTATTTCCAGATATTAACCATGAATTGTGCGGTCTTAGGTGATTTAGTACAGAGTAACCCCAAGTTAAATAAGTTATAATGTTATCTGTTACAGACAAAAGCACTGCCAAAATGTAGATGTCAAGATGCCTGATGTTTTAACCATGTGACACAGTCAAGTTTTATCCATTTGTCTAATGAACCGTGTTCCAGAATCATCAGGCAAGTGTATGATGATTCTGGAACACGGTTTACTAAATAGCAGTCAATATTTGTAAGCTACATTAGTTTCCAAGCTCTAGCTCAAAACTGAAGAAGAGACTTTTTGATACCAAACATCTTGGCTTATTTGGGGTAAGGGGACATTTTATTTTTCCACTGAGCCATTACTTAGTTTGAGCCCATAGTTTGAGCGCATAAACGTTACAAAATACTGAATATTCATTCAAAGCATGCATAAAACACAACATGACCACAGACGGTTTAACTTAGCACATCTTTAGAAATACATACTTTCATCATCTGAATCGAAGCCAAAGAGGGATGTGCATTTCTCTCTGTGCTCCTGCATCTCGTCCTCGCCACTGAAGGATGCGGAGCATCGGGGGCAGATCTGCCTCTTGACGGGGGACACCTCTGTGTCATGGGAGCCCTTAGAGTTCACCTGGGACCCCTTCCAGCGTTTGGGCATGCTGATGTACAGTTCGTCCAGGTATGCTGAGGGAGGAGGGCGGACGAAGGGCTTTGTGCTCATCTTCCCAAAGTCCGACTCCTGCTCTTTCAGGGCCAAAGCGGAGGTCTTAACAGGAACTTCTCGTTCATAGTCGCTGTGGCCATTGACAAGCCTGGGGCTCTTATTGGTATAGTTCACAGAACCTTTATTTAACGTCAAAAACATTTCGTCCTCCTCTTTAGGAGGCGCAGCGTTCGATTCCTGTTCTGAACCTTTGTCCGATTGAGTTTGTGAAGTGGCAGTCTCTGTGCTTTCAGGCATTTGCTGTGTTTCCACAAGAGTATTCTTTGGGCTTGCAGCTGTTGGACTGGTCTCATCAACATCTTTCACACCAGGCAGAACTTTGGAAGTATCAGATTTGTCCTGTTTGCACACAGCCTTCTTCTGGACCACATGGTAATGATCCCTTTCATGACTGTACAAGAACTTGAGGTTAGAAACTTGCACTGTGCACCCAGGGAAGCAGCAAACTGCCCTAAGCGGTTGATGGTCTTTCAGTATGTGGTCGCCGAGCTCCAGACGCGTCTTGAATCTCATCTTGCAGTCCGCATGGTAGCACGGGTGCTTGAGGTTACCGCGATGAGAAACAATGTGGTCAAAAAAGTGCTGAGGGGTCCAGATCCTTCTGCCACAGAAAAGACACTTTCGCTTGGCAAGCTCGTAGAAGAACTCCAAGGCTTTGGTGTCACCGGGATGGTGGATAAGTACGTGCGAGAGAACAGGGCCTGGCCTTGCAAGAAACGTGCACGTTTCCCTAGGACATGTGACCACTGATGGAGTAGCTCGTACTTGCTTTTTGTTCTTCTGCAATTGTTGGGATGTCTCCTTTGATTGTTTCCCTGTCCCATTTTCTTGTTTTGTGGTGTTTGATATACTGGCTTCAACACTCTGCTGTTCATCTGCAGGCTTAGATTTTGCCATTGCATTTCTTTCATCTTGCTTTTGTTCATTTATTCCAGTGTCTAACTTTCGTTTCTTTAATGGTTCGCCATCCTCGTTCTCCTTTACCAATTTATTCTTTTTCTTATTTATTCCAGGTTTTTGCAATGACTTTACTTTCGCTTCTGACGAATTCAAGCTTTTCTCTTCTGCATTTGTGCTATCTGCCTTAATTCGTTTGGCATTACCATCACATTTAAATTTGCTTTCAACTTTCTCATCTGTTCCCACATTATCAGCCTTTTGCTCTTTATTTTCCTGTTTTGTTGTCACCTGTACATTTTTAGCAGTTACGTGATTGCTCTCACCCTGAACATGCTTCAGGCTTCGTTTCTTCCGAATGACTCCATTCAGTGTGTGCGCAGGATTATCTTTAGGCACTGAAACATCTCTGTCTGCCTTTAATGTTCTAGTCTTTGCTTTTCTCGCTAGTCTTTTTCTAAGGAACCTTCCCTTGGACTCAGACTTCCTAACTAAACCTCTTGTAAAGTATCTTATCTTGTTCTTCTGAACGTTCTCCTCATTATTCTCCTCCTTCTCACCAGGTTTTTGCACAGATACAGATTTCTTTGTGAGACTCTGCTTCAAAGTTCTTATGTCAGTATCTGTGTTGTTCTCTGTCGTATGAGGTGCAGTCTTTCTTTTAAAGTTTAGCCTCATCAGCAGACTTGACCTTATCTGTGCAAGGCCAGGCCTTGCTTTCTTTGGCACGGTCGCCTGGACAGCCGGATCAGGTTTCGCAGACACTTCAGGTATACTTTCGCACGTCTTTTCCTTAGCAAGGCCATCAACCACTTTTAACTGCTTTATGTGCTTTTTAAAATGACACAGTGGGCCACGAATATAACCAAGGCTCTGACAAAACATGCACTTCCTTTCAAGCCGGTAATGCCAAAATGCATGCCTCAGAATTGATGCGTTTCTGTATTCTTTATTGCAAAGTCCACAGCGGTGTACAAGGCGCACAGGATTCTGAGGACTTGGTACAGGGTTTGAACTGTTCGTTTCTGGGGGTTTAGTACAAGGCACCTCATTCTTATCTGACTGGTGTGCCACTGGTTCTTGAGCTTTCTCTTCTGCAAACAATCTGGGGCTGCTGGCAACTACAGCCGCATTTTCAGAAACATGCATAATTTCTCTGAGAAGATCGGATGCATTTTCAAGACCCTTGGTTCCTTTTTCAGGGATAGAAATGGTGTCAGTTGTTCTTTGGGGGGAAATTGCAGATAAGGGAGTAGTGTTGGCTGCTGTTTCTGCTGCATTTTCAGGTGCAGGAGCACTGTCAGTCGCTTTTTCAAGCCCAGTTTCAGACGGGCAAATATGATTAGTACATTTGTCATGTGTGTTATTAAGAGGCAACATCTTGTCTCCTGCTATTTCTGGTGTGTTATCAGGCATAGAAGTAGTGTCAGCCATGGAGATAGTGGCTTCATCTCTAGAAGGATCAACAGTGCGCAGTGTGTTGACTATGGTATCTTGGCCTACAGCATTCACAGTAGGGGTAACTGATGACAATTTCAGAACAGGGTGTGTCTCCAACACAGGTACCTCATTTGCATCAACAGTGCCCCCTAGAGGTACAGAGCCATCCTGAGTTACAGTGGGGGTCACTGAGGTCGGCTCTGTCCCAGCCACCCTGATAACTCTCACTGGTTCACTAGGATCATTCTTTATAGGTGCAGGGACTTGTCTTTTCTGTTCAACATTATGGGTTGTTGTAAGTACCTTATCATCTATGGTATTCTCCCCTTCTTCAGGCACTTTTGCGTATGTGTGAAATTTTCTCATATAGATAGCGAAATCCTGTGCCCGCAAAACTAACTCTTCTGTGGCCTTTGTTTTTTCTCTCCATGAAGGAGGGGATTCCTCTGACGCTACCTGGACATGAGAATTTAGAGTCTCATCACAAGAACGTGTAGGAGTCCTCTGACCTGGAAACTTAGAGTCATCAAAATTGGGCTCTGTGGTAGAAGTCATTATGGAAATGGGCTGACTCCGAACATCAGTAGGGACACTGACTTCATTATCAGGATAAGAAAATTCCGATGTGATTTCAATGACGGGTGTGTCAACTGAAATATCCTTCACTACATTTAATTGCTTTGGCTTCCTCCCTGGTTTCTTGCCTTGCCTAGGGACACTGTTTTCAGCCTGGGAAGCCAACTCTTCCAGTAGCCAGCGGGGTTTCCTACCCCTGCGTTTCAGGGTCTTCTTCTCGGCCTGCCTGGTGAGGAACCTCTGGCGTCTGTCGTTCAGTTGCCTGGAATGGTTCTGTGCCAAATCTAACTGTCTGAAAGAACGTCGAGGAGGACACGTCTCCAGATCCTTTACAATATGTGATCCTGGTCTCCTCCCCCTCCTCTTATTTGGAAGAACTTCGGAGGATGCATCCACAGAAGGAGATGTGGACCTTTTTTCCACTGTCCCAGATTCCTGTTTGTCTGTGCTGTCAGGGTTTACCTTCGGTTTGACAACAGTCCTTTCCTGCTCAGCGTGACACTTGCAATGACCTCTAGCACAGTAATTGGGCACCCACTTATCCTCTTCCATAATTTCACAAAGGGCAGCTTTGGCTACCTGGTCGCTCATCAGCTTCAGACAGTTTGTTTTGATGTTTACAAGGCTCCAGAACTCAGGATCAAAGAACAGGCCCTTCTTCAGGATCTGAATAACCTCAAAGCGAATGTCGTTCCTAATAGGACTGTTGTCTAGGTGGTACTCCTGATCAGGATGGGTGTACAGGAGAAACACAGTCTTGTAGGCCTCAACAGTGCGCTCCAGGAAGAACACCAGCAGGGCGCAGGCTCTGCAAACTTCCAGGTCATTTGGGAGCAGGTATACAATGGTTTTATAAATGAGAGACTTGGTGAATGGATCACTCTTGAGGTCAATCTGAAGGGCTCGGGCACAGAGCTCAATGCAAAACGTCAGGCCATCTTTCCCCAAATTCTGTAAAAGAAAGACAACTCGAAAACAAAACTAAGCTGAATGCAGACTCCAATGACGAGCATAAGGCAGGATATCACATACCCCATAACATTGAATCATTTATATTTTGTCTTTAATATATTTTTATCACTGCTTTTCAACATACATCTTAATCCCTTTTACTCTGTCAGCAGGTCAAGACATCTATTCCTCTTTAGGCACACTTGTAATAACCTTAATACTGACTCAATAATTCTACACTGTTCCAAAGAAATCACTAAATAATAAGCCTTAGGGTATGGAGATAAGCAAGAGCCAATAGTTTAACCATATTCATAGGAAAACATTGACAGGTTAATCCGGATTAATCCAAAAACAGGTTTCACAAACTACAAGTGCACAATGTAAGACATAGTATGGAGGATAAAAAAGAATAAATGAACATACCTCTTCTAAAATCAGCTTTATGAATGGAAATATTGCCTTGATGTTGCTGGCTGACAGAATCAACAGTTTGCATTCTTCCAGCAGGTCCTGTTTGCAGGCCTTCACTCTGAGGTACAGTTTACACCATATGAAGACCAAATCCCTAAAGAGGAGCACCATTTAAGAGTATTAGTATGTGTTTCTCTCCAAGACAAAGGGATGACAAAGTGGCAATATACAACATACATACAGGAGGACACTGTAAGATGCTCACAGGAGTCATTAATGTATTGTATATATAGTCTACTTGTCAATTTAATTTTTCTGTAACATTTATTTTAGACAACACATTAATGACTCCTGTCATTTTTTTTTCCCCCCCCTTTTTTTTCACCGTGAGATCCATTGCTCAAAAACTCCAGCCCACAACACTATGTGGATGACTGGGGGTCAGGATTAGAGCTGAGAAATATTTATCTAAAAGCATGTTTTTCAATAACTGTCCAGCATGACAAATGTCTAGATGCAAGGCAATGTGAGATCTAGCCGCTGCTGATTCATAGGCTGGATTTAAAGGTTGTTTTCGGACTTACCAAAGGTAGTACATGTCTCCACTCCTGAGTTGTTGCAAAAGGAAACCTCTGCTTAGTTCCAGAAGCAATTCATCTTTCTCCTCCTTTTCCGCATTGCAGAGGATGTCCACAGCATCCTTTCCATCAATTTCCGCCATCTTCACAAAAAGACAAATTATTAGTCAGCAAAGCAAAGCAAAGCAAAGCGGCGATGTGTTTTCCTCACATTTGACAATTTTTTTCTGGCTTCACTTTCTATCATACTGGAGCATAATTTTTTATGGACTTCAGACAACATCGTCTAAATGTAACATTTTTCCATAACTTTTTAAGTCAGTTTTGAATGTCATATTTGCTCCTCAACAGGATTTATTTCCCATTCACACTCATCGCAAATGAGTCACTAACAAACACAAACATGGACTATAAAGGTAGAAAGGATGAACCTGCGCAAATTAATAGAATTGACCAATAAGGGTTGTAATATGAACACAGACTGAAAAACATTTGCTTACCTCCTTAAACAGCTGTTCTTGCTGAGAGGCCTTCCAAAGGCAGGAGAGGTAGGCCTGTTTGAAGAAAAGGTTTCGGCCTGCAGTTGGGTGCTGGCTGCATCTCTGGGCAAGGGCCATGGCCTCCTGGGTTCGCTCACAGGCCAGCAGGTAACGCACCCGTAACTCGAAGAACACAGACACCTCAGAACTCAGATACCTGTCCACTATAAAACACACAGTAAAATATGAGCAACATGTGTATAGATTCACCTCATCTGCATGACAACATCTACCGAGAAAAGTGATAATGGAACCGAACCCACCCTCCACTTGTGGCTGATCCAACTCCTTTAGGATACCCTGCAGCACAGGACTCGCCCAGGGCCCTCCATCTTTTATGATCTGCCTAACCTGGAGTAGGTACACATTTTGGTACCTCACCAGACTTGAGTGGCACTCCTGTTAATATACATATAAAAGTTAACACACACATACATATACATTACATACACATATACAATGTTAGGTTCTCAGAAAAAAAATCTGCGTGTGACTGAATCCGTGATTCCTGATCCGCGTAAAACCGGGCGGTTACTGTGTGTGTATGTATGTATGTATGTATGTATATACACACACACACACACACACACACACACACACACACACACACACACACACACACACAAACAGTACTGTGCAAAAGTCTTAGGCACCTGTACAAATTGTTTGAAGTCGTTTATATCAGCAGTGCACTTATTTCTGCTAGCAAAAACACAGTTGAATATTAGAATAAATGCAAACAAACAGTAAGAAAGTATCACGATTTCTTTTTTCTAAAAAGTAGTCAATATTTTATGAGCTGGTTAGAAGAACACAGGTTTGGATCTAGATTTCTGCTCAGTGCCTCCAGTCATTGGGTGAAGTAATAAAATTCCATAAGCAACACACCTAATCTAATGTCATGAAGTAAATAGAGCCAAACCAGGTATTTGATGGAGCTGGAAGTAAAACTGGGCTTCCATGAGAAAAGAGGTCTAGAAATAGTTACATGAACACTTTGCCGTACACAAAACCACCATTTACTGTGTTAATGTTGTTTGTATTTGTTGTAATGTTGTTTGTATTTGTTGTAACTTAACACCACTGCCCAGTAGTAAACAGCTTTTAAGCATAATTTTCTCAGGTGCCTAAGACTTTTGCAGAGTACTGTGTGTGTGTGTGTGTGTGTGTGTGTGTGTGTGTGTATATATATATGTAGAGAGAGAGAATATATATGTGTGTATGTATGTGTGTGTATATATATATATATATATACACGTGTTATGGACTCTTTCAGGTGAAACTAGATTAGTCACAAAGTTACTGCAGAAATTAACATCACAATAAGTCATTTTCTATCCATTTGCATTGTGCACCTCAGTGACTCATTTTTGAGGTGAGGGTCGCTCCACTCGTCTAGTGCAGAGGGTGTTGCTGTGTTGGATCACGAGGACGTGTGTGTGTGTTATGTAAATGCTTTAGAGATGCTGTGTATGTTGAAGTAAGTTGATGAGGATTGATAAAGTTTGCTGTTCCTCTTTTTTTTGTTTTTTTTCCTGTTGATGGCAGGGCCAGCGTGAGGATGTCGTTCCCACAGGAGATGCAGAGGCAGTCTGAGGTGAAAGAGAACGAACATGACTTGGGATGAGTCATCCACGGTGATCAAGGAGCTTCTAAGCACTGCGTGTGAAGGAACAGGTAGAGAGAGGGAGAGCGTGAGAGGCGAAGGTAGAAAGAGAGCGTTGGAGTGAGAGAAGGAGAGAGAGCGAGCGAGAGAGAGAGATCGAGGGATCCCGCCTACCTGCCTTCTCCATCAGTACGTAGGCTCTGACTCAGAGGAAAGCAGCAGTGGGTGAGGACTATCCTGCCAAAACTCACACGCCACCTCCTTACTGCTTCTTACATCATCATCATCACACACACACATACACCAGTTACACTTCACCATAACGTGAGTAAAACGCACACCACCTCATGATCTGGTTTATGGATATAAATGTGCAAAAGCTGGTAACGCAGCCATGTGCCTCGTTCTTTCAACAACTTTCTGAATCTATTTTTAAGGGCTTTTCTCATTACACTACATTACCTTACATTCATTTGGCAGATACTTCCATCCAAAGAAGAAACAATTTGGGGAAACACTCAAGTTTCAGGACGGTGTGAGAACCAGAGGAGTGTTCTAAGTGCTAAATCTTTACGTAGGGAGTAGTGCAAGATACAGATCTAGGCTGCAGGGGCGGGGGGGTTCAGTGAACGACTCTCAAATACAAGATTCACACTGGTCTCAGTGTCTTTGCTTGAATGCAGGTGGGCTTTTTGCCCCCTTTTTTGTCCACTGAGGCCTATATATATAGCTGCACGCGAGCCAAGCACCTTGTAACAAGATGTGGCTTTGAACACACTGAAGAATTTGAATGACTATATTACTTAAAATGCAGTGCTGCTCAACGCATGCAAGTAAATTCCTGTTAAATTTGAACCATTAGGAAACAACGTGGACTTCACTACCCACTGCAACATCTGCCTCCTCCTAATTATCAGCAAAACGTTCCAAGACAATCTGTTGGGAATTTAAGTCTTGATAGCCACAAGACACACTGATCTTAATTCCAGCTTCAATCTAATAATGCTGCAGTGAAGAATGGCAGCCTGTGGTTGGTTTATGAAATTTCTCTGGAGTTGAGCATGCAATTGCTGTGTCCCATTGTAAAGTATCTCCAGTGAAGCTGTTTGGATGAGCTGTTTTTAAGCATTGGACCCTAGGGCGAAGATACAGTGCACTTAGTGTGTAAGTGGCAGATTAAGTCATACCTTATAAAACGTGAAAGGTGATCACTATAATACAGATAAAATCCAAGGTGGGCCCTGCTGTTATATATGGAGACATCTAGGTTGAACACAGCTGGCAATTTCTATACCCAAGGAGGGACTAGAAGATTGAAAATCAAATTTATCTCAGTTTCCCCTGACTCCAGATGTGGCTGATCAAACACAACTGCTGGTTGTGCACTGGAGCTAACTAGTAACCAAATCGTTACTAGTAATGTTGTCTGTATGTCAGGGTCATCAGAAGGTAACCTCATCTGTGATCCAATCACAGAAGTCAGCACCTGAACACAACACTTAGTAAAAAAAAAAAAACCTTTCCATCACAGGGGCAACTCCCTAACCACCAGGCCGTCTGAGAAAGTTTAGAATCAAGTGCTGCAGTCTGGTTACAGTCACTCTTTGGTTGCAGTCGCCAAAAGGGTATATTGGGAGAAAAAAATGAGAATCTGTGGAATCAAATGGTAAACATTGCCATTGTGTGTGCGCACACCGCCAAGTCACATCACACGGTAGATGACATTCTTAAGTGGCCGAAACTCAATAATGTATGTTACAATAGCTTTTAAATGTAGACATTAGTCACTGGATGGTAATTGTGGTAGTTTTTTGGTAAATTGGTTTGCATGTTTGGTTTAGTTGACGTATTTGCTGGTCTGTATTGCCAATAAAAGTCTAGGATTTGCGATTCTGGCTAGAAGCAGTGGTTTCAAATGTGTATTGGAAGAGTTGAATGGGAACTTGGGGTCAGAACAATGAATGGGAGCCCAGCTGTATGGGAGTCAAGCACCTAATTACTGATCAGAGTGGCTACAAATTCTGGCAAACTAGAATGTCAGGAGACAAAATTGTAGGTTATGATCCCTGACTATCAATGTTAACATTTACAGGGTTTACAGTGTAAACCCTGTAAATGTTAACAAATCTTGGAAGCTGAAGTCCCACAGTCAGTGAAGAATCTTGAGCAGAAAAGAAACTGGATCATACAAGAAGACACACTTTCAAAACATCAAAATCAACCTTGAACTACTACAAAAAAGTTTTCAACTGGCTTTCAATGGCCAGACTTGAATATTACTGAAGGTCTTGCTCATGCTGGGTGTGCAAGACAAGTTTTGATCATTTCTAAAATAGTAGCATCTTTCAGGGAAACGTAGTAGAAAGCTGAAATTAAGAAATGACTGTTCGCGGGCTATTAGAAACATTTGGAGGCTGTGATTTCAGCCCAAGGGGGTTGTTACTAAGTACTGACTGAAGTGGTGCCCAAGCATTTGCCCATGCCACATTTTATGGCATCAGCTTCGCTAAAATATGTCACGTTCGTTCCATGCAGATCAAACTATTAACTTTTAACATTTTTTCAAAATTTATTTGACCAAGGCTGCCCAAACGTATACATGAGCCTGCACTGTTACAAAAAGCAGGACAGTAAGTATAACCTGGCGCGCAAAAAGAGAGAAACAAAGTTTCTCTGAAATACATAACAGTGAAACACGTGAGCCACAGGACTGCTAAGGACACTCTTACTCACACGCACTGGAGAGAGTGTGTCAGCTTTAGAGAGGAGCTACTGCAGTCAGTGGGATGTGTGATGGCACCTTATGGGCAGCTTTCAGAAATAGCATACTCACCACCACACATGCGCACGCAGACACGCTCAGTCATACACACTGCCCAGGCGAACATGTGGCTGTGCTAAGAATAAGATTTTAAGAGTTGTATGTATGTATGATCGAGCACAGCGTCGTGTTCTTATCTACTTACGAACAACATGGCCCAGAATAGATATGATGATGCCTAAGGGGGGGTGGGGGAAGGTGGGGTTTGCCCATGTGCTCTGCCCACAACAGCACATCACTGACAGACCTTTGGATCGAAAGGTCTTTTTTAGGAAGTTACAGAAGAGAAAAGTTAGCAAAAGCGGGAATTTGTGCCCAATCATTCTGTAGAGCATTTATGAGATCAGACACTGATGTTGGACGAGAAGGCCTGGCTCACAATCTCTGTTCCAGTTCATCCCAAAGGTACTGGATGGGGTTGAGGTCAGGGCTCCGTGTGGGCCAGTCAAGTTCTTCCACACCAAACTCATCCAGTCATGTTTTATTGGACCTTGCTTTGTGCACTGGGACACAATCATGCTGGAATAGAAAAGGTTCTTCCCCAAACTGGGTCCACAAAGTTAAATGTAAAATGTCTTGATATTCTGAAGCATTAAGAATACCCTTCACTGGAAGTAAGGGGCCTAGCCCAAACCCTGAAAAACAGGTGTATCTCAATACTTTCGTCCATATAGTCTATGATCACAGGTATGAAACTGACCCGACCCGACCTGACTGCTAATGAAACCCGATCCTCATCCAAACTCTTGTACACACTAACAGGGATGGATTTGAACGGATGTGTTTATCCAGAGTTCTGCTTTGGTACCTGAACTGAGTGACTGAAAATGTCTGGATAAACTGGTATTTTACAAACACGTAACACACTCATCACTTTATTTTTTTGTGGAATTGCTTGACGTACTTGACAGATTGGCATCCACCCTCCTCTGATTAGCTGTTAGTCTAAGTGAACAGATCTACTGTGAGCTGTCCACCAGACCAACACATCCTTCTCCTCATCTACTTCTCAAACTCTGGAGAAAGAGAGAAAGAATGTGAGGGTGCTACTAGTTCTACTGCATAAAAATGACTCAAAAACAACTCGATCCAAGCCCCACATTATATGTGAAAAATTGGCTGATAGAAACCTGATTTTTTTGTTAACCCCATGGCCACTGGGCTCAAGTAGCAGACCTCTAATCTGTTTTATTTTCCAGTCATTACATTTCCTGAAGTCTATCCATTTGTAAGTTTAGCACTGTAGCACTGAAGCACGAGTCACTTACCTTTCTTGAATTTCAAGACGTATAGTACCAAGCAGGTTCCTACATGAGCTGTGCAACCAAGAATTTATCACAAAGGTAGGCAATACGGTAACAAAGCCTTCATGGGGAGCAAACCTCCAATCTTCTGTATGCAATCCAGTGGTTACCCACTGTGCTATCATTTATGACCTGCTTGTTTCTTCGACATAGCTGAAAGACCTTCATCATCTTAAGGAGCCCCCAGAAACCACTTGGATTACTAAATTAATGGATTATTTGTCTCTGACTATTTTCAAAAGATAAAACTAGGCCCCATAATTAAGTCTCTAACTTTTTCAATTTAGAAAGTTAAAGTTAAATGATACACTGCATGAGCATTGACTTTTCAGTGTTGATTTACAGTATTAAAACACTCAAACCATGAACATTAAATCAATTTCTTTTCAATATTGATGTTTCCACACTGGTCTTAAATTCAATATAAATATGGATGGATCAACATTGAATTTATATGTGCTGTGTTGGTACTGCTCTGAAATTAGTCGTGTTTTCAGTCTCACACATGCACACACAGGTCGCGACCCAGCAGTTGTCCTCATAGCGTCTGGAATCGGTTGCACATCTGGAAAATCATAGCAATCTGGCAGCCCTACTCATTCTCTCCTGAAGAAAAGTGGAACCTGGCAGTCAGGGGTGAACGATTGTAGCGTTCTTTACTTTTTAATGTGTCTTATATGTCACTGCTATTTTCTCTCTCTCTCTCTAATGGACAGGAAAAAATGAAGGCAGAGTTTCACTCAGGATGTACACTGTTACCACAAGAGGGAGTATTGCAGTGTCTCGCAAGCCTCCTGTGGAGAACAGAGCTGTGGTTGGCATGTAGTCTCAGGTATGCCCATGATCTACTATTCAAGCATCATGCCTGACAGAAGCATCTGTGGAAAATCATGGGTAACTTGCTTGATCTTTGCAGTGAGTTAATGAGTTAATCAGCGCAATATTTCTTTCTGCTGACGTCTCTCTCTGATCATCGTGAGCACTGGGCTGGAAGTGGGGCTATTTTTAGCAAAGTCCAACAGGTGACATAACATATGTTTGCGTCACTCCTCGGAGCAGTCAGACTCTCAGTTTAATGATTAAATGTTAAATATGTAGCAAACTGGTGGTTTGAGCCATGTGGCCTATGATAATATCATGCTGAGTAGTTAATTTGGTGCAGAGAACACCCCCATTGGTAGAGGAAATGCCCAAGCTGTGCTTCTTTCTAGGAAGTGTGTGTGTGTCTGTGTGTGTGTGTATGAGTGAGAAAGAGGGAGATAAAGAGAAGGAGAGACAGGCAGGGCATGAATGAGTCTGTGTGTGTTTACACATGTGTGTGTTGTGCACACAGCCATGTCAGCCCCTCTCCTCCTGTACATCCCGTCACACAGTTAAAACAACGTGCAGAACAGCAGCAGATGGATTGATGCCTGGAGAGAGAGAGAGAGAGAGAGAGAGAGAGAGAGAGGGATGTACGGATGGGAGGAAAGTGAGACAGTGAATGCACGCATGAGTGTTAGGAACTGTTTGCCAGGGAACGAAAAAAAAACTGTTACACATATTACCGGGGGAGTTGCTGAGGAAAGAGAGAGAGAGAGAGAGAGAGAGAGAGAGGGAGAGAGAGAGAGAGAGAGGAGAAAAAAAAGGAAAGTAGAAGTTAGTGACTCAGAAGTAGTGAGGAAGATAGTAATAAACTGAGAGGGAGGAAAGCAGGGGGAGGAAGGTATAATTACAGAGAGAGAGAAAGCGAGAGGGTACACACAGTGAAGACACAGAGAGAGAGAGTGAGGGAGAGAGAGAGGGAGAGAAAGAGTCGGAGAACTGTCTAACCCTGCCCACTTTCCACAAAACCATTCAACTCCGGCATAGCAAGCTGCATTCTGTCAGCTTTCCCTACAGCTCTGCACCTTTGCTGTCCGAAGCACGGCACGACCAGAACCGGGACCATCAGGACCATCAGGACCACCAGGACCACGGCCAGCGGCACAGGCAGGAGTCAGGACCAGGACCCGGGAGCTCCGACAAAGCAGAATCTCAACCTTCGGAGCAGAATCCAGCCACTGTCCAGGGCGCTCCCATCCAGGACCGCCTGTCGACTGACCCCTTCTGCTTTGGTCGCCATGGCTGCTTCTCTCAGATAAGGATTATTTTAGCCTTCACGCCTCTTGTTTCCCGTGCGCTCAGCTCTTGAACAGGCTGGACGGGCGATTGTCCACTGCTGCTGCTGGCAGCGGAGCTGGCCGAGCAAGCCCGGGGGCGCATCATTTGTGAGATAGTGGCCGCACCTGACCCTCCTTTCTTCCCGTACCCAGGATGTCCTCGTCTTCCTCCTGCTCCCTTGTCCCGGCACTGACCCTGCTGCTCCTGCTGTCCGGCTGCTTGTCCGGCCACTGCTCCCCAACGCCCGCAGGACCGGAGAGCCAGACTCAGCAGCATCAGCAGCAGGAGCTTCAGGCTGGGTCCCGGGACACAGAACAAGAGGCTACTCCATGCCCATCTTGTGCACTTGCCCAGTTACAGCAAGACCCAGTGGTCTCAGAGCCCGGCATGGTGGAGGCAGTGAAGAGGCACATCCTCAACATGCTGCACCTGAACACGCGGCCCAACATCAGCCATCCAGTTCCCCGCGCCGCCCTTATCAACGCCCTGCGCAAGCTGCACATGGGCCGCGTGGCCCAGGACGGCACAGTGGAGATCGAGGAGGAGGGAGTGGAGACCGGAGAGCGTGAGGATGAGCAGCCCTCCGAAATAATCACTTTTGCAGAGCCAGGTGAGTCCTAGAGTGAATTCAGGGTTGTAGGGTGTGTGGCAAAGTATTGCATTATCAGTTCATATTGATGATAGAAGTTGCTTATACTTGGATAAAACTAAAAGTTAAATTTGTTTTATTTATGGAGAAAGCTATGTATATGGTTTTTTTTTTACCTTAGTCTTTTACCTTCTCTGACACACCCATGTTAGCTGTTAAGTAGCTGATTAGTTGAGTCTGGTATATTAGAGAATGGAAAACATGAAAATATGCAGTGTAAGGGTATTCAAAAACCAGGGCTGGCAAACACTGATTACAGATAACATGAGAAGATAACTGTTAATCATTCCTGAATGCAGAAAAACCCCTATTCCAAACTCAGCTCAGGAAATAACTGTTGGTCATTTTTGAACACAAGAAAAGCTCCATTCTAAATTGATAATCCTTAATATTTTCTTTTTCACCTTTAATATGATGTATTTCCCAAATAAGAAATGCAGGGTGGCACAAAGAATGCATGCATGACTTTCAGTATAAATGACTGAACTGAGGCCACAGTGTCTGAATGTGCTCTCTACATTGTCTCGATAATCAAACGGCAAGGATGAGACTGTGAGAAAGAAAGAGATTGCTAAGGGTGAACACATGCTCTCCAGCTGTGAAACATCCAGCCAGGAAACTCTGTCTGAGTCTGTGCTCTGTGTGCTCTGCTACCGATATATGGCGAGAGAACCGTTCTCATCTCAACAGCTTTTAAAACCCGGGTCCCTTTTGAAGAGGCACTCATGAATGTAATCTGTATCTGTGCTGCATAGGTGTAAATTTGAGGGCAGAAGGTTTGGAGATGTGGGGTCTGATTTCCAGGCAGAGATTAGTCTGGTTGTTGAATTAAAGTAAGCAGCCCGTGGGGTACAGGACTGAAATTTGAACCCTTGGAGAAGGATTAACCTCTGCCCACCTGTTGAACGTGAGCTGATTCGCTTCTAAAGCTGTAATTTAGAATGGGAAAACTTTGGCCATACCGTCACACATTTTGATCAACTTCTAGACATATATATCACTTGACTGGACTGCTTTTTCAAGAGGATGTTGGAGAGGTAAAAGTTTATTCAGATGGTCCCCTATGGTTTACCTCGCAGATTACAAATTTGTAGATTTGGGCTTAGAATGGCAATTTGAACTGACTAGATATTTAGTTAAAGTTGCAGACAAGTTGACAAGGTTAACATCAACAGCAGAGCAATAAATTGTTACTGAGATTTCTACAAGGCACTCTACCTGCTGTGGAGTTTGCTGGTATGCCGGTTCGAGATGCTCTCCCATGTGTGCGACACACTGAGCAATACTCCTCTAATCACAGTGCAGCCTACAGACAGGAGGATGTCTTTACTGCCCTAAAAATAGGGGGGGACCAGTCATTAAAGAAAAGCATGCAGGCTTGCAGAATGCAGTGCAACAGCCATTAATAGCCCTACTCTATCCCAGTGGGTTCGCCAGAGATAGTGTGGGATGGGAAGGTTCTGCGAAGGCATTCCATTTTTAATTGGTTCCTCATGACTTATTTATAACAATGTCACGGAGCCACAAATCAATATGACACTCCTACAAAAAAGGCCAGCACCATTTATCCTATCCGACCCGGCCCCGTAGTAGGCACAAATGAATGAGCTTGGGGCACCAAACTGACGGAAACTCATTTGTGGGGCGAACAGTCATTTCGGTGGTAGAGCAGTGTTTCTAAAGATAACAAGGCAGGTCTATCTTTAGATTCCGGTGGCTATTGGTGACGCTGCAGATAGGCAGTCATGTGTGTTTTTGATCTGCAGGACGACCACAACACCTCGTTTAATTGCGTCTTTGTGCGCGCGAAAAAAAAAAACACGTGAGCGTGCATTCCTTTGCTCCTGTTCACTTACATAAACGTACGTAACGGCCCTCAGCTATAAATAGGCCCTTTTCAATGGACCTGAGATTAAAACAGGAACCCACAGTGTCTTTATGAGATCAGAAGGCGTTAACGATGCACCCAGGGAAGAGGGCACAGGATAACTGGTTTGAATCCATACAAACACACAGGATTGTTAGCCCAACATAATTACTCCATTCATCAAAATATGGGCCCCAACAATTACTTCTGGCTCAGCCGAGCCTGGAGAGGTGGTGGGGTGGGGGGGGGATTCTTTCAAAATGTCCGCGCTTACTGAAACAAACAAAAAGGGTAAGAATGTTTCAGAGTGACCAACAGCAATAGGTCGGCTTCCTCACGCCCTTACCCACCCATTAACCTGTGCCTTTGAGCTGGGGCCTAGGGAGATGTGACTGTCAATTGTGGAGAACTCTGCCTGACCATGGGCAAGATAATGGACCATTTTGAACGGCCACCAGGAGATCTATAGGGTGCACAAAGGGACATACTAAATGAAATGAAAAAATGTTGGGTAGATCTTTTAGAAGTTAAAACAATAAGACTCTTTCTGGAATGTCCAGGCTCAATTCTGCTTTCCAAAGACTCCAAATTCTGCATTCTGTTAGGCACAGGGAGAAATGGAATCTCTCAAAAGAAGGCTTTATGTTTTTATGGGGAAAAATTGTAGTGTAAAAGTGTTAGACAAACGGGTGACTAGGTGTTTGATAAAGATTGAAAGTTATTATGAAAACATTCAGAAAATCACACTCGGATACAATGAACCACGTACCGTTTTGGCCCGATGATGCACTCATTCTCTACAGATAAACTGGGCACTGAAAGGCAGGTTGTAGCAGATAAGCAGGCGCTGGCCACTGTGTGTTCAGTGGGAGTTGAAGGGGCATGTCCGTGAGTTCACGTGACGACAGGCACTGATGACCTCTGTCTGCCACTGCCCCTGAAACTGAAGGGTTACTAAAGAGTCCTCCTCAAAAAAGAGGAAGCTTAGGACACAGGTCATTGGGAGACACACACACACATACACACACTCTGTTGGACCCACATAGTGCACCAACAAACTGCAAATGTTTGTGAGAACAAACAGAACAGGTTCCATTAGATTAAAATATAAAGTCCAACTTGTGGCCTCAAATGTCAAATCTTGTTCAAATAGGAACCAATGTCGATAAAACAGAGTTGGCATTTTGTCCATAAATAGATAACAGTGTATGGGGTCCCTCTGCCATCTAGTGTGTGTGGTGTATGTGAGTTGCAGCCATTGATAAAAGATTAGGCAATGAGTCTATCTCACATCATGAATGACTTGAAAAAGAGATGTTAAAAATGCCGTTCCTGCTAAATGTTAGGGCTGGGACTGTTAACTGTGAACATTCCTCGTTCAGGGCACAGACTGTCCGGTAGTTGCCACTCCACTGACCCTTCAGACGCTGCTGCTAACACTTCCTAAAGTAGAATCAAAAGGAGGCAGAAGCCTGTGGCTCCATCACTCGTGGAGAGTGTCATGGAAATTTAAAGCTGAGAGAAGTCAGTTCCCCATCAGTGTTGTGACACTCGATCTTTCACTAAGCTGTATGTTTGACAGCGTTATCCGCCGTGGATGGGAAAAGTGGCCCACGCTGTCTTTGTTTAAACTTCAAAAACAATTCCTGGTGTCATGTTTAAAGTGCCTTTGAAACTCGTTAAGATTTGTGGAAAGGCGTGATGCACGCTGGCCTTCAAATGTTTGGCGGTTCCTAACTTTTCGAAATGACAAATGAGTGGGGCGTCGTAGTCGGTTTGCAACAGTAAGACCATTTGTCTTCGCGGTTGGGATCAGAGAAGTGGGATCATATTGTAGGCGAAACCAACTCTTCGCATCAATCAAGACACATTGATGAACACGAGGCTGCGTCCCAAACGGAACATTTCAAACGAGTCCAGATGTCCCCAAACTTTTGGTGGCCAGGGTAGGTCAGCGAGTGAGCACATAGTCATGAATGTATTCGGCGGCTTATCATGCCAGACTTTCTGCTGGGAGTAGCGAAATCCGCTCGGACATTGTTCTAAGTGCCTGGACAACCTGTTGCAATTGAATGATGAATGAATGAGGCTTAGGAAATCCTCCTTTAGTTTCATAGAGCTCTTTTCTTTGGTGCTGTATCGGATGACAAGGTGAAAGACAGTATCGCAGATTTCTGGTAAAAAATCTCACCTGTGTTCCCATTATGAGGCATTACAGTGTGTAAGGAGAGGGGTCTAAAAACGGGGAGTTTTTTTTTTTTTGTGAGTGGGCCGAGCTCACTGATATCAGATGACAGATCATGTATTTTATCCAGACATGTTGACTAAATAATTGAATTAGCAGCTATTCTTTGGGAGGTGGGGTCTGGCTGGCTGAGAGCGGCGCGAGAGAGCCAGTATCACAGATCAATAAATCATCAGTGGTAACTGAATCTGAGCGGGCTTAGAGCACACAGTCATGTGCGAGTTATTGGGAAGGCCCTTGTCATAACATGACAGGCTTTATGTACACAAATGGAGTGCCAGGATTTTAGCAGCAGGAAATGTTTTTATGGAGAAGGGCTAGGTGTTGACGAAGGACTGCAGATGGTGGAGAACGACTGTGAAAGCTCCTAACTCTGACTCTCACAGAGAGGGGGGGGCGAGGAGGGAGAGAGAGAGCTTTTGGTTTATGCTGGTTTACTAAGCCCCCTGGGGTCCTGATTCCATTCAGCTGTTTCTCATCCGTTTGGCCGCCCGCCAACACACACAACAAATACCACTTTATAGTACTATTTTACCATAAATCAATTGACTAAATCTCTAGTTTGAGAACAGCTAATTGTTTTAAAGAGTGTCTATGGTAAGGTGTAGCTCCAGACAGTTCTGTCACGTGCTGACACAGACATTCCCCCTATGAAATGTCACAAAGATCTCATGAGTTACGAGTGTGGTGTCGCTAATGAGCCAATGATCCACTGAAGTATTTCATTTTTGGTGACTAATTCTTCTCTGTCTTGTTTTTTTTGTTTGTTTGTTTGCAGGAGATGCCCCTGATATTGTGAAATTTGACATTTCCAAGGACAGTAGTGCGCTGTCTGTGGTGGAGCAGGCCAATGTGTGGCTGTTCCTGAAGCTGGCCAAGGGCATTCGTGGCAAGGGCAAGGTGTCTTTGCAGCTCCTGCAGACTCGACGTTCTGGGCTTGGCTCGGGTCCAGATACTCAGGAGCAGGAGGTGGTGGTTTCTGAGAAGATGGTGGATGCCCGGCGCAGTGGCTGGCACACCCTGTCCGTGAGTCGCAGTGTCCAGGAGTTGCTGGACAGCGGGGGCACAGGAGAGCTCCAGCTGCGACTGTCCTGCCCTCTGTGTGCCGGTGCTGGAGCCATGCCCATTCTGGCATACTCGGCAGGGGACGGGAAGGAGAAAGAACAGTCACACCGCCCCTTCCTGATGGTGGCGCTGCGGCCAGCAGAGGACCACCCGCTCCACCGCCGCAACAAGCGCGGCCTGGAGTGCGACGGCAAGATCCGCACTTGCTGCAAGCGCCAGTTCTACGTCAACTTCAAGGACATCGGCTGGAGTGACTGGATAATCGCACCATCCGGCTACCATGCCAACTACTGTGAGGGTGAGTGCCCCAGCCACATGTCCAGCATCACGGGCTCTGCCCTCTCCTTCCACTCCACCGTCATCAACCACTACCGCATGCGCGGCTACAGCCCCTTCACCAGCATCAAGTCGTGCTGCGTGCCCACGCGCCTTCGTGCCATGTCCATGCTCTACTACAACGAAGAACAGAAGATCATCAAAAAGGACATTCAGAACATGATCGTAGAGGAGTGCGGCTGCTCATAAAAGCCTGCGAGAACCTTATAACAAACCCTGTTCTTGGTGGAACAGCCGTGGCTCAACAAACGTTTCTCGAAAACTGTCGTTTGTTTTTTGACTCAGACGATTTATCTTGTGATATGTTTATGGACCATTCTGTTCGGGACTCTTGGTTTGAGTGATCTCTCTGTGGCACTTTCATATAAATGTAAAAAAGAAGACTTAAAAACGTAATATATTTTTGTTATCTGAAGGGAGGGGGAGGGATATGTGAGGGAACGGGTGCATGGTCAAGAAAAAAAAATGTCATTCCATGTTCTCTGCGCTGCAATAAAGAGAAGCGTCTCGGAAGTATGAAGCCGAGAAAAAAACGAACTATGCAACTTGTCAAGTGTTGTCATTGGATGTTTGTTTTTGTTTTGTTTTCTCTTTTTTTTTTTTTCTCATTCATTTTATGTTTATGGTTTTTCTTTTTACGAACCCTTTCCCAGCAAGAAAAGAGTTTAATTTCTTTCTGTTTTTTTGAAAAGTACTTGAAAAAAAGTAGTTTGACCAGCTACTGGAGCCAAACTATTATTTTTGTTGTTATTGTGATTATTTTTGTTATTATTATTAATAATAACAATAATATGATTAATTTCCTATCAATTGTGAATGTTGATGTAAAGTGATGAGAATTTGCACTAAACCAACATTCTAATCATATCAACCACACAAGAATATGATGTACATTTGGATCATATATAGAGTATACCAAAGAACCTACATATTACTAGCTTTCAGAACAGCTCTTCTGCCCAGCTTGACTGTGGCACTAGTCGAAATTTACAAGATTACGTGGTCAACAAAAGGTATCGGTGTCATAAAAATTCCAGTTTTCACTCTTTTCTTTAACATTGCCTCAGCTTTTTCAGTGTGCATTGTCTTCTCAGCATCTGGACCTGTTGTCCAGGCGTTCACTGCCATGATCTTACCGCTACCGCACAGTCTGGCGAGTCACCACTAGTGGAGACATTCGTCCTGCAGCGAGACAAAATATAAACGTCTGTGACAAACGACTGCGTTTGTTTTGATGAAACAAACGACGCAACATTGAAGGAAGCTTTTGGACATTCAAAATGTTAACTTTGTATGTACAGATATCCAACATGAGGTGATAAGATGCATTGTTGTACAAATGGAAAATGTGCTTGTTATGTTTTATATCTAATTTATTTTGCAGCATACTCTTTGCTTCACTATTAAAGCTAAGTTGTAAAACAACCCTCATCTGTCAATATTCATTCTTTCTTTGCCACACTCACATGACAAACAAACCTCTGGTTTTGTAAATGAATAAACACCACATGCTCAGTTAGCCTTTACTGTCAAACCACGACACTGCACTCGTTTCTGTCAACAAAAGACTTGATAATAAGACATTGTAGATTAAAGTGAACAGGCATGATTTTTGCAAGTCAGAGTGAGTAGTTGGTGCTGATAATATGCATTAATGCAGATTAAGGTCAGGTTTCTAGTGAAATCACTTTTGACATAATTAGCATGAGGATGAGGATTGAAAGTGTGCACGTCTGGTTGATTTCCAATTGAATAAACTTTGTAGGCTCAAACCAACTGCAAACCCTTCGAGATCAAACATCCGACACAGTAGAAGCACTCAATCTCCATAAAAGGAGAACCTGAACTTTCAGTGTGTGTTGAATAATAAAATAAAAAAAACAGAACGTTATAGACACAAACAAAATGGGAAATGACTGAAAATAATATAGTAATAATATAGTAATAATATAGTAATATAACATAATAACAAAGTGCTTGAATATCCAAGTGAGCACCAAGGCACAGAGTACCCAAGACTGTCCTTGAAAATTCAGCATCAGATCAAGAAAGGAGAGCCAAAGAACGGCCAACAATTCTTTTGAAGGAGTTTAGTGGCCGAAACTGGAGTGAACATGCACCAGTCGATCATATTAAGAGCTCTGTACACAACTGGCCTGTGTCATGTCTGGAGTTTGTTAAAAGATTCTCCAGTTCGGGATGTGGGGTATGTGTTTTGTGGTCAGATGGAGATTTCTGGCCAATTTTCAAAAGGCTACATATCATGCAATCCTAACACTGCCCATTCCTCAACAAACACCACAGCAGCAGTGAAATATGGGGGTGGCAGCATCATGTTGTGAGGGTACATTTCCTCAGTGGGGACTGGGCATTTGGTTAAAAACTGATGGATGGGTGGAAGGTGCCAAATACAGGGAGATAATACAAGACAACCTCCTTTGGTCTGAAAAAAAAATACAATACTCAGAAGAACAATGATCCCAAGGACAAGGCCAAAGCAACAAGGAGTGGCTGAACAACAAGACTGAATATTCTCAAGTGACCAAGTCTGGAGGATCTTAATCCAGTTGAGAATCTGTGCCACCGTTTGAAAATTGCGGTCCATGAACATCTAAACAACCTGAACAACCTGGATTAAATGGTTGAAAATCCTTCTCAAAAAGAGGGCAAAAGTGGTATTGCAGGAAAAGGTACTAGTCTGAGGGGGATGAATTCTTATGTAAGCAGTATGTTTTTTTTGCTGACAAATACTGAACATGAACTTCCAACATTTATTTGGACAGAATATTGATTCGCAATTGAAACAATGTAAGCGCACACACTCATGCACACACATACATTATGGGAGCAAAAGTATTGGGAAGGTAGTGAAGGGCAGTTTTAAGGCTTCAGCAGACCAAGACATTTTGGACTACGCCATGCTTACAACTTTGTGTACACAGTTTGGGGAAGAACCTGTGCCTCAGTACACAAAGTAAGCTCCAAAAAGACATGGCTGGATGACCTCAAACCCATCCAACAGCTTTGGGATGAACTAGACACTCCAAGCTCATTATGAACAGGCCTTAAGGAAAGCTATAATTTACTGTTACTGTTTTAAGTTACTGTTTTCCAATAAGACTAATTTATCATACGGTCCGAAGATAAATAATGTTGCTAACTTGGGTTTTCTGCACTGCTAGCTCCTGCAGATTCAACATCCAGTGACTAAAAAAATTCCCTTGGTTTGTTTCAAATAAACACGTTTTCCATACTTTGTCAGTACTCAGACATGTATATTTGATCTGAACACACTGTAAATGTGGTTTATTTCCAGATGACAAACTGTTTCAGATGTATTCTGTGTACTATAAATTTTCTTCCGTGCTGCTGAACTTTTTTAGTCTGTTAACACAAATGCTACAGATGCTACCAATCAGTCTGGGCTGAAAGTATTAGGAAGAGGAAGATGCAAATTTTGCAGTCAGTGCTCATAGCAGTCTGAACAATGCTATTAACACTGTTGTTGTTGTTGTTGTTTTATTAATATTAACAGACTTCAAATATAGAATGGGTTACATGGGCACAGGCAATAATACAGTGAAAATGTGGATTTTGAAACAACAGTTGGCAGCCGGTAGTCTAGTGGTTAGGGAGTTCGCCCTGCAATCGGAAAGTCATGGGTTTGAATCCCAGGACTGCTAGTGGTACCACTGAGGTACTCTTGAGTAAGGTACCATCCCCACACATTGATCCCTGGGTGCTGTTTTCCTGGCTCCCCGCTGCTTCGCTTGGTGAATGGACTAAACACAGAGAAATATTTTTCACACTGTGTGCTGTGGTGTGTTCACGTACAACAAAAAATGGTCACTTTACTTTACACTTTAATTAGTGAATAGCAGGAGTTAAAGGACAGGCGACACACAAATGCAATAGTACATGAAATTAGATGTGGAGCCCCTTGGGCACAGGACAAGCACAGCTCCACTTACAGTGCAATCAATGTTTGTTTGTTTCTTTGCTGGCTGAAATATACAAACAGTGATTGGGCTGTACATGTAAGTGTATATGCAGCAGGATTGTTTTTCACAATCCTGTTTCTCACTAATCAAGGAACGTTTGATTATCCCCCCCCCACACACACACTCCCCCACCCTCTGTCCTTATCCGCAGCTTTTCTTTCAGACTGAAGTGACAACCATGAAACTAAATCATGAAATACACAAATAGATGAAGAAATGGTTTGGGCGTGAGACTTGCATCTTACTGCTGTGCCAGATTGGATGGATATAAATAATTAAATCTGAGTCTAAGTAAGCCTTTGATTCTAGATCTCTGTACTTTTTCCCCGGGCGCTCCGGCTAGCTGTGTAAGGATGAGAGTGGCTGACCCAGGGGTGGAGAGGTAATTACTGCTATCATCACTCAGCAAATAAAACCTGCCAAGTTCTCCACAGGCCCACTCCAAAAAATAGTCTCTCCCAAAGCAGAGCAGTATCTCTCTCCGGCGTCTCCTCCCGCTGAGTGTGGCCACATTAAACCCATTCGTTCTAAAGGACCCAGGCCAAGATATTAAGGGATATTAAGCTGAAGTTTAATGTTTAAATTGTTATGTTATATAGTATTCTGCAGCTCAGGATTGTATCTAGCACCTCAACCACTGGAAATCCCTATAGGGGTTTGATCGCCCCCTGCTGTTGGTTCTCAGAACAAGGGTTAACAATAATTTGGAGCTAATGCAACATAAAGCTCCAACTCACTCCCAAACTCAGTTAGAGTTTACTCTTAGCCAATTATCTAAATCATTAATTCATAGTAAAAGACAGAAATGCATTTTTTTCTCCAAAGAGTCTTTCTCCGAAAACTTACTACACCCCTGCCTATCATGGGATACAGCACAGGCATTAAGTCGTGAGGTTTGTATTGATTTATGTTTGAAGCTTCCCAGTTATGTGCCTCAGCAAATAGTATTGATTTCAATTGACTCCCCAATTTAGTCATGTCCAGTTCCACCAGTTTAATAAGATTCCTCCAGACACATTATACCACCAACACTGTAAGGTGCCGCACAGTCTGAGCAACATCAGTGCAACATCACTGGGCAGCTCAGTGTGCTTGAAGGAGAGCACAATCAGGCTAACATTACATTATTGCATTAAAATCATTTGGCAGATGCTTTCATCCGAAGTTTCAGGACAGTGTGAGAACCAGAGGAGAGTATTAAGTCCTAAATCTTTATGTAAGAGTAGGGCAAGAAGATTGTAGTGCATTAGGAGAGCACATGAGTCTTTAGGAGGTTTCTGAAGCTAGAGAGTTATTCTGGTGCTCTTGTCGGCTTAGGCAGCTCATTCCACCAGCGGGAGCTCAGAATGAGACCAGTCTGGACTGGGTTTGCCTTGTGTGTAGGGATGGCAGAGCCAGATGATGTTCCCTGGTGTAGCAGAGGGAGCAAGTAGGAAAGTAAGCTGGGTGCAGATCTTGATGTCACTCTGTAGGCAGGAGTTAGAGACTTGAACTTAACTCCAGCAGCGATGGGTAGCGATCAGCAATGGGGTGACATGAAACCTTTTAAGTTGGTTGAAAACCAGCTGAGCTAGCATCCCCTTAAGTGGTGATGGGAGAGGGAGGGCTATCCCATGCACCCAGAGAGATCGAGGCCAGTTATGCTTTCTTGGCCTTCCGACTACACATGGCTGTTGCATCACCACATTATAGTAATACAGTGTCAACAATTTATACTGCAAAAGAAAACAGAAATTGAAGTATGCAAGGGTTTCATGTGTTCATTCGGCCCACGCAACGTAAAGAAAAAAACTGAAATAATCAGCCAGTGGCCAGTTTAGCTTACAAATCAGAATCAGTCATAAAATTTGATGACTGCTGGCCCCCTAAGTTACCGTATCATTGAAAAACACTTTTTAGTCACTTTGCTTTAGAGTTTAATGTGGTGTGCAAGCACTGTTAGACTTTCAAGGTGTATCATTTTCTTTATCAATCATACAGCCCATATGTGCAACCTAATTCAGTTTTCATGATGGGACAAAAACAGCAACCCATTTGCATGTATCCACCTATGCATGTTACAGCAGATGCACCCCACCACCTAATTCTGAAGTTTTAAGGAGTGTTTAAGCCTGGACTGCGTTTTAAAGCATTCGGAGCAGAGGTCATTGACTTGCATAAGTCGTTAAGGCGCAATAAAGGTTTAACTTTGAAGGGAACAGAGAGGTTGAAAATTGGTTGTATAAAAAACGAATACAAAAAAAACCTGTTTTTGGGACATAATATGTAAGATATGGGCACTTATTGCCACCTTACAAGATATATCATGGGAAATGGGATTTTTCTAAGTAATAAAATCACATTAGAGACTATGTCACAGTTATAAGACGTTAGCGTGTTTACAATTGTACTGAGGTCTAAATATTTGATTTATGTCCCTTTAAGATTTAATATGTGCGACTTGATTTGTGCCAACAAGTCAAGTTTGTGTTCTCTTCGCAACAAACATTCACAAAGAAATGCAACAATGCATTAGACTCTATTGCACTCGGCAGTACTGCAGCACAAAAACGGATGTCTCTATTTGCACATTATGTAAGGGTTTGCTGACAGCCGGGCCCATCTGAGACTCGTGTTGGTAGACCTTGTGGGGCAAAAACACATCAGCGCAAACATTCCTTTGCCTCAAGGGCACGTGTTTGAGGGTGTGCTTCATTCACCCGCCCCCAAAAGTCTGAAGAAGAGCTGTTGAAATGCCAGACGCCCCATTGGCACTAATGCACAGTCGCTTAAGCATGAATAAAACCAAAAAAAAGCTTCCCATAAACTCTTTTTTTCTACCTTATCAGTATGATTGAAGACAGACATTGATGAACTCAGGCCCTGTTTATCGCAGTCATTGACACAGTTCAGTCTGAGAGGAGAGCACAGCGTGGCCCAAAACTAGCCAGGGTCCTCCCATTCATATTTACAGAGAGACTCTGAATGGTCACAGCCTGAAGCAAAATCAATATTGCCCCATTCAGCAAGTTCACATTAAATAACTGTGAGGGGGAAAAAAATCAGCAACCTGATCAAAAAAAAATATTTTTGTTATTCAGTAATACTTCACTTGTTACTCGTGTGATATATAATCGTATCAAATAATGCATGGTGAGCTTCTTAGTATTATAAGACTAGTAACAGTAATATACTGTATATGATAAGAAAATTATTTAAAAAAAATGATTTTTGACAATCCAATTTAAATAAATGTTACTTTAAGGCCCTTAAACTGTATTTATTATTCAGTGATTGATCTTAAGCCGCATTATTCAGGAATTATCATGGACTATTTTTTAACTACTATGAAATTAATATGGTCGGTACTGTGCAAAAAGGCAGAGATCACCCTTTTCGTTTATTTCTATTCAAAATAGCCATTAGGTTCAAGTTTTTCAGTTTTAGAAAAACAGTAAAAATGTATTACATGTGTAAAATCTATTAGTTTTTTTGCCTGCACTTTTGTGTTCTACTGCCACTTTAACTCTTCTATCCTTCCAGTCATAAAACCTATGTGTTATAGCTGTGTCGTCTCAACAAAAGCTGTTCCAACCATTCACTAAAGCGGCTACTCAAACCCCAGCTGCCTTGAACAATTTTCTGTCTAGTGCATCTAAAATGACTAAACGAGAGATTACATTTTGAGGTGATTAGAAAAAAGGCCTTACACTTGCATACGATGGCGAAAGTAAAAACCAGGAGTTTCTGAAACTGGAGTTGAAAACATTTTTAAAAGATTAAAAAAAATGGGGCTCTTAACAACTTTGCAAGACCTGTAAATAAAACCAAATTTTGTCACCATCAGATAAACAGCAAAGAAAATCAAGCTCCACATCTGAAAAAATCCACCCTTTCACTGTGTGAAGACGAAACAACACTGTGGGTCTGAAAAGATGTGAAGCTGTTTAAGAAGCTGTTACTGAGAAAAAATGAATAGACAAAAACACAGAAATCGGACATCTGAGATGAGGTTTAGAGTGTAAATATGTAACTGGGAGTACGTGAGAAACAGGAAATACATCTAAGAGTTACAAGAAGCGTGGAGAAATATTCCAGCAGATTTCTCTGAAAAACTGAAGGCAAGTCTCCTCAAAAGAACGGAAAGTGTAATAAATGAAAAGGGTGGACACACGAAATACTGAATCGTCTATTATACTTTTGTTGTTGAGGTAATTTTGTGCAACCTTCTGTTTATTATGTTTTCTGCTTTTTTTCCAAAGCTGCAACATAAATAACTTGTCCTTAATTGCTGAACTAATAAATGAAAAGGTGGTTTGACTTTTGCACAGCTTTGTAATTCCTGTAGAAAGTAGAGTGAGGAATTGAGATATGGATTCCTTACAGTTTGAAGTGTTAATCATGTCACCTTAGAGTCTCAAGAGATCAATGAAAGGGGGTTGCAGACCCAGTGACCACTTTACAAAAGAGGCTTGTTGTGTCACTGTAGATCCTATTGATATCCACCTGTATTGATTTAAAGGCCCAGTGAGTAGTTTCGCAATGCACTTGGCCTTGACAATGACTCAGCCAGCTGAGTTATCTAAAGACTGTCGGGACAGGCTTTTCAAGACTTCTGCGTAAATTTTGACACTGTTTTCAGGCGACAAAACCCACTCTCCCAAAACAAAAACAAAACAAAAGACGAAGGTCGTAAAGAAGGAAAACTGGTTCAGAAGCCGGCCATGCCGCGCTGACCTGTGGTAGGAGTCCACACAAGGTGGTCTGTTGTTTTCAAGGCTGAGAACAACGTATCATGTCTGCCGGTCTGGTTGGCTTTCTCACTTTGACAATGGGAGTGAGAGTGGCTGGGAAATCTAACACTCGGCCCTTTGTTTGTGGGGAAAAATTAGAGCAACAGCCTACAGACTGCGCGGCTCCTGTGTTATCACGGCGAAGCCTTCTCTTCTCTTTCCCTCTCGTCTCTCTCTGCTGAGACATGAACTCCTTTATGGCGCGCAGTATGTGGAACTTGCACATGGCCAATGGGAAAGTAATACCTGCCCGGGGGCACAGAAAGTGCATTCAGGACAAGAGAAAGGGCTCAGATAAGACACAGGCTGGCATCAGGAAAAGCAAAGACCTACATGACTTGGCCCGTCTGTGTGCTGACCCCAAATCTCATCAATGCATCTGCCGTGTGATTAGCTCGGGGGGGGACAAAGGAGTTTTCAGAGCATCGTGTCCATTCCAATTAGCACTACACCACTTAGTGCGCTATATTTATACATATGGACATAAAGCCCCCCTCCCAGAAAATCCTGCCAGCCACTGTAGATGTTAGTGCATGCGTTTGCTCATCATACCATCGTACAGAAATGTTTGAACAGTCCTGGTAAAATGGCATCGATTTTCTACATGAATATTGGTGTACATCCTCTACAGAGTGTTCAATATTGTACAAAAAAAGACTTTCTTTTTATTTGTTGAGTTCAACCTAAAATATACAATTGGCCATAACCTTTGATTAAGCCACATTTAATGCTGTATTTCTTTTCATTTCAGCAAATGAACAGTTATTGCAGCTCACTGGAAAAAAACCCAAAGTGCAGATTTTTTATGTTGTAGGTTAAATTGTATAGTTTGATGGAAAGTAATTGTTCTGTGGAATGAAAACCCATCCTATAAATTTTTGCAACTTTTTGTCATCGTTTGACATTGATGTAAATTAAAAATATTATGTTATATATTAGGTCTACTATGTTTAAAGAAGTATGTAATGACTCAAAAGTATAGCAAAACGACAATATCTAACAATTTGTATGGGGCCCATGTCCTATTTTTTTTCTTTGAGGTGAATAACATTATCTCATTACAATGGCACCTGTCAAGGGGTGGCGAGGACCAGACTGTGATGTCTAGACAACTGGGTCAGAGTATCTCCAAAACAGCAGTTTTTGTGAGGTGTTACTGATTCGCATTCATTAGTGCCTACCAAAAGTGGTCCAAGGAAGATCAGCTGGTGAACCGGTGGCAGGGTCATGGACACCCATGGCTCATTAATGTGCTCCTGTAGCACAAATTGCTAAAAACGTTCATACTGGCTCTGATAAAAAGGTGTCAGAACATATAGTGCATCACAGCTTGCTCCTTATAGAGATATGTAATCGCAGACTGTTTGGAGTACCCATGCTGAACTGGACCACTGAGAACATTGGAACTGGACCACTGAGCAATGGAGGAAGGTGATCTCATAAATCTCATTTTCTTTTACATAGTTTGGATGGCTGAATGCATATGCGTTGCTTACCTGGGGAACAGATGAACCTGGGACGTATTGGGATTAGGGCAAGTTGGGGGAAGCAATGTGATTCTATGGGTAATGTTCTGCTGGAAAACCTTGGTGGTCATGTGGCACCTACCTAAACATTATTGCAGACCAAGTCACCCCTCCATGGTGGTGGTATTCCTTAATGGCTGTGGCCTCTTTCAGCTGGATAATGCATCCTGTCACACAACAAAAATTGTTTGGGAATGTTTTGAGGAACATGACAACGTGTTTAAGGTTTCGGCCTCAAAATTCCTCAGATCTCATTCGGATCAAGTACATGTGATGGAGGCCCCGTCTTGCAACTTCAGGGTTCTTGTGAAGTCTTGCAACTTCAGGGTTCTTGTAAAGTCCATGCCTAAGTGAGTCAACGCTCTTTTGGCATTTTGAGGAGGGCATACACAATTAAGTAACTGGTTTTAATTTAATGACTGATTGGTGTATGTATATGACTCCTGTTTTGACTAATTATTCTGTATTTTGTTTTATACAAAACACAACGTGAAACTCTCAACATGAATGGGTGGAGTTAGGCCGCTGTAAACCAAACAGCAAGAGTAAACCGACCCAAAGTGGATATATAATGGTGCTTTTCCAACGGCACGAGGAACCATGCTGTAACTCGAACAAATATTTTCTCATTACAAATAAAGTTATCTGTACCCAACCCGTAACTGCGCTGCCAAAAGTGTTCTGCAGCCAAGACAACCGTGTTACTGAATTCTGATTGGTCGAAATGTGATTCTCATAACATGAAAAGAGGCCATTTTTTTACTGCCTGCACGAAAAACAACAACACTGGAGATACAAACTAACAACTGGGAACTACAAACACTACTATCTGTTTGGGCTGAAGATACAGTTCAGCAGGAGTTTTCTATGATGCTAACAAATTTGTACCAGGCCATCATTAACAAGTTAGCTGGTTCAGGCTTTCATCGCAGGGCTAAACAAAGCTGAGAATTTAAAAAAAAAAAGACCATAAATATGACTGGTTTGACTGCATGGACGTGGTTTAGGGATGACCAGCCATAAACTGTGGGGAGAGAATTGCTCTGCTAATGCATCAGAAGCACCATAACCAGACTGAGATGCACTGGATAATCAAGTTGCTGCAAATTCTGTGCCATCACAGTATGGTTTAGATACCACGCTTCCTGAATACCTGTGGAAAAGTGCCTTTACTGTATTGTTTTTCATGACATCATAATAGCAGTGAATGGACTAGACTGTTTTTGCAGCTGCTTCCATACATGGACTGTGGAATGAACTTCATAATTTTAAACATTAACCAATTAGTCAAACTACATCAGAGTTTTATTTGAAATTTGGTATTGCATGGAATGACTGAAATGGAAGTTAAATAATCACGTTTAGTCTTACTCCATGACCATGCAACGCACATCAGTCTAGTGCTTGTGACCGTCTAGCCTTAAAAATGACTAAAGTTCATTGTTGCACCATATGCAAGGTGGACCCGCGCTGATAAAAATGCCGTGGGTGCAAAGCCAGGCCGCCGACTAATCAAAATCATCAGCTTGCATGTGTTATTTTTGATCTGTGCACCACTGTATAAAGGGAGATAAAAACATGTCGCATCTTTAGAAGGAAGAGTTTCTGTGGGAAAGTAAATATCTTAAAGCAATGGGCTTCAGATGTCTTACCCCATTGTCCTCTAAACACAGATGTTATGGAGGAAGCCAAATATGTACAAAAACCCCCCCACTTGCTAGTGATCATTTTTGTTTGGTGATTAAATGGAACGAGAGCCAGATGGGAAGCTCGATCCTTTGTGTTTACTTCCAGGAAATGTACAATTAATCTTTAATCATTTGATCAAATAACCTGTTTACAAGTCATACTGCTCACCTTGAGTAAGCATAGCTGGTCGTTGTTTCCTTTATCGAACTTTCAGAAATAATGTTTTATTAAGGCAGTATCAATTCTGGAAATCATTAAATTGTTGTTGGGCTCAAATCCTCAAGCTATGTAAGCAACAATGACTCAATGTCGATGAATCGGCGCAGCGATTATGACTTCTAATGTAACTAGCATCGAACGATAATTCTAAACCGTAAATGGCTGCACCGCAGTAAACTGTAGTGATCGCCCTGTTTCCCAAATGGCTAAAGTTCACTAATACACTGTGTGCAATGTGGACCCGGGCTGATAAAAGTTGTGCTGGTGCAGAGACAGCAGACAGAGCCAGTGGATTCAGTGAATTGGCAGTAAATAAGGAAGACATTCTGCAAACAGACAGAGTGCATCGACCCTCTTGGTCAGCAGCCAGTGCTGGTGTCGGAAACACTTGAACTGAGCTCATGCTAAAGCAAAGAACGCCGCAACCCTTACAGTTTGTGTCATCAGAGCTACCCGCTTTGGGGCAAAACCACTTTTTGTCGACCAATTTATTCTCCTAGTAGCAGATACGTAAAGGATGGACCAATGTGGAAATTCAAGGTTCAGTTTTAGTTTATTGTCATCAGCTGCTGTGAATGCGTACATAGTTGATGAGATGTTTCCACATGGGCCACGGTGCAACATATAGCAACATTCAACAAAGTGCAAACTACAACAGAGACCACATAATAAAGAGACACTACAACAATGTAACAGTAACAGAATAGTGTGAATTGTATGTAAACCTTCCAGAGTGGCTAGTATTGCATCATAAGTATAAAACCGAACAGGAGGCAGTTAGCAGGATTGAACAAAATGCAAGAGAAGAGAAACAATACATTAAATAGACATAATGGCAATATAACAGTAGTGTGGTCTGATGTCAATATCCAATATTTATCATGCAAAAGGCGAGAATAATATATGAACATTTGTAAAATTTAGAAATTAGGACAACAACAATAATTATATCGTTATTATTATTAGTATTAGTATTATTAGGTTTCATTTATGCAGTGCCTTTCCAAAACTTGAGGCTTCTTTGTAATAAAATAACAAACATACACATGTACACACTGTCAGTTGCTTATAGAGACTATGGTAAGTTGGGTAGGGAGCAAATATACATACACCTGAAAAGATCCTTAGTCCAAAGGAGATTTTCCATTCCTACTAATGAGCTCAAAGAAAGTTTCTCCGAGTTCAGAATAAAGAGAGATGTAGCATTTCGTTTTGTAGGGCTGGAAATGTGGAAACCTTAATAAAACACAGACATTTTTCCCCAGTAGCCAGCCCAGCTTCCCAAGTGTTCTTCTGGAGTACAATAAATCTGTCATCAAATATTTGTTTGAATATTTTTCAAATCTAAACATAAGTCCGATGCTGATATTTTAAAAAAGGGAAACTGTTTGCAGATATCAAGATGATTTTGATGTCAGTGTGCATTGCTACTGCTTAGCATTCCTGTGGGTGTATTCTGGGTAGATGGCCATAGTGGGATATCCCCACCAGTATGAGAGGTCAAAAGGTGACTGTTGTCTTCTTCCAGCTTGCCTGAAGCTTGGTATCGAATTGCTTTGAGCTGCTGTTTGCACAAGATCACCGAGTCAGCGCACTCATCTTCAATTCTTACTGTTCTCTGACGCTGATTAGCCTAGCATAACCTAGCATACATACCTGCCCTCCGTCCTGCACAATTAGAGCACAGGTTATTATACCTGTATGGTCACAAATGTCATGTCACGAGACACCGGAGGGTTTCTGGTTCTCCTCTGTGATGCAGAAGGAGACTCTTAGCTGGATTAGCTAATTGCAGACTGACACAACAGGGATTTTAAAGGGCCTACATCACAGGGCCATATCAAAAAAATGATTCACCTCATTTTTCTTTGACAGGTGTTTTACATAGTATGCAGGGCAGTTGGAAGCATTTGTAATATGTGGGGGGTGGGGGCGGGGCACTCTCTTAGGGGTGGTAGGTGTGATAGCTGTAGCAGGGTGGATAAGTGAGGTGTGTAGGAAACAAATGATTTATAAAAGTTAGGGGACACGTCAATGGTTCCCGCGCCCATGGCAGTATGTAAATACCGTCAAAGTTTTCAAGCACCTATTTATGCTCAAGTTATGATCAGTCTCAAAGATGCAGTAACAAAAACAGCCTGTTTGATTTTAAGGGATGAAGAGAGGCTGAAAAATGATTGTGTAAAAATGAATTGTGTCTGTTTTTGGTACATACACTCACAGTAAGTGGACTGCAAGAAAGATTTAGGGCCCTTATAAAATAGGCTCTTTAAGAATGATGTCAAATGGATTTATGTTAAAGCTAAAGCACTGCCATTCCTCTCCTTCTAACTTGTTTATGTTCTAATACACTTCGGCTGTAACAAATGGTCAGAAAAGTTGTTTACTGAAAATTAGCCATTCATGAGAGCCAGCTTGATTATTTATGTGTCAGCCTTACACTAATTTCATTAGCTTCCTTGCTTACTGTGTGTATATTGCTGAGAGGTAATTATACTGTTTTTAAGGGCATAAATATTGCCATTGCCTGAAGAAACCCCTATTTTAAAAACAGTATCTTTGTAGAGTAAGGACAAATGACTAATTTAAGGATGAAAGCCTCACACAGTGTAAAGGGCAGCTTGTGTTTTTAATGGTGTAAAAATGTACAAAACAAAACGGACATTTGCTTATGACTGCAGTGGTGTGTGAATATACATTTTAGCACATAAGCCACTGTATACATGGTTGTAGCTGCAAACTATTGACTTAGTAAGATACTGGTATTTTACATGCTCTTTAACCCTTAGAACTCAGAGTGTATTAGTAAAATCTGATTTCAACAAATATAAACAGTGTAAAACAGTTTAAAACCGGTATTTGTTCTACCACACGCTAGCCGTTTGCCGCTCTTTCACTCGGCACGCCGCCGCTCAGCCGCTCTCCGGACCCCCTCCTTCAGCAGGTTTTCCCCACCGGTTTATGGGTGGAAACTATCTTAAGAGTTCTCCCAGGTTCAAAGATCTTCTGGCTTTTTATGTTTGTTTCTAATACCTAAAATAAAAGAAATCTGGACATTTTTGTCCTTTATGGGCATCATTTTTAAAACCTCAGTAGTGGTTATTATTATTACGCGATAAATTACAGCAACTTTGGTTCTATGTGACATAGTAACACCAAACAAAATTCAGCATGATGTCTGACACCTCGAGCATCAACACAAAGTAGAGGAACTTACATATAAGGAGTTTACAATTTGACATTTGTTGTGCTCATGTTCTAAGGGTAAAAAAGCTGGTAGTTCACTCTGCGTACCTCCTGACTCCCTTTCTCAAGGTTTGAGAGATGACCGTGGTGTTGCCCAGGCACTGCTTTTTGCCACAGTCTTCTTGGCAGTTGCAAGAGAATGGGGATGGAGGTGGGGGTGTGGGTGGGATGAGGGTTTTAAAGGCTGGTCAGAGCAGAGCATTGGAAATTTAAGAACAAAATAGTAGAATTAAGAGCATCTCATGGGATCTTCTTAAATGATCCCACTCCTGGCATCAAGTTGTGAGTCCTTATTGTTCGTACCAGTAATGGCAACGATTATGTCATTTTGCGACAGTCATTAGTGACACTTTATCCCCGTAAAGACACTATTACTTTGACTCTTAAAGCAAAATAAATAAATAAAGTATTCAAAGCCCTCCACACATCTTAGCTTAGCATTCCTATACGTTTTAAGACGACAACAAGAATGATGAGGATGGTAGAACTCTAATTGGGCCTTCAATTATGGTCTGAACTGATATTCTTTCCTTTCTTCCAGCAAGAGACTGAATAAACTCCACACTCCTAATGTTAGTGTCTGCTGTGAATCCTGAATGAAACGAATTCAGTGATGTGTTAAGAGTTTTAAACATAAGATGGTGTAAGAAGGTCTATAGTACTTTAAGGGATGGCTCTCCTAATAAGGCACCTAAACACAATATTTTTAATCTCGCCAATCTCTCCAACCAACTTATTCATCTTTCTTTCTCTCCAGGTCCCTTCCACCTTTTCTTCAACATTTTTCTTTCAATATTACTCTTTCTTTGCTTTTAATCAGAAATCTCTTTTCCATTCTCTTCATTTGATTTGAGCCAAACAGCACTGAAAACAACAACACATGAAAAGGATTAAGTGTTTATCAAATATCACAGGTAAAGCAGTGACTTGACTCTGAATTTACTGAATAAAAACACTTTGAGAGCAATTATGATCATGACTACTGATGGTAACTTGTGTAAGCTAAGGCTTGTTGACCCTCACACAGATGAAGATCTTTCTGTAGCTAGCTTGGTCCAGTGCAAGTTGCAAAGGCTCTTATTGTTTTATGTGAAAATATAAATCTAAAATCAATGTCAATGCCTAATTCAGAATATATGTAGTTAGTCCACATTACTGTCCATGCTTTTATTGTATAAAGTCATATTTTTACTTTTTTATTTTGAGGTGGCACGGTTCATTTCAAAGGTGGCAGCTTCCATATTGTGCCATCCATGTAACCACATACATGAAGAAATTAGAAACATTGAATAAGCTGCAGTCCAACAGGTTTAAATTCCACTTTGATGAATGTATTCATGAATCTGTGCTTTCAAGCAACATCTCAGAAGATTTTCACACAATATGTTGTTCTCATCCTGGACACCTGGATCTCTGTGAACCTGTATGCCAACTTTATTTATTTATATGTTTGTTCATATTTGACCTTTAACTTAACCAGGGAAGTCATTAAAAACACATTCACACAAAGAATAAAAACACAAAGTTGTATATAGGACTGTATATAGGCCTTTACCGTAACCTGTTCTGGGATGATATTGAGCAAATGTTCCAATTTGAAAGTGATTCAAGTTAATAAGTAGTAATCTGTTAAAGGTGGCAGTGGAGCTGTGAGGAACATGAATATGTGTCCGAACCTGACCCAAACTAGTTCGGTTGAACATTTCGAGCTCTGGAGAGTGACTTTGGAACGAATAGATGAGCGATGTCTCTCTTTAATGTCTGAACCCTTTATGCTTGAGTTGGCCTGTTGGGATAGCAGCCAGGTTTTGAGGACAGGCTCTAATGTGAGCCTCATTCATCGCCGCCCAGTTCTGTCCTCGTGTTATTCTAGGCCCAGGGGGAAGTGACGTGGGTGAGAGAGGCAGCCATTGTCTCCTGCCACGTTGACCTCAGGCTCCCTCTGCGACTGTCTAAATATTATTTCTCGCAAAAATGTTGAGCGCCGTCTGATTGAAGCTTTTGCTCGGAAGCCCAGTCTCCGTCCTGTACAACAAGCTTTGGGTGTCAAAGGGTGTCAAACAACAACATGGGGGGAAAAAAATACGCCTCTTTTATAGAACGCTGTTCAATCTAATTTCAGGAGGCATCTGAGGACGTGTTGGAACGTTTGTGATTGGCTGCAAGCATTGTGTTAAAAATCTGGCAGGGTACAATGGCTACGGTAAATCACATTAGGGCAAAGTGTGTGCAAATGGTAACGACACTTAACAGAATGAAAAGTGGCATATGCATCACGAGTTGCAGCCTTTTAGATTATGATTTGATTACAGTATGTTTTTCATTCGTGAAGCACAGGCTTTAAAGATGTGGATTTGTGTTGGACGGCTGTATCTGCTTATTCATTTTATATGGCTTTGGCACGCACACTGGTTTCTAAGTGAACCGTCCTGATTTTGGGCTTCCTGTTATTTGTGGTCTTCGTTCTTTTGAAAATGTCCTATTTATACATGGGAATGAGCCAGTAAAGTAGGATCATATCTCAGAAGTTTTAAAGGAACAGATGTCTAGTTGTCTAGTCCAGGATTGACCCCTAAACTGAAAGGGGTTACTTTCAGTTCAGGGGTTGAACCTGGACCAGACAACTAGCTTATTATCCCATAATAAGTACATTTATTAAGCAATTGCTCATTTGAATACGTATTTTTCTGCTACTGTGAATTATATAATCACTATGAAACTAATTAGCGAGTCGCGTAGTAATGAGTTACTGAAATGCAGCTACCATAGCGCTTTGAGGGGTTAAACAAATGGATTGTACATAATTATAATAAAATACACTTGACTATGAATCGAATTGTCGGGAAAAAAGATGGAAACGTATTTACACAAAAGCCTAAACACATACACCCTTTTTCTTTATAACTTCCTTACTTGCTTTCAGTTTTTTTTTTACTGAAATCTGCTGGAATATTTTTTCCATGTTTCTTGTAAAGCTCAGTCGTAGATGTTGGTTTGATTTTCTGCTTCTCACAATCCATGTAATCCCAATTACAAACATAGACTCTTGTTATGTGTTTACTTTATGTTATGTCATCATACAAGAGAATTTTTGCTGCATAACTATGCCCAGACTGAGAGCAGCAGATCAGCACCACCTTGGGCACTGGGCCATCAAGTGCCTTGCCCAAGGGCACTTCAGCCATGGATATGAGAGTGGGAAAGCACTGTTGATCCTCAAACACATTTGGGAATATCAGTTTTGGAAAAATATACAGTGAAATAAAATCTAGGATCACGGTAACCATGGTTGAATCATAGTCGAGTGTATTGTCATGGTGTGGTTGCAGTCCTTTGCTGGCCTGGTAAGCCTAAATTTGGTGTACTTGTGGTCCAGTTAAACTTGCCGTTCTCATATAAAGGTGGAGTCAAGAGCACTGCTGTC
>JBBJLS010000041.1:26647432-26663775 GCA_037577275.1 Bryconaethiops microstoma | reverse complement strand
ATACAGACAGCGAGAGAGAGAGACAGAGAGAAACTGAAATATACAGACAGCGAGAGAGAGAGACAGAGAGAGACTGAAATATACAGACAGCGAGAGAGAGAGACAGAGAGAGAGATTTACTGAAAAAAGAGACCAAGAATGAGAGGAAATTATGCTGGGCCTGAGACCAGTGCAAAAGAAGCAGACACCTGGGTGACAACAGTGTTTTATCTCTCTCACACACACGCACATGCATATACACACTACCAGTTAAAATCAAACTAAGAGATTTTCCATATCTGCATATTTATTTACTAAAAATACACTTACTGTTCTTTGCTAACAAACTTACAGTGTGTTCACCATTTGAGTCAGAAAAGGTCATATCCATATCCAGGTCCAGGTCTCATTCATCACTACTAACTTACAAAACCCACCTAATATAATTACAATTATAACATGAATCAGCAGACAAGTGGTATTGAGCTATTAAGTATTGAAACAGTGAACGAGTGCATTTAAAGTTAAAGGAAAGTCTAGAATTTGACTCTGCATCACCACACAACCAGTTAATAGGAGTCAGAGCTGCACTGTTACAGATTCTTTCATCTTATAAAGGAAACTTGTTTTATTTGACATATTTTCATTTATAGTTGTTCACTCAACAACTTTCCAATACTTACAAGAATAAAAATCTGCAGTGTATGAAAAAACTGGATAAGATAAAATAAGATAAGAGCTTGATTTCCCCTTAAGGATTTTCTGTCATCATTAAGTGGTAAAAACCTGTGGTGTGCAAAAACCTTTGACTGGTAATGTAGCTGCACTTTGTAAATTGCAATTACAGCTTGTAGTCCATCTCTTTCTCTGCATCTGTTAACTTCTCTACATTTGTTAATTTCCTATACCCCTTTCATTAATAGTTCAATGGTCTGAACCCCCACAAGACCATTAGTGAGCAGATATTGTTTGGGCGGTGGATTATTTTTTTAGTCCAGAAGTGACACTGACATGATAGAAGAATGTAAGTATTTTTGTGTTTCACATACAGCAGTGATGATCACACTATTTGCTTATTTGCTGAAATTCAACAATGTGAAACATTTGTAACTTTTGCTAACAACAAATGGTAAATTTACAGTACGCATATTTACAGTAAAATTCAGCCTCCAGACCTTTTCTGTAAATTGAATGTAATGCTAGAAAAACCTGTATTTATTTGATATTTTTGGGATTTTCATGTATTTTACAGTGCTCCTGTATTCTAAATAAAAATGTTGCAGCAAAATACATGAAAGTCCCCAAATGATTAAATAAATATGGCAATTTTTCTGGCAGCAAGGTCTTTCTTGCATTACATTCAATGTACAGTAAAAAACTTTCCTGTAAATTGAATGCAATACAAAAACAAAAAACACTTGCTACCACTAATTCACTGTACCCTTGCTACCACTAATTGTTTTACTCCTTTTTGGAGTAAACACTGTAACACTGTAATTCAGAATGCAGGATTACTGTAAAAATATATCACTGTGGAAAAAAACCCCTTGAAACCATACTTCCAGTATTTTACTGCAATTTACAGGGGAAAAAAGATGTAACAGTGCAGTTATGGGATAAAACCGCTGGAAGGTAAAAGGTGGTTGAGTGTACCTAATAAACTAACAGCTCAATCCAGTGTCCCACACTTCTACCTTGGTTCTTGCTTTCCACTCATTTACACAATTTTCCACTTATACCAGATGTAGATCAAAACCCGTCTGAAGTCAAAATTTTGCTACTTCATTTTAGCACTGCAGCTACGAGCCTATTATAGGTACCTATTATAGCAGATTATCACCCAAACGTTTCTTTTAAAAAGTCAATTTTGTTTTGTAAAAAGGTTCAAGGCCTTTGTTAAGGAGGTACAGACTTGCTGATGTGGTTTAAAATGCAGTAAAACCTCTCTGAAAATTGAAGACAACTTCAAAACAATAGGCAGCTATTTCAGAACAACCCCAGGGTTGGTACTCAAAGCATAAGCAAGATCGTATTCCTGGTATTAATGATGGTCATTATCACAATGATTAGCACTCATACTCCTAAGGTGGTTTGTGAAAACAGACCCTGTTTTCTAAAACAGCTTTCTGTAGTGTTTTTGTGAGTGTTGTTCAGAGCTCACAGTGTTGTTCAGAGCTCAGAGCTCACAGTAAGTCTTACTGTGTCCTAAACCACACTAACAAGCCTGTGCCACTTAATAATTATGGAAATCGTAATTATTGACTAGATAATTACTGACTTTTACTGTTTGTTAGTACTGTTAGCCTCATAGCCTGATTGCTAAACTAAAGAAGCACAAACATCTTACCAAACATGCCAAATGTCTTGGCTAAAAGAATGCATCTGGGTTAATTGGAAAATTGTGTAAATTTTGATTTGATTTGGACTATTTCTTACACTGACCGCATGGCTTAGGGTAAATTAGATCATGAGGTCCTGGTTCTTGGATCTCACAATTCCTGTTCTTTCCTTAATTACCTTCCTGGGGAAGACTGGTTTGTAAACTATATCTTTTTATGTTGGATTTGGCTGGAAACACATTGGATTTGGCTATGAAACAGTTCTCTCAAGAGTTTTTGGTCACGCCCGGGGCCACCAGTACAACTTTCTCTAGTAGAACCACAGTGAAGAAGAAGAGATTTTTGACTTTGGGTAGCAACAGGCAATTGGTAGACATAATTTGTAGCTGCTTCTACTGATGTGGTGAACTGATACCACTGACTGACACACATACTAGCCACCAGAATGTGCTCAGCAATCACAGGGTTAGAAAAAAGCAGAAAAGTTGGACACTTATGTATAAAACTAGACCAAACCTGGGGAAATGATACTTTGCCAAAGGCTATAGCTTAGAGACATGGCTGCAATTTACATATAGGGTCTGTATTGTCAGAACTCACAAGTCTCTTGTGTCCTTTTTCTCAAAATGTAGTATTGACAAAACTGATTATTCTCACTCATTCACAAACGTCAATAGCAGATGCAAAAAAGAAATGCAGAAAAGAAACTAATGAGTGGGTCATGTAAGTTTAAGACTTTGTTGTTTTGCCACAAACTGAGTCTGTTTCCTGGTTTCTATAGTAAAGAAAAGGTTGCCCTGAAAAGTATGCACAAAAAAAACTGCAGAATAGATCATGCGGTTGAGGTGATGAACATTCAACCCATTTACAGTAAATGCTTCCAGACACATGTTCCCCTTAGTAAAGGCAGGCTGTTCCAAGTACTATTTTCATGTAATATTGGGGATACTGAGGTCATTCTGTGTAAAAATAGTATGTTTTTGTGTTTCACTGCATTTAGCTGTATTGCTGTGGTTTCTGGCCTAGTCGTAGCTTCAGTCAGTCAGTGATGTAGCTCTCAGTGTCCTCGCCTTGACCTAACTATATGGATAAGAAACTTGTTAGCCTCCCATGAGTGTTAAAGTCTTTAGAGGAGTGAGTGGACCATCTCTGTGCTATCAGCATGAAGTGCAGCCATGCATTATGAGTAAAAAGCCTTTAACTTTCAAATACATTAGGTAGATGTACCTAAAAATGAATAATGAAATGAATGGGAATCGAATGCTATGGGGTATAGCTTTAAGCCACAGTCAAATGTAAATAAAAGGGCTGGCTGGAGGCAGTGGCGTGACTTGTGTGCAGCACTGGTTAGCCAACGACCTAACATAGCTATTAGCAAGCTGGCTGACTTGCCTACCACACACAGTAAAGGTGAAAAAACTAATGTAGTCTCCTAAATTACTGTGTATCTTGTCTCTCTGATGTGTTGGAAAGGGAAATTACCAACTTTCAGAGGTAAATGCAGCTAAAGAAACAGTGATACTGGTCAGAGTCATGTATTCATAAGTTCCACAAAGTTGGACTATGGAATATGCAAAAATCATTCACCCTGGAACTAGGCAATGCAAAATTGACAGATTCCAATGGAATTAAATTAATTTCACAAGAAGATTTGCTGGTAAGTGCAAGTGACACTAGGCCCTCAGCCAAAAGCTAAAGAGTTTTTTTTAGTATCAAATGTTCTTTGAGGTACCAGTTCATTCAATTAACATTGGTTCTGGCTTGGAAACCAATTGGTTGGGTTTCTATAAAATAAAAGGAATGACTTTGTGATTAGATAAACAAGTGTTTGCAGTCATGTGTTTTGTGTCAGAGACTCAGATTTGGTGATTTTAGCTCATAGATTCAAGAAGCACCAATTCTACTGACATCTTTAAGAAGTGGAAAGCAAAGCAGGACTAGAAAAATAAAGAGTGGTATACTGAAGCTACACCCAGAAAGGGTTCTTTGCACAATGTCATGGAGGTACCATTACTGTTTTTTTAAAGAACCTTTCACTTAATGTTTTCAATGGAGAACCATTTTTGTAAATTAAATGTATGAATGTAGAGAGCTTTGATATAAATCTCAAGACTGTGTAAATGTTCTGGGAAGAACCAATAAGTTGGTAATTAACCTTTATATCATGTATAAATCGCTTGAAGACCTAAATTCTCCAAATGTGGAAACAACTGAAGTATGAATTGAATCACATGGGATTGAAAATAAGGGGGGAAGAAGGAATATTACTTGCTTAAATTTTAAAGTTACTATAAAATGCATCATGTCAATGAGAAGTGACAGCTAGCAATTATTTCACCCTTTTTTGATATTTAACATGCATTGCAGTTCTCAGTCTGAAGATTAAATTTCTTTTCTTGGAGCAGTCCTCACAGGAAATGAGACTATGTCTTACACGAAATCCAGCTCTGTTCACTGCAGGTTCTTCAAGAAAGCCAAAGTACCCCCTAGAAAGGCTGTTACATAGTGCAAAGACCAACATTGCCTAAGGTACACTTTACCCCCTGATATGACCATGTTTTTCCTTCAAAAACCTTTTCTAATTAAAAACTGTCATGCAAGTCTGGCCTGGCTGGCATGGGTCTTGCTTTGTGCTGTTGGGCTCGATTGGGATGTTGATGAGTGGTCACATCAGAGGGGGCTGAAGCCCAGCTGCAGGGGGTCTTAGCCATACGGCACTGTGGAAGCCTGGCACTCACACCCCAGGCTCTGCTGTGAGTCACTGAGTGGAATACACAATCCTTTCGGAGTCCTATTCACTACTTCAGATCATTGTAAAGTTTAATGTGTTCAGTTGACCCAAAGTTCAGTGGTGAAACTGATGGGAAAACACCATACTAGTGGAACCACCTCTGCTCTATTTTAAATGTTAATTGGTTCTTTCAAACTAGCTTACTGTATCTCTTATTTGTTCTTATTTCTATGTGGCCATTTTGTCTGGCTTGCCTCTGTTTCATAAGAAATACTAGAGAAGTTGGGAAAGCTCTTGGGACTAACAAACAGTAAAAAAGTCAAAAGTCCAAAAAACAAGTGAGATATCTAATGCTTTACTCCATGAGAGTGTGATATCAGAGCACCTAGGGGCTCTCGTGCAATCTTATTTCCAATAAGAAAAGACTATTATGAAAAATTACATTGTTTGAATAGAAAACTGGAATAGCAAAAATATGAATACCAATAGGGAAATGGCATATTGATTAAAAAGCAATCAGAATGCTAATTCCTATTGGCACTGAAAAATAAGGATATACTTTGTGTGCTGCCTCATGAGATAGCCGTTTTCTTCTCCTCATCTCTTTCTTGCTCTTATTTATTTTCTTGCTCATTCTATCTTACGGCCGACCATAGATGACAATTCAGGATATTCAGGTAGCCAGCTATGAGAGTCAGCTAGAGCAACAATAAGCCAAAACCCGACTACTGGACTGCATCAGGTTGTTGGTGACTGTAGAGTTAGCATCGGCGTTTGTCCCTGCGATAAAGTGAACACCAATGATTGAAAGAATAAAAGAGAAACGTGAGAAAACGACAAGAAACAGCACATCTAGCACAGCATTTTTTCCACACCAGGACAACTAGCAATATTTTAACATTAGAAGTAGACAGTTAAACTTTTATTACTAATTTTTAAACAAATATGTGATGATGGTATTTCCAATGGTAAAATTATTGTATTATGAATTAACATGGATTCACAAGCTCTGATGGTGCTCTTATAACACACTAAAGTACATCAAGCACTGGATACTCACTCAGTTCAAGTCAAGTCGAGTCAAGTAGGTTTTATTGTCATTTCAACCATATACACACAGTAAATTATGGAAACTAAACAACATGCCTCCAAGACCGTGATGCAACACAAGAGCAGAACAGAACTGAAAACAAGACCGCAAGTGCAGACAGGACAAAGAAAAAAAAATTGGACTTTTTAACTTTTTCTCACACAGCAATACAAACATCATGTAACTTGGAATAAAATCCGTATTTGAAAAATGATTACAGGCTAATGTAGAAATATTTTTAATGACTTTTTGGGGTTTAACATTTACAGTTTGAATACAAAGAGTAACTGGTACTTTCATTAGTTTATCAAGCAATCAAAGCACACTACACCATATCTGAATATTTGAAAGTTAGGTTTCCGGCATGTCTAATTACCTAAAAAAAGAAAACGTTGATAGTCAAAAATAGACATTCAGTTACTTCAGCAGTTATTCCTACATAGTTCACTGAAGTCACACACTGAGTGGGATCTGGAGGAGGTAATTCATCACTTCAGTCTTCCTGTGTACTTAAGGAGCTGTTAGCCATATACATTGCACTGTAGACATCTATAATAAGATTATAGGGTGTATGACATCAGTTCTCCTCACCACCTGCAATCACACATGTACACATGAGCTCAGCATCTCTTGCCAAAAACATGGATTCATTATGTCTTTGCTGTCATGAAGCTTCGAGGCAGGTCAAAATCCTTATTTGCTGTGTTTCTACATCGAATCCTTGTGTTTATGGAGTCATACACTGTAGTCTGGCTGCGTACCATGCAGGTGTAAGTAAAATTTTGTTATGTCCAAACAGGTGCAAGCCATTTCGTGGCTAAGGTTTGTGGCTTCTTGGTTGTGAATGCAGCCATGACTCAACCGCAGTGTCTGGCAGGATGCGGCACTTTGAGTGTGTTTGTTGGTACGGCCAGGTGTCACATGTTTGTGTTACTCTGATGGCCTGTGGCAGTTGAGTGTGTATTGTGTTGTGGGTGTGAGTCAGAGACGTGGTTTCATTCAAGCAAAACCTTTTTTTCTCATTAGATGACCTTCTTCATGACATGGTTGGGGGGGAATTCAGAATTTATCTGTCCTTGTCACCACATGTGGTTGAGAGATGTTTACTTATACTTTAATACATATCCTGAGGGCTTATAGCTCTCATCCTAGTGTACTGAAGCCTTTAAATGGATGTCTGGCAATCGGCTAATAAGGCTAACCACAGGTTTCTTCAATGCCAGGCTTCCTTAACACCTCTCTTTTATACAGTTCTGTTATGACTGAAAGCGTTAAGCTAGCCACTGAGCTGTGGCTCACCTCCACCTGTTCAGCACTGAACAGACTCTAGTTCCAGGTTTTTCAGGGCTAATCGCGGTACATTATGTGACTTTTTGAAGGTTAAAACAATTATTTTATAATCAGTTATGTGACAACATTGGAACCAAAATAACAAACCTGCTATTTATGGGGTGCTGCTTGTAAAAGCAGCTTCACAAATTTAGAGCTGTCATTTTTTCATCATTTAGTGCAATGTTCACACAATTTTCACACATTTAGAGCTAAATATGTTTAAAAAAAACAGTGTTACATTTTGGTACTTTTTCTTCCTGCATAAATGTTAAATCTAAATGTAAATGTTAAATCTAAATGTAAATGTTAAATGTAAATCTAAATGTAAATGTTACACAAACGACGAGACATGCTAGTTGGCCACGCCCCATGATTACAATTGGTTGTTACTTAGCAGGGGGCTGGACTGCGTGCTGTGATATCCCCTCACCAAAATGGAGGATTTGCCTTAAATGATCTCTGGACAGCGCGCAGTCCAGCCCCCTGCTAAGTAACAGCCAATTGTAATCACAGGGCATGGCCAATTAGCATATCTTGCTGTTTGTAAAAGTGCAACATTTACATTTGGATTGAACATTGAGATTTAAATGTAACATTTACATTTAGACTTAATATTTACATTTAACATTTAACATTTACACAGCAAGAAAATGTACCAAAACGTAGCACTGTTTTTTTTTAAACACATTTAGCTCTAAATGAATGAAAATTGTGTGAACATTGTGCTAAATGATGAAAAAATGACACCTCTAAATTTGTGAAGCTGTTTTTACAAACAGCACCCCATAGCTATTAGCCTCATTATGATGTTTTGTTGGGAGATCTATTCATTTTATTTTAGTAGCCCAGAGTCAAGGTCCATTTCCATTCACCAGAAATATTTGTACTTCTCTGTAATGAATGGATTTTTTTATTGTAAAAGTCTTTAAAAGGCATTAAATGCTTCAGATGTCTGGTTCCTATCACCACTGGTGTGAGTAAATTTCTCTAGAGCAAAGCATTTCACCTCATACACCTCTGAATGCCTTTGCATACATTTTAATGATGAAGAAACTTGGATAAATCAATCGAATTCCGAATTAATCAGTGCAGCGGCACTAGGGATAACAAGTTTTATTTGGATAGCGCTTTATAGTGTCAACTGGCATTGTCACAGGTCAGCTTTCCAGGCATGAGAAATGGGTTTAGGAAATGGTATGAGCTAATGAGCAAGAGGGTTGGAAAAAACTAAAAGCATGAGTGTAGACATTGTTTCATTTGTGTGTGAGCTGGTGATCACACTGACTGGAACAAACTGCTGGTGTAATCAGAAATATAAAAACTGGCTTAGCATAGCTGACATAGGTTGCATATACTTGTGTGGCCAAACTAGACAGTCCTTCAGCATACTGATTTTCTATCCACAAACACATACTGGTACTGCTCACACCTCTCTAACTCCTTACTTGAGAATATCATGTCTCTGTGTCCATAAGGGCACACATTGCAAATTCTACTGGTTTGCCATTTTGCAGGTATGCTGTTCCCGGTATTTCATAAGATGCCGCAGGCAAGTGTGACTGGCTCCTAGACATCATAGTATGCCAATACTGATGGGTTTGACAGGCAGGACTTACTGAGGTTTCAGACGTACAGTGCCCTCCTCCATGGTTGAACAGTAAAATGCGGCGTGCTGAATGAAAAGAGTCAGAAAAGGCACTGGTTTGATACCCTGATCTTTTGGAGGCTGATTTCTTGCTGGTTCTTCTTATGTGCTGCCACCATGGAACAGGCCCAGTCTGTAGGCGCAGTAATTCTTGCATTGCAGCATGGATGCGGTGGGCTTGCTGGACCACAGGTCACAAGCTGAGATCATGGACTGTGTAACTGGGAATTCTCAGAGCTCATTACTGAACAGGTCTTTGTACTGAGTGCTGAAGTATGTGTTCCTGTCTTTGGTGACTTGACGAATGTCAGGACTCATTTTGACAACTCCAATGTTCATGCACACACAACCTCTCAGTCGCGGTTGTACAGTTCTGTCCACTATGAAGAGAGGCAATGAGCGGTGCTGCTCTTTTCAGGTTGTACCTTTCAGGTTGTACCTTTCAGGTTGTACCTTTCAGGTTGTACCTTTCGAAGTTGCGTGCCTTTAGCCACGTGTTTGAAAGTCTCCAGTGGCATTACACTGCATTTTGCTACCATTTCACCTTTAATCCTTAGAACACAATCGTCATGGATTTGTGCCAGAAGTGCAGCAAATGGTAAATTGTCATCTTATATGGAAGTTCCTCCAGTTTGTGTTGGTGCTCAATGTGTCAGACGTCATGCTGAGCTTTTTTCAGTGTTCTTATGTCACGTAGAAGCAAAGTTATTGTAATTTAAAAAAACATGTCATAATAATAATCGCTACTGGGGGTTTTATAAATGGCATCACACACAAATGCCCATGAAGAACCAAAATGACCATATTTCTTTTTTTAGGTCTTACAACAAACATAAAAAAACATAAGATGTTTGAACCCAGGAGAACTGTCAGGATAGTATTCACCTACAAGTGTATGAAAGTGTGTGTGTGTGTGTGTGTGTGTGTGTGTGTGTGTGTGTGTGAGGGAGGGGGTTTGGAGGGTTGGTGACCTGATAAGTGGTCGAGCGGCAGTGCAGCATGCAAAAGGGCAGCAAATGGCGAAATCAGATTTTACTAATACAGATTTTGGCAAATACTTCATTCTTCTCAGCTTGAGAACTGACACAATTGTCCACTATGATGCCATCCAGACTGCCTCAAAGTCTTTCTGTCTGAAAGTATTTCCGTCTGAAAATCTTTCTGTGGTTTATCAGCTTTTGTAGTGGTTTTGCAATTATGGCGTTATTGTCCAGACTCTGGACACGTTTCCCATTTAGCTCTATGACTACTTCCACAATTGTTGCAATTTGAGATAATCTGAGAGAATTTGGCCTCACTACAACAATGCCAGTGGCTTGTGTGGCTCGTGTGGCTCGTGTCTTATTGCTTTCCTCTGTAATCTCATAAATGTGACAGATCGAAATGACTTTGTTAACTCACTCAAGTGTTAACCAAGATTCAGCAGTGGTCACTGGTAACAACATGATCCAGTGGCAGACAAGCAGAAATGGCAAGAACGGCAACTTTTAACTTAAAACCCCTTATTAGTGATGAATGCCTTAATATTCTCACCTTGTTTCTGATTTCTTGACTGAAACTTGTGTCTTCACATCGTTCTGTTGCTCTGAGGATTGCAGAATTTGCAAAACATCCTCTTCAGGTATACCAGGTCCTTTTTGAACTCTGTCGGAAATTGTTGTTCCGTCCACTAAGGGCCTGTAACTCACTGGTTTAATCATGAACATAAAAAACAGGTGAGCAAAGCTGGCATTGAGTAACTCTACTTGCATGAAAGTTCTAGCATGCTGATTACCCTAGCCACAAACCTGCATTATATGGACAAAACTATTGGGACACACCTGTTTTTCTGGGTTTGGGTTAGGCTCCTTACTTCCAGTGAGGGGCTTAATCTTAATGCTTCAGCATACAAAGACATTTTAGACAACACCATGCTTTCAACTTTGTGGAATTTGGGGAAGGACCTTTTCTATTACAGCCTGATTGGGCCCCAGTACACAAAGCAAGGTCCATAAAAACATGGTTGGATGAGTTCGGTGTGGAAGAACTTGACTGGCCCACACAGAGCCCTGACCTCAATCCCGTCGAACACCTTTGAGATGAACTGGAATGGAGCTTGTGAGCCAGGCCTTCTCGTCCAACATCAGTGTCTGACCTCATAAATGCTCTATAGCAGTGGTCCACAACCAATATTTTCACGGACCGGTATAGATACAACTAAAAACAAAGTGCATTTTTGCTAGATTGTGGGATAAATTTTTGATGTACCATATTACGTGACCGAGAGGAGCATTTTTTTCTAAATAAAACATCTTTCAGAATCTGATAGTCTATAAAATATTTTTTATTCTGTCTGTGACTCACAGACCGATACCGGTACGCGCCCCAGTGGTTGGGGACCTCTGCTCTGCTGAATGAATGGTCACAAATTCCTACAGAAACTCTAAAATTATGTGGAACGCCTTCCAAGAAGAGTGGAAGCTGTTATAGCTGCAAAAGAGGGGGGCAACTCCATATTAAAATCTATGTATTTGAGTGCAATATCATTCAAGTCCCTGTTGGTGTCCCAATACTTTTGTCCATGCAGTGTACATACAGACATGGTAGCCCTTTAGCCAAATGATCTACAAGGAGGAAGAAATACAGAGAGAAGAAAAGACTACAAAAATGAAAGAAACACAAAAAGTAAGCAAGACCCAAGGTGGACTCTATCCTTTATTGGTCTCTACTGAACAGGGGAGTTACAACAATAAGATCATATCATTAGCATATCAGGGCTAGTGGACCTTGAGCATGAAGCAGCAGTTAGACAACTTTAACTTCTAAGAGGATTAACCCACCACAGAGTTTGGCTGCCAGTTTAAGTGGTCATGTGTGTGCGCACTGTGTGGGTTGCTGGGTCTGCACTCTTGCACAAGACGCCTCGGGGGATCATTCATCTATAGCTATAAGGGCCATGCTAATTGGAAGTGCTGTTTTTTTTTCTTTCAAGGATGTGGATCATCTGTTCTGCCAGTGTGTTAGTGCGTTTGGCTTTTTTCTGGAAAGGAAGATGAGTCATTAGAATCATTAGAAATGAGAGACTTTATCCTCAAAAATGCCACAAGGGAAGGACCTCGGTGGAGGTAGGTAGCATATCTGTGGGGAACATGCTGGCTAATTAAAATGTGTCTGAGGCAATTCATTACTGTTACGTGCAACCGTCTATTTCTGTCTGTATTTACTGATGACACAGGTCGTTTTTTTTTTTTTTCCGTTTCTTTTCTTTTTTTTTCAGCGCTATGACCAATCTGCCCAGTGTGACGTGTGAAAACGGTGGTGTTCTCCATCAACACCTTCATTACTTAGCCTGCGTGATGCGTCCGCCCACCCGCCAGGCCTTGGTGAGTGACTGTGATTGGTGAGGAACAGGCCATGTGTGGGCGCAGAGGTGTCATTCTCATATTAGTGGCGCTCACACTGTGTGTACCTACACCCTGTGGTCTATTCCATAGTCCAGGGAGGATGATGATAATGATGATGATGATGATGATGATGATGATGATGATGATGCCCACGTAGTGTGGTCAAGCCATGTTTCATCCACTACTTCTGACTAGAGAAAAAAGCAAGACGCAGTCCTTCTCTCTCTTTCTGCCTTTCTCTCTCTCTCTCTCTCTCTCTCTCTCTCACACACACACACACACACAAATAAGGAGACATGTTGGATGCAAAGTTGCACAAACACTCACGCACACACACCCACATACGCAGACATGCTCTGACTCAACTGCCCACCTCGTACTGTGTAATTAAAAGACAGAGGGAGAGAGTGAGAGAAAGATAGATAGAGAGAGAGAGAGAGAGAGAAAGAGGTGGTGTAGGGAAAAGGGAAGGAGGGGCGAGGAGGTGAAGGAAGGTAAAAGGGGTTTCCTCATGATTATTTGGAAACAGTCCTCTGTCCCTCCTTTAGTCACACTAACAGCACTTTCAACCAACTTAGACATTTTGTCGTTCTGGCCACATCACAATAATGGGAATAAAGGGATGGTCTAGTTTTGGTCTGGGGCTGTAATGAAAGTATAGGCAGTGATGTATTGGTATGAGGATAGGCGGGTATTCCGCGCCGTCTATGATATCCTCATCCCGATGTATGTGCATATTTTACATTTGTGTCTTGATGAGTCTTAATGGGAAGGCAGGGATGTAGCAGTTTTCAATTAAGCAATTTCCTAAAGGATTAATAAAGTTTTCTGATTCTGATTCAAACGCGTACTTTGATGACGAGCTGGTGCCACACCATCACCATAATTGCCTTTCAGAACTTGTAATGAATTAAAATGTGCGTATAAAAGGTGAATGTACTTACCTGTTGTCCTAGGAGTCCTTAGGTGTGGTCTGGAATGAGTGGGCTACAGAAGTTCACTGTAAATGAAGAGAAAGCATTTGTTATTGAGGTATTGAGTTGAAGTGATGATGTAGACGTGATTATTATGGAATGAAATGTGAAATGTAATGTCATGTTTGACAATTGAGGTGGTAAGGCCCAGACCTTAGGGAGCAGAAAAGGAGCGCTTAGTGAAATGTACATTTGGTGTGAGAGACGTTATGGTTGCAGAAAGATAAAATAATAGAAGCAATTGCTAAAAGACGTCCTCAGAATACGACAATTCCACAATTAACACAAAGAACCCTCGCGACACATAACAGGGAGGGGCGTCAAGGTAGTTTGCTGGGTTACCCTATCAGAAGGTTGTCAAACAGGGTGACACATATTAAAAACAAGATCACATTAAAGCAGTTTTTCCATCACTCCACTGGCTGTCTTTCTTTTAGAATTAGATTTAGATCTCCAACTGCCTGAATGACTGAATCCAACCTTTTTCTTTAGATCATCCGGTGCTGGCCTTCTCAATATTACATATATGAAAAGAGGAGTGGGGTGGTGATGGCCGAGTGGGTGGCCTAGGATACTTGCCTCTGGACCAAGAGGTCATGGGTTCAAATCCTACCTTCAGCACCACCACTGGGTTCCTGAGGAAGACCCTTCAACCCGAGTTGCTCCCGGGAGACTGTGAGACTGCCCCCTGTAGTTAGGGAACGGAAGTGGCTCTGGATAAAAGCTTCTGATCAATGGCGTAAATGTAAAATGCCAGTGTACAGAAGAACTGTCACTGTCACTGCTGTGCTCAGAATGGTTCCCTAGTAATGGGATATCTGTTCAGTGCGATGTCATAGAAGCTCCGATTTTGGTTCCCTAAAGAACCTTCCATTTTTGACGGAGACTCTTTATATGTGACAATTCTTTGCACTTGCACATCTCATTTCCAATCACAATTCTTCTTCTGTGGCATCAGTCAAAGAACTCTATGTGGGAGGGGTGTTTCCCACACTGGTTGAGAAACATTTTCTAAATCACCCCCACAAGTCGACCAAAAAAAAAAATCCCCCGCCATCTCTCCAAAACAACAAAACCCACCCACAGCATCCAAATGAACCAGAACGCCTCTGTTTGTGGCTCCTGTTTTTGGTCCACAGAATGTAATTGCAAAACAAAGTGTATGTGGTTCACATGGTAGGTGGTTCCAGTAAAGTGGCCAGTGAGTGTAGGTAAAAGGTAGTTGTAGATTAAGGTGCCCGAGTGAAAGTCTTTTAATGTGGACTTGTATTGTTTTTTTTTAAACAAACCAGTGTCCCTTGTTTAGAATCTATTTGTTCATTTTTCAACCACAATAGCTTTCGGAGCTCATGACTGTGGGTGTTGCACAAGTGGTAACTAATTTCAACAGTCTGATTGGTCGCGGCTCACATTATAAAACAGAATGTGTGTGGTGGGACTGTGGTAGGTGGCCAGTGAGTCTGGGTACAAAACAGCAGCTAATAAACTGTGGTTTTTTATGTTAAATCCTTTACTCGTGTTGCATAGAAGGTGTTTTGGATGTACAACCAGTCTCTCGTGATCCAGGATCCCCTCTTGTAAACTCGCAACAACAAACGCCAGCAAAGAATACAAGTCACAACTTTCCTTTTTATCTAGTGTTTTTTTTTTTTTGTCACTTCCTCTCTCACTTTACTGTTCTTCTCCTCCTGAGTATTAATCCAGATTTGAGACAGAAGGGTTTGTTATTCTTCCCCTGCCGTTCTCCAAAACCACCGGAAAATCATTTGTATTGATCTCTAGCGGTCCAGACGTGGCAGGCTCGCATATTTTGTTCACCATACAAAGACTGAGATGTGGAAATTTAGATTTAACCCGGACGATTTTAAAGCTCTTAGGATTCGGGGTTATTGCTTTTATCCCACTTTACCATGTTATGATGGTATTACGTCTTTATCCTTTCACAGCCAAGTGAGAGTTACAGTCTGGGTTGTTTGAAAAGTGCTTTGGAAAAATTGCGATAAATGCACGTCAGTGGAAATATTTTCAAATGATGCAGACAGAAGCAGTTTTGTGAAAACATATATGTGCTGATAATTTAGATACACTTATACAGTACTGTGCAAAAATTCAATTTTCAAAACCTGTTTAGCTGAGCGGTATGTTTTGAAATGGTAATATTAGAACTTATACACATAATATTAATATAGTAAATGGTGGTTTCATGTATGTCTTGTGTTTCTCCTCATGGAAGTCCAATATTACACTGTAGTTCTCATCAAATACCTCAAATACGTGGTTCAGCTCAGTGGATCCTTCATTAGATTAAACCAGGAGCTGCTGATGGAGTTTAACTAATCCAAACAAAGACTGGAGGAGGAATCTGGAACCGAACCTGTGTTCTTCTAACCAGCTCACAAATCTTCAAGTACAGGGGGTCTTTGGGTTACGTTAGTCTTGACATACAACATTTCCAGTTTATGATGCTCTCTCCCATAAAAACGTAAAAAAATAAGACGTGAGTGTTTCGGCTTACACTCTTAGCCTCGTACTTACGGACTACGTACTAGTTTGGTTGCGTGCGATGGAAGGATACATAGAATACGCAGTAACGCAGCGTATGAAGGAGGGATTTGTAAATGAGGTGCCGTTTGTAAAAACAGCTTCACAAATTTAGAGGTGTCATTTTTTCATCATTTAGCGCAATTTTCCCACAATTTTCCCACATTTAGAGAAAGGTGTTAAAAAAGTAAATGTTGAGCTCTAAATCTAAATGTTGCACTTTTACAAACGCCGACTCTAAATGTGGGATTTTTGAGCTCTAAATGTTTAGAAGATATGCTAATCGGCCACGCCCCATGATTACAATTGGCTGTTACTTAGCAGGGGGC
>JBBJLS010000041.1:26611566-26621685 GCA_037577275.1 Bryconaethiops microstoma | reverse complement strand
ATAGAGTCTGATGGGTGGGTGGGTGACAGGGGGAGGAGTTATAGAGTCTGATGGGTGGGTGTGTGACAGGGGGAGGAATTATAGAGTCTGATGCGTGTGTGTGTGACAGGGGGAGGAGCTATAGAGTCTGATGGGTGGGTGTGTGACAGGGGGAGGAGTTATAGAGTCTGATGGGTGGGTGTGTGAAGAGGAGGAGTTATAGAGTCTGATGGGTAGGTGTGTGCCAGAGGGAGGAGTTATAGAGTCTGATGGGCAGGTGTGTGACAGAGGGAGGAGTTATAGACTCTGATGGGTGGGTGTGTAAAGGGGAGGAGTTATAGAGTCTGGTGGGTAGGTATGTGACAGGGGAGGAGCTATAAAGTCTGATGGGTGGGTGTGTAAAGGGGAGGAGATATAGAGTCTGATGGGTGTGTGTGTGACGGGGGTGGAGTTATAGAGTATGATGAGTGTGTGTGAAGGGGTAGGAGTTATAGAGTCTGATGGGTGTGTCTGTGACGGGGAGGATTTATAGAGTCTGACCGGTGTGTGTGTGTGTGTGTGTGTGTGTGTGTGTGTGTGTGTGTGACAGGGGGAGGAGTTATAGAGTCTGATGGGTGTGTGTATGACAGGGGGAGGAGTTATAGAATCTGATGGGTATGTGTGTGAGAGGGGGAGGGGTTACAGAGTCTGATGGGTGTGTGTGTGTGACAGGAGGAGGAGTTACAGAGTCTGATGGTGGGTGTATGACAGGGGGAGGAGTTATAGAATCTGATGGTGGTTGGATTTTCATCCTAACGCTCTAACGCTCACCTAAAAAGCCAGATCCATCTTATCTATCAGCACAGCCTGAATTGACACCCCGCTTCTTAAAGGTTGAAGAAATACATCAAAACTATTCTCAGCTTCGGCATCAAAGTGATAGAATTAACTTTCCCTGACTGTAAGAACTCCTGAGACCCTCAATGTCTTCTAACAGCAAATGGAGACCCACCTCTTTGGTGGGTTAATGTTCATGTCATAAACTAACAACACAAACTTCACAATAAAAAACCTGTGTGTGTGATCTGATTGGTCCCTGGTGTAGAACTAACTTCTCTTCTAGTAGAATCTTAATCTTTTAGCAGTTCCTAATTTTAAATGGGACATATTATGCAAAACTCACTTTAGTTATAGTAGGTCTATGGGCTATACAAAACATGTTCACGCCGTTCTTTGCACAAAATCACTCTCACATAAAGAGATCTCACCAGCCCCACCCTTCCCATGCTAACTGCGCGTTTATCACACGTGAAACAGAGGCGCTATCCAGCCCTGTATGTTCGACCCACAGTTGGACCCAGAGCAAGATGAACACAGTGCTTCATGAGTGACTTGCCTTTGCCTGTAGCCATAGCGTTCGGCGTCTTATGCGTTGTCCCCTTTAAGTATAGGCTTATTAGCATGAGATACACTCGAGAAACACCTGTTTTTCAGGGTTTGGGATGAACTGGAACAGAGATTGCGAGCCAGGCCTTCTCGTCCATCATTGTCCGACCTCCTAAGTGCTCTACAGAATGAACGGGCACAAATTCCCACAGAAACTCCAAAATCTTGTGCAAATATCTTTGTAGCTATAACAGCTTCCACTCTTCTTGGAAGGCTTTCCACAAGATTTTGGAGTGTTTCTGTGGGAATTTGTGCCCAATCACTCTGTATGAGGCCAGGCATTGATGTTGGAATTAGAAGGCCTGGCTCGTGGTCTCCATTCCAGTTCCCTGAAACCCTGCACTGCGTCTTCAACAACAACGAATTGTAAGAATAACAATAATTACCAGACAAAATGTGTTGTGAGATCTATTTTCAAAACATCATTCACCTGCAGTGTCTCGCTATAAAGATACAACAGCTCCCCCTGGTGGTGCAAGGCTCACTAGGCCTTAACAGTGCTCATCACAGCTCTTCGTGTTTCTAAAAAGTTTGCGAGCTGTTGTGAAGAACACGGGTTTGGTTTCAGATTTCTCCTCGGTTCCTCCAGCCATTATTTGGATTTGTGAAATACCATCAGCGGCTCCGGATTTCATTTAACGAAGAAGCGAACGAGCTGTACCAGGTATTTGAGATATTTCGTGAGAACTACAATGTAATACTGGGCTTCCACGAGGAGAGATCTGGAAACACATAGACATACATAAAATCACTATTGACTATGTTAATATCATTTGTACACATTCTGATATTAGCTTTCAAAAACATGTATTGTTCAGCTAAGGTTTTAAGTATAATTTTCTCAGGTGTTTTAGGCATCTATATACATCTATATCTATATATCTGTCTCTCTCTCGCACTCTCTCTGTGTCTCTGTATCTCTCTCTCTATATATATATAAATAAATAAATATTGTTTTTTCCCACTCAGCCTGCAATCATGCTTCTGTAAAAGCATAAACCACTATTTTCAGACTTTTTTCAGACATCCTACTTTTATTTTCATTTGTTATGGGACTGATCTCAGTTTTCATAGCTGTAATTGCAAGCTATAAGCTTGACATGTCTATGTTCATCTTTGACTGATGAGGGGCTTTTTTCATCATCAGAGTAAACCAACTATTTGATTTAACAACATGATGCAAAAACAGAAAGGTTACAGAGGGGTGACTAATTGTCTAGTGTGAGAGCCTTCAGTTATTTTTAGTGCTGAGTTCAATTTTAATGAAAAGTTTGAAGGCGTGAATGAGTGCAGGGCTGGGGCGGAAGTGGGGGTGGCATATTGATCCGTGGCTGTGAGGCGTTTATGGGCCTTTTATCATTCAGTGATTGCTTTCTCTTACTGAGGTGTGGCTAATCTCTGAAGACACCTAGGGGGGCTATCGAAACTAGTGAATGTGTATAAACGTCTCTCACACTGTCAGTTCCGGCACTGTTGGAACATTTAGAACGACTGACCTGAGGACTAAACGCATCAACAGTCTGGTCAATCATTTTTTTAAAAAGTTATTTGAGTCCACAACATTCTAGGCTGTGTTAAAGAGTCAAAAATCAGTGAAAAAGCAGAGGGGAAAAAGTTTAAGCTTGTTTTTAGAGCTTGAATATATATTTTTAAAGTTCATGTCCATCTGGACATTGGAGCATATGATAAAAAAAAGGTGCATTCTAGTCTAAAAACTATGTAACATGTTATTTGCCATGTTATGTAGTATCTTTATGTAGTATTGTGTCCCGTAGATGTCTCGGATAAACCAAATTCCCAATTTTGTGTCCTTTATTGTATTTTTTGTCCAGTGTTTTCACCACTACAACACCCATCTTTACACTGATAAAGAAATCATGACTTATTACCTTATACAAAAGTGGTTCGGCTTCTTAAGATAAGATAAGATAAGATAAGAACTTCATTCATCCCGAGGGAAATTCTTCATTGCTTATGTAACGACTGCACAGAGACTCAGAGACACAAAGACAAGAACAATATAAAATATAGTCTAAATAAATATAAATAAAAATCTGTAGTAAAAAGCTCAACATGAAATACACTATGCTATATACACAAATCCTGCATATAAATACTACAGATAAGTAACACAGTCGAGTGAAACCTACTGACAATCAGTAGTATATTAGTAATATTAACATAAGTAGTGGAATTGCACATAATGAAGTGAGTCAGCATGCTCAGTGCAACAAGAAAGAATAAAAGATAATAAGACAATAGAATAGTTTAAAATGGAAAATAAACAATAGTACGACAACAAGAACATTACTGTAACAAAATAACTGTAACACTGACATTGATGTGTGTAAGATTTACTGTAACAGAAGATTGGTAGTGCAAATGGTTTATGAAATAAATAGAACTTTATGAAGTCAGTTCACAGATTAAGCAGTCATATATCACACAAATCCGATTCTGAACAGAATAAAATAGAACACGTAAAAAGATCACCTATAGAATGAGGGAGGAGTTATAGAGTCTTATTGCCAGTGGTAGAAAGGATTAACATTCTTGGCAGGAACAGAAGAAACTTAAAAACTTTTCAAACAGCCTGCCCTCCAGGATCCACCCCAAAATGCTTGTTTAGCCCACCTTCAGGATACATCATCAAGGGGGGGGGTGTTCTTGGCCTTTAAATGGGAAAATCATGCTCTAGGGACCACCGTGGCACCACTGCAGGGGGTAAGGAAGCATGTTTACGATGTACATAAAGACAGAGTGAGGTGTAGGAGTTTTTTATATTGTCTCTTTAATGTTTAACACTTGCTGTGATCAGAGGTCCATCTAATTCCACACGAATTAATGTAATGTAAATACATGGTCTACAATCATTAGAGAAGAGTATTTGCTTTGAGATTTAGAGAAGAGTATTTCTTTGGTTAAAGATTTAGATCAAAGATTTTCTTTGAACAGAAAAGATTTAGAGAAGAATGTTTCTTTGGAAAGGAAAGGAGAAGAGTATTTCTTTGATTAAAGATCAAGAGAATGGTATTTCTTTGGTTAAAAAATTTAGAGACGGTTATTTCTTTGGATAGAGAAGGTTTCTTCTGTTTTTAAAGAATTTCTTCAGATTAGAACTGCAAAGACAGAGAGACTGATCACCGGAACCAAGATACAGCTCTCGTGTTTACGTCGGATTCGAGTTGCCGTCGTGCGTCCTTCTGGAGTCGCGTTTAGCCCAGTTAGCTTTTTTTGGAAAATATGAGAGCAAAAAAGGAAAAATAAGGTTATAAACACTTTATTTTAGTAAAGGGGGTTAGAATCGAAGGCCTCAGGCTGTCCCTGTTTAGGTGGGGCGGAGCTGTTTGTTTGTTTATCTTTAAAAGGCCCGGATTTCTGTCTCTGGGTGTTTTAGCTTTAGCTTTAGCTTTAGCTTTGTTTAGTAACGTTACTTTGGTATTATTAGTACTTCAGTAACGTTATTTGAGTATTTTGAGTGCTTCAGTGAGGTAATTTGAGCATTTTAGTCCAAAATTAACATCATCTGAGAATTTTTGGTATTTCAATAACGTTATTTGAGTGTTTTAGTACTTCAGTTGCGGTATTTTGTGTATTTCATTAATTCAGTAACGTTATTTAAGAATTTTGGTATCTCAGTATTATTTGGGTATTTTTTCGTACTTCAGTAACGTTATTTGAGTGTTTTTAACTGTTTCAGTAAGATAATGTGAGCATTTTTAGTACTTCAATAGCTTTATTCGAGTATTTTAGTACTCCAGTAGCGTTATTTGAGTAGTTTGAGTGCTTCAGTAACGTTATTTGATTATTTCAGTACCCCGGTAACGTTATTTGAGTATTTTGGTATTTCAGTAACGTTACTTGAGAATTTTGGTACTTGAGTAACGTTAATTGAGTATTTTGGTATTACAGTGCCTTTATTGGGGTATATATTGTGGCAGGTCTGATGCAGAGGCCACATTTTCGCCCCCCGTTCCCCGGACAGAGCCCGAGGATGGGCGGCTTTCGCAGCCCCCCACCGGCCTTGGAGAGGGGGCCCGGTTTGCTCCCCTCACCACCGTGGGCTTTCCAGAGCCCGCCTCCTCAATTCGGGCCCAGGTTTGGACCCTATGGTGGGTCTCCAAACACGCCGCCCAGGGACTTTAGTTCCAACAGAGGCGGCAGTAACGGCAAGTACAGCGGCAGGTCTCCCGGGCACACACCGCGCAGGCCTGGCAACAACAGACAATCGCCTTATTACCACAGCCCGGGGCAGCACGGCGGGGCTTTCCAGGTAGAAACATTTTCAGTAGATACACCATATGAACAAAAGTATTGGGACACGTCTGTTTGTCAGGGTTTAGGCTAGGTCCCTTACTTCCAGTGAAGGCCTAATGCTTCAGCAGACCAAGACATTTTGGACAACGACATGCTTCCAACTTTGTTGACACAGTTTGGGGAAGAACCTTTTCTATTCCAGCATGACTGTGTCCCCAGTACACAAAGTAAGGTCCATTAAGACATGGTTAGATGAGTTTGTTGTGGAAGAACTTGACTGGCCCGCACAGAGCCCTGACCTCAACCCCATCCAACACCTTTGGGATGAGCTGGAACGGAGATTGCGGGCCAGGCTTTCTCGTCCAGCATCAGTGAATGACCTCATAGCTGCTAGACAGAACAAATGGGTACAAATCCACACAGAAACACTTTAAAATCTTGTGGAAAACCTTCCAAGAAGAGTGGAAGTTGTAGCTACAAAGGTGCCATATAAAGTCTGTGTTTGAATACAATTAGTGTACTGGATAGGTGTCCCAATACGTTTGTCCATATATTATACATCTCTTCACATTTAGGGCCAGTCTAAATTATCTTTAACTTGCAGACTTTTTGGTAATATTTTGGCCTGAGCTGTGTGGAATAGCAGCTTCAGTTTGATTGATTTTTTTTTTTTTTTTTTTTACATACCAATTGTCTCTTAAAGGGTTCGCCGCGGACATCCACACCATTTGGCAGGGAGAGAGGGGGAAATGATATGGACAAGTATTACAAACCCTCTATGCTTCAAGATCCGTGGGCTAATCTCCAGCCTATCTCAGTCACAGACACCCAGTCCAAAAGCAGCACCCAGCAGGCCACAAACACAGGCAGGAAAGGGAGGTACTACAGCTCGAACTGAAAGTGTTTTAAATTAGACAAGCAGTGGCAACAAGGGCTGCCGCTTCCCAAGTTTTTTTTTTTTTTTTTAATAGCAGGACTAGCTCTGCATTTGTGTTTTTGGGTCAAGAAGTGAGTTGTTGGTTCAGTAACAATGTCAGAAATGGGACTTTCAGCAGCAATAATTCTTGCAAAGCTGTTCCAGCTTTTTTAAATTTATCCAGCAGTCTGTTTGTATACTGTGAGACATTCTATTACATATTTTTATATTTTATGTTCATTTTGACTATGGGATTACGACAAGTGTTGCCAGCCATTGGCAGAAATTAGTTGGACCCCACTTTCTGTTCTTTGGACAGAAGCGTTTTTGGGGTGCGTGTGTAGTGTTAAAATGAGGTCTGGCTGACCGTCTACCTCGGAACGAACACTTCCAATATTGTACCAGCACTAGTGCAAGTTTTTTCCTAGCCCTTCTTTTCCAATTTTGTACATATTGAACCATTTTTATTTGGTATATTTTTATCTTGGGTCTGTCAAAACTTATTTTTCTTGCCAGGGGAAAAAAACGTGGACTGATGTTGAACTATGTAAGCATGTGGCCAACAAAAGCCAATTGACCTTCTGTTCTCACAAAACATGCAGGATTGTTTGTTGAAATAATTTAAATTTGATATTTTTTTCTCTACATACTCAGGATTTTCTAAATGCTTAAGTACCTCAGTCAGGTTTTGGAGTCTAAATGATACCACAGATACAAGAAAGAATCATTTTCAATGCATTTGAATCTCTTACTAAATAGATATTTGACATCACACAAAATTGAGATGTTCCTAACCATCCTTTTTGTTCAGCGACTAGAAGACTGTCCGCAGATTTGACGTTTAAGTTGTACCATAACTGTTTTAGTTGTCTCTATCTGAATGTTCTAAGGGTTGACCCTTGATTTATTTTACCTGTAAAATGTCACATGTTACTATGGCAGTAATGTGAAGTCTAATCAAAAAACCTTTGCCTCTTTCTTTCAAACCACTGATATAAAAAAAGTCGTATACATTCCTTTTATTTATGGCATAAAAGAATGTCATTCATAATACTGAGTGATTGATTGGGGGGGCAATAAACACACACACACCGTAAAATGACTGGTAAGTTTATCTGAAGAATCGGACCAGCACAAAGTAACTTAAACCACTCAAATAATTTTAAAAAATTTGCATTTCATTTGGTTTTGGCTTTAAGTTAGACTTATGCTTTAACATAACATTTAAAAAAACATTTACCAAAAGGCATCAGCTGAGTTCCATTTCAGCTTCATTACCCCAAAGCACTGCAATGTCAATATTAACTGATTAACAGTCCCTCCTTAAATGATGAGTTAAAGGAATACCTCACACACAAAAATGCAAACCTGTCTAACAATAGATGAGGCTTAGTGAAGACTTTTTTCCATAATGCTGCCTGGCCCTTTCAGATCATTCAATCATCTTTCCAGGCAAAGCTGACGGTATTGGTAAAGCATTCCTTCAAAGGCGCAAACCATCTTCAATAGCAGGAAAGCTGTAAATGTAGATGTGTACAGAAGGGTTCACGACAAACATATATAGGAAAGAAGTCTTTGTACAAAATGCCACCTCTCTGTAACAGCCTCGTGAGGTGATAAATGCACAAGACTATGCAAAGAGCAATGTTCCTTTCCTATTTAATTTTACAAATCTTAATCTAAAAGCCAGATAATGTCTCTTGTATGGTGTTCAGTTGTTCGTAGAGCCTACATAATTTAAGTTTTAAACTCTCGAGACATAATTCAGTGTCCTTTAAAATTTCGAGTAGAACATACCAAAAAAGAAAGAGCCCTTTGCATTGCAGTTAAGTTGACTTTACATAGCCCTCAAACATTTATATTTCTAATTAACATTATGGCGAGTCTCAAAACGTTAGCAGCTGATCAGCCGAATGAAATGCAGTGTCAGTAATATTCATGAAATCGAGCCAGTGAAATGGACTAGGAGAAAAAAAGAACCATAAGGCCAAGGGCACAGTGCATATTAAAAACATAATATATATTTAAAACCATGGGCTAAACTCATAAACCCAAAGTGTTTGCTTGGAATTAAACTTCACTATCAGTTCAGACGTGCTGTCAGCAATTACGCGGACACCGTGGGCTGGGTATCGATCATTTTTCCCCAATATCAGTATTTTGATTTCTATACAGGCTTTTCTCATACCTTCTTTAAGTATAAACCAAATGTGGCTTTAATGTATTTTTGACCAATCAAGAAGCACTGGAGTTGATAGGCTTACAGAATTTAGACAACCAGCACTCTAGATATAGGAAAGAGAATTAGTGGCTCAGATATGCCAAGGCTGAGTACTCTGGTAGTGAAGGACAAAAAAAAAGGAAATTGATAGTGTTTTTAATTATTTCATTTGATACCATGAAGGTACTGAAATTTTGATACCCAGCTCTGGACAACAAGGACTTCTCTCTTAGTAGCTAGAACTACTATTCTGGGAATTTCAGTGTCATTTGGCAGAATTAAAAAAATTATATCCTGTTCTTAAGGCATTATCTAAAGATGGACTTAAAGTTGAAGCTTTGTAGCCTTCAAGTAAAGGGTGTAATTAAGCAAACAGTAGTGTGTAGACACAATGTACTTAAAGTGGTAGTGTTAAGGTCCAGCTCCTACAATTGATGGTCATATTCTCCCATGAATGTGTGCATATTGCCCTGAGTGTGATGGTAAATGTTAGAAAGGCTTGTACATCAATAAAAAGCAGCACTGAACACATTTCAGAACCACAACTAAAGCTGTGAACTTAAAATGCCCAAACTAGAACATGCTAATGAGGAAATGAGCCAACATTAGTAAAATCTTGTGTTATTACTTTTGTAGTAGTGTGATGGAGTGTAAGGCCCCTAATTTATCCAGGCCTTCAATCTGAAATTTATTCTTCAGTTAGTTACCAGAGCCTGTATTAACGACGTTTCTCAGAAAAGAACTGTTATTAAAGTCATGGTAAACTGAAGAAGAATAATTTGATTCTATGTCAGCATGCTTCTTGTTGATTAGTTGTGTTAAAGCATTGCTGGACTGTGGACCTCTGGGGCCACCATCTCTGATGTAGAAAGAAGAACATTAGGGCGTAAAGTGAAGGCACTAATTTACTCAGTAGTTGAAATATGTACATATTTCTTAACCACTAACTCATCACAAACTGATATTTGTTTGAAGAAATGCAGCACTGGTCTTTGGTATGTAAACATACTAAACATAAAACAGCAACTGAACTGCAAGGGGTCTGCAGAAGAAGAAATGACTGATGTTTTTGTGTGACAACTGGATTTTCATGATTCACCCAGTCTAAAATGCTATGCATTATTGGGATCTGTCATGGGAGAATAAGGCCCTCCGTCTTCTTGAAAACCAGAAACTACAATCATATGCAGCAGCGCCACAATGAATGTCTATGTACAGTACATTTAAATGTTGATATGAAATGACTTCATAGCAGTCTTATACTTGAGTCGTTCAGTCTTAGTCATGCACAGCACTGCCCAAATTGTGGATACCTTTCTGT
>JBBJLS010000041.1:26597072-26611466 GCA_037577275.1 Bryconaethiops microstoma | reverse complement strand
CATATACATATACATACATACATACATATACATACATACATACATACACATTATATATATATATATATATACATAAATACATACCTGATTAGATGTCCCTTACCACCTTGTGAAAAGAAGTCAATTGAAATAAAAAGCTCATTAAAAGTTCAGTAGCCTTGAGGAAAAAGTAGGAGTCAGAAGAAACAAGTAGTTGGCTGCGTGTGCATGAACAAACACAGTCGTTATAAAATGCAACATCTCTCTCGAATCCTTTGTACCAAGCTCCTCCTATTCGGTTTCTTATTCTTCTCTTTGCCGTCTTCCATTTTCCTAGCTCGGATTTGTCGCATAAGGTCGAAAAACACCTGGAATGATCATAAAATGACATTTTCAGCAACCCTCTAAAAAAAAAAACAAATTTTTGCAGCTATACCAATGATGAAAACAATATACACCAACCATGTACCTACACTCTTTGTCTTTCCTTTCCATACAGTTTTTAAAATACGTGCATGGTTCCAACGTCAAAATGTCCATTAATATCCTCCTCGGTGCCCATATACAAAGATTTTTGATCAGGTGATTAGGGGCGTACTGATCGTTTAAAAAAAACATTTTTTGTGGTCTAGTTCCCTCTTTAACAGATGGGAAGGGAGACAGGATGGTTGAGTCGCCTTTAAATTGTTTACCGGAGAGAATGTCTGTAATGTCACAGGTGAGGAGGCCGGAAAAAAGACAAAAGGCAGAGAAACTCAAATGCCGAGGCAAAAGATGCAGAGTAAAACACACTAGACTCATAAACTGACTTCAATACTCTAAAGCTCAGGTCAATTACATAAAAAAGACACGTCACTGTCTGTGGTTTAATTTAGAATAATCAGCCTGTGAATGGTGTTATGCCTTCAGTGGTTCGTACCCATGAATGGCTTTTTAAGAGCTGGCAAATTCCCATACCAGTGTCTCCAAACACTGGTTTTATAGCAACTTCGCATTTTCTTACGGAAATGCATCCAGTTTAAACACTGTCCACTAACACATCTAACCTGTTGGTTCACATTAAAGATGTAAAATGGACAGTTCCTCTGATGCTAAATTGTTTGCTTGTGTCAACCTCTAGTCCTTTACCAAGGGCCGGTTTCTGGCCACAGGACACTACTGACTGAATATTTTAGATTTTTGGCTATTCTTGGCCCAGCAGTGACAACAAGGTGTTTAAAAACTCCAGCGGTGTGATCCACACACAAACATGCCTCTGCCACTACTGTGCTGGGAATAATCCAGCACCCAAATAATAGCTTATGAAGGGGGTAGAAGGGGCTAACAAATGTTTTTAAATTGTAGACTACAAAAAAACCCCCAACTTCATGGAAAAGGAACTGGGCAATGAGAGTAGATATGGTAGCATAGGTAAAAAGGCACCTTAACCATAAAGTGAGCTGCATATTTCCATTTCCCACTCAAGACCTAGTACGGTGCAGATGGTCAATCAGCCTTAACACACAAACCTTGTCCACGTTGGCACGGGTTTTGGCAGAGGTCTCCACGTAGCTGACTTCCCACTGATTGGCTCGGGCTTTGGCCTCCTCCACTCCGACCTGTCGCCGGTCTTCCAGATCCGACTTATTTCCAACCAGCAGGAAAGGAACATTCTCATCTTCCTTAACCCGGAGGATCTGCTCTCTGAGAAACATAAAAAACCTTGTAGCAGAACTTTACAACCCAGTTCTCACAAAATACCAGCGAGTCAACATTTTTGATCTATTCCAGCCTCAAGCACAAGTGCATTATGTTCCTGCAGACTGATAGACTCAACTATGCTGGTGGCTGGAAAAGATCAAAAATGGTCATTGTCCAGTAATTTGAGAGACCTGGTCCTTTCATTGGGCAATAAAGACGTGTAAAGTGTCTATTTGTCATATGTAAACACACCACAGCAACACATAATTGTTCTCTGTATTTAACCCATTCACAAGGTGAAGCAGCAGGCAGTCAGCAACGCAGCGCCCAGGGAGCAGTGTGCGGGGCCGGTACCTTGTGCAAGAGTACCTCAGTGGTGCCACTAGCAGTCCTGGGATTCAAACTCACAACCCTCTGATTGCAGGGGCTGATCCCTAAGCACCAGGTCACCAGCTGCTAGCTGAGTACTAAGAAGCCATTCGATGGTAAGGGAAAGTATATGGTCTGCTAGGGAACTGACAAAAAAAGTCTAAATATTTTCTAAACTTTGTGGTTTGTGAAAGAACTTGTTTGTATTGTTTGGATTAGCTACAATAACATGGAATTATTTTATGACAGTCCAGTCAAATTTTTCCCCCAACCTGAAGTCAGCTGTTGCAGCAAAGGACTCTGATTCTGTGATGGAGAACACACAGAGAAATCCCTCTCCGCTGCGAAAGTAGTTGTCCCGAATGGCAGCGTAGTCTTCCTGACCAGCCGTGTCCAGTATGTCAATTTGGACCTCCTCTCCATCCAGAACCACCTTTTTTCTGTAGCTGTCAGCTTTAGTGGGCTCATAGTCCTCCACAAACTGAGAAGGGTAGAGAGAGGGTCCAGTTAGAGTATGTGCTGCTCTCTGTGTAACCACAAACCACGGCAACACATTTCACCAGTATGTCAGGCATGAAGCTTACATCGCTGAGAAGGCTAAAGTCTTACCTCGTCGTACATAAACTGGAGTGTGAGCGCAGATTTGCCCACCCCGCCACTGCCCACCATAATCACTTTGTGAAGGACCAGAGAGTTCTGGCTCTTGGGTTTGTTGGCTGTCATGTCTCAAAATTCAGGCTCAAGAAAGTGACAGGACACACAAGGTAAGGCCAACCCAGGTAAGGAAATCTTAATAAAAGAATACACAAAACACAAGCTATATTTCAAAGTCTTGTACTATAACAAATGGATAGAAACACTCAAACCGCTCAAAATGCATCATGACAAACATCACAGAGACACTGATGTCCTGCACCCCCCCCACACTTGTGGTGATGTGTCATGCACAAAACAATAGAGCTTCTCTACAGAGCAAGAACTGAATTCATCTGTTCTCTTACACCCTGCCCGTGACATCATTGCCTTACGGAACTGAAACTGAGAGAAAACGCCAGTTCCGTCAGTTCCCTCTTGTGCAAATAATGAAAAGAAGCCAGCAAGAGCAGGTGTACAAAAAAAATCATGGTCTACACCAGCTTCTATTATACAGAAATATTATATAAAGTTATATAATTGTTTCCTCACTTTGGATCTGTTTGCTTTGTACATTTTAGCGCTTTCTCTGCTTTAATGCACCTACTTGAACTCAGTAAGGGGCTGCTAATGAGCTGATTAGCTGTTGACAGCAGGGAAAACACTAAAATGTGTGAAGGAGGGAGCATCCAGGAGCAGGGATGAGGAACGCTTATGTAATATCAGAATATTAATGTTGCTACTAAGGTTAAATAAGTGCATCTCGTCTCAGTGTGTTTTGCGGCAAAATGCTACTGGCATTTAAAGTAACAGCAGAACAGTTTTTGCAAAGAACCTACAGAAATCGTAGAACCAAATTTACCCAGTTAGTAATTACCTTTTGATATTTGGTCTGTCATAGCAGTTTGCTATTTAGAGGCAGGGCAAATAACAAAAGGTAAATACTAACTGGGAAAGTAGTGACTCCCCACTGCCACAGTGTAAACACACACAAGTGTTCATTTCAAACAAGTTCCTGGTGGCTGTGGGTGTGGATGGGACAAGTTTCAGGTTGGTTTGTAGCTTTTACCTAATGTTTACTCTGTCTGCTTTAGGTGATGGAAGTGGTGCACATTTAAGCTAATTACAAATAAACTGAATAAAAAAATAATCAATTATCGATGATTTAGCTATTCAGTTAGAAACGAAGCTAAGTAAAATTAAGCTTTTTGAAGAATCAACCATTATTACCTAATAGTTTTCATGAGAATGCATATCTTAAGCTGTGTTATCAGTCTCTAGATAAATCTGGTGCAGACATCCATTTAGTACAGTTTTTGGTATTTTTTTTTTTTTTATTTAACAAATGAACTTTTTTTTTTAAAGACTTTCTTTAAAAAATACCTGCTTTATCCATTTTTAAATATAAAGTTCAGTTCAGAAAGTTCATTCCAAACTAAATGCAAGTATTTTTTACTTAATAAAGAAAAAAAACTAAAATATTTACATTTCTTGGTATGTAATATAAGATTTATAAATTAGAGCCCTTGATATAACACACAGCCAAAGCTGCTTTGAAATCGACTGTCAGCTTGAGTTTGACACACAAGGACGGTGGCAAAAGGTCCTTTTGTTCATTCATATACACACCAAGGTCAGGGAAAACACAGGCGGGCCAAGGGTTGACAAGGGCGCCTCATTCATACACTAAACCCATCAGGCCTTAGCATTATGCTGTAATAAAGTAAACAGGAGAAACAAGATTTTCTATTTAATTTCTTGGGCAGAATGAGACTTGTAGTGCGAGTTTAAGCTGCTAGTCTATCAAACATGATTAAGCCCTTTCTCAGTTTCACTGGACCATCTTCCAGAATACTGTCTGCGTTCAGAAATAAAGACTATTACAATGCGTATTCCAGCTGTTCTCTCATTTGTTATTTTACTCAGCTGCCGGACGCTGCGTGCCCTGTGCATTGTGAAAGGTGAACCCGACTGGAAAACATCCTGCTGAGTCTTTCTTTATAATGACCGAATGCTTTGGGTTCAGATGTACAAAATGGGGCGCACGAAAAACTGTCCCTGATTATTTGTGCGTGAACAGGATTGAAAAACATATTATAGAAAAGAATGACTTCGTTCTTTAAAAATTTGAGAGCCCTGCTATAAAACTGCAGTTTACTAAACTGGACAAAAACCCATCAAGCTTAAGTATCAATACCTTTTCGCTTGTGCCAATTTTCTCCCAAAGAAAAATTTGCATTTGTTCTTCCCTGGCTCCACAGAACAGATGGCTGAAATATTATATAACCAAGTGATAGAAAAATCTGGAAAATTATGTTGTGCATCAACACAGACAGAGCAGTAGTCAAACAGGCTAGGTTTTCATTTAGTCTACAGTACAGTGTACTCGCTATAAGGTGAGCCAGTGTATTATAAAAAAAACATATCATCTGAAGTCTTGCAAATAACCAACCATAAACTCCAGTACAGTGGGAATAAAATGTATGTACTTTGTTGGGAATATTAGAGAATTAAACCAGTAACACTTCTGTACAGCTAACATGGCTGCAATCTTATTAAACCAACCACAAACTTAAGCACACTGGAAAGACACTATATGGACAAAAGTATTGGGACACCCGAGTATTAAACCAGACTTTAAGAAGGAGTTGGTCCCCCTTTGCAGCTCTAACAGCTTCCACTCTTCTTGGAAGGTTTTCCACAAAATTTTAGAATTTCTGTGGGAATTTGTGTCCATTCATTCTGTAGAGCTTTTATGAGGGCAGGCACTGATGTTGGATAAGAAGGCCTGGCTCGCAATCTCAGTTACAGTTCATCCCAAAGGTGCTGGATGGGGCTGAGGTCAGGGCTCTGTGTGGGCCAGTCCATGTCTTGCTTTGTGCACTGGGGCACAGTCATGCTGGAATAGAAAAGGTTCTTCCCCAAACTGTGTCCACATAGCTGGAAGCATGGTGGTGTCCAAAATGTCTTGGTATCCTGAAGAATTAATATTAATAATAAATAGGTGTGTCCTAAAACTTTTGTCCATGTGGTGTATCTGTATGTAGCTGGCAAATATAGGATTATAAAAGTGCTTCCACAAGGACTTTTATGTGCTCATATACATCTAACAGAGTTAATTTGCTGAAACAGTCTCGCCCTACTGGGTCTCTTTTCCATGACCATGCGTGTCTCCAGGGGCAGCCTGCAGTTAGTTAGGGTGTGGTAACAGATCTGCTTTGCTCTTGTCAACCTTTTGCTCTGCAAAACCGCACCAAAAAAATGAAACCCGTTTCATTTCCGACTCCCATTGGTGCACTGCAATAAAGATGAAGGCCATTGTATTCTGTAACATCATCAAATTCTTGATCCAAAAACTTAAAGCACCGTCTCCAAAACTACTAACCAGATTTCCCTCAAGTCAGTCAAAAAAAATCTGAAATCCACAAAAAACACTCCACATCTCCTTATTTAATAGGAGTTTCAAAGGCTTCAACAAATTAAAAACAATTCAGACTCAGAATTCCTTAATACGCACCCTTAACATCTGAGAAACATGTTATAAAGATTTAAATGTATGAAAAAGCATTTAAATACGAAAGTGTGTCTGCTGGTATTAGTTTTCCCAGTAAACAGACGGGAAAAGTGAAGTTCAGCACTTTTAGCTTAAACTTACCAATTCCAGACGCTGCTCGACGTCTTGTGGCTGTTTTACATTTGATGAAAAGTTTCTGTCTGTGTCATTAGCAATGGCGAAGATTAGTTTAATTCTTACAGTTAACAAAAGAGTTTGAAAGAACTAAACAGAGCCCCGAGATTAAAATAGCAGGCTAGTTTCGAGTTAGCCAGGCTAGGTTAGCTAGGCTAGCGAAGTCCAGTTTAAGGCTGTTTCGAGGGGCTAAAATGTGAGGGTACACGGTTCCACTCACACGTCTGTCCTCACACACTCATGTGGTCACTCCGAAGGTGAAGCTACAACCCAGCTGAGTTCCTTTGGTCCACTTTCCTGCTCTTTACTAGCGGCAAGTTTGGCATCTTGTTTTGGAACTGCCCTCCTAGTGACGTCACCAGCTCATGACAACAAACTGCCCCATCTGGTGATGTGGTGGCACTCAGGGGAAGTTCCCTAAATTCTCATCAACACTGACAGGAAGACCTCAGAGCACATAAAATCCCTTCCCCAAGATCTCCCTATTCTAATCTCTAACCTGATATACACTACAAAAGTATTGGGACGCCTGACCATTCCACCAACAGAGACTTTGGAATGACATTGCATTTAAATACATAGGCTTTAATGCAGCCCCTTTGCAGCTAGAACAGTTTCCACTCTTCTTTGAAGAATTTTGGAGTGTTTCTGTGAGGAATTTGGAGCCCATTCATACTGATGTTGGACAAGAAGTCCTGGCTCGCAATCTGCGTCCCAGTTCACCCCAAAGGTGTTGGGTGGGGTAGAGGTCTGGGCTCCGTGTGGGACAGTCAAGTTCTTCCATACCCAACTCACCCAGCCACAACGTTGGAAGCATGGCGTTGTCCAAAATGTCTTTGTATGCTGAAGCATTAAGATTGCCCTTCACTGGAAGTAAGGGGCCACCTGAATTCAATAATTAAATGGTCTGTCCCAATTCTTTAGTCCATATAGTGTATTTTCAGCCACAAACAGGATCAGCAGATGCCTACGAACCCAAGCCAACAGTACTGAGTGGCACTGATGTCAGTTGTAGACTTTAATTAATTCACTACTAATTCTTTAATCTTATTATTCTTGCATAGAAAAGAATATGGTGGGTGGGTGTCAATAATGGGCACCCCCAATGGCCCAGTCTTGAACATATTTTACAGCATCCGTGTCCTACAGAAGTACTTGACATCCTCTACCAGTCAAGTTTTTGCCCACCGCAGGTTTTTTACCACTTAGTCATGTATTTCATAAACTGCTATTTCTTATTCTTTTTAAGCATCGGAAAGTTGTTGAATGAACATGCCTGACATACATGCCTGCCAACACTTTTGACTGGTAGTGTAATTGTACCTCTAAAATTCAATGTTATATGTTCTGGGTAATGTGTCTGCATCGAATTCATATATATATATTCAAACTTAATAACATAACAGAACCATGATAAACTGAACAAAGCTGAGCCTCCATGCCAGACATTTTACAGATGTTTATTTGTTTTTCTTATGCAAAAGAAAAAAAGGTCCAAGGGTGCAAAAAGTGACTTGAATTTTCCACAACCAAGCATACATGTGGAAACCAAAATTTGAAAAGAAAACTCAAACAAGGTTTTGCTGATGGCTGGTAGCTACAGGATACAAAGTGTACAGTACACTGTGCTCCAAAAATACATTGACATCCACAACATTTGGTATATTTGACATCTGTGCTCACCAGAGTTGAGGCACTGAGCTCATCGAAAGAGATAACATAGTAAACATACTGTAGGGGGTCAACCTGTATTAGCAGCCAGCTGTGCAAGTCATACACAACTGTAGGATAATGCCTCTTGCAAGTGATGTACTTTAAGCATACAATATAATGGGACTTGCATTTAAAGTGCTGTTCCACACTGTTATTTTCTGTAGCTCTATGCCAGTGATTCCAAACCCTAGTATTGGAGAACCCCTGCTCTGCTTCTAACACACCCCATCCAAAAAAATCAGTTCATTTACAAATTCCTGGGTTGAAAGCCAGGCAGATACAACACGCAGGGCACAATTTCCTTTTTTAAACCAATAAATCTATATGCGCAGCCCCTGTTACACACATTAGATTACACAAACTAGTTTTGGTGAGTTTGCCTGGAGCGCTGGAAAATGGAAACACCTTCCTGTTGGATTCTGCTTTAAACTGTTTTGAGTCAGTGGGGTCACTAAGCACAGGGAAATGGTGAACCATATGCTACACATTCCGCAGAGAGAAATCAAGGTAAAAAAAAAAGAAAAGATTTCTGCAAGCCAAACCTGAAGCCTGTCCAATAGCAGGAAAGGCCAGGGATGTTCCTATTTGATAATCTTTTGATAAACTCTTGGTTTACACTATCCAAACCCACCCCAGAGGTTCTCCAGGACCAGTATTGGGAACCATTGTTATACTCTGATCTGATGGCTTTCAGTCATTGTTTCGGGCTCATATGGGCGTGGCTCTCCATTCCTTACCCTCCGTTAGAGCTCGGGGTTGATGGATAAACACGCTGTAGCGCACACCCTGGTTCGCAGCTGCTCGCACAAACCCGCTGTTGGCAGTCATGGTGACGGCTCGGAGGGAGTCTCCAGTCCCAAAGATCATGAGCGACCTGCGGTTCACCTTGGAGCTGGTGACCAGCCGCTGTGTGCGTTCTGAAGGCTGGTCAGGCACCACGGTCAGCCTGGCTAGAAGCTCTTCAGCTCGGGCCTTTTCCCCAGGGCCGCCTAGAGTGTCCAGGATAACGCGGAAGTCATGAACGGCAGAGTGACAGGCGAACAGCTCCTTACCCTTCATGAACTCTTCAAGCTTGGGCAGAACCTTCTCTTGCCGTTCCTGAGCAGCCTGCTCCGTCAGCACCTGCTCTCTGAAGGTGTAGTGGCAGTTGCCATGGCTGAGAGAGGACACGTATGTGATGAGCGTGGTGATGTCCAGGTTAACTCTGTTGCAGACGTCCACCTTCACTTCAGTGGGGAAAGCCAAGCTGGCCACAATCGTATCCCGATCCACTCGAGTGTGCATGATGTTTGGATCTTCATCATCACTGTTGTTCTCATCCTCCTTGTCTTCCGCTGCCTCGTCCTCGGCCTCCAGCTCCTCTTCTCCAGAACCGTCTTCATCCTCACCTTCATCTTCCTCATCCTCCTCTTCTCGGTCGTCATCCTCTCCCACTCCCGCCACAGTGTTGACGGCAACGATGTCGCCCCTCACAGAGATGCCCATCTCTCGGAGCCTGTCGGCCATAGGGCTGGAGACGCCATTGTAGAAGGCGAAAATGATGTGGGGGTTGCTGTACTGAACAGGCTGCTGACGACTGGCCTCAAGAAAGTCTTCAGCCTGCCGGACCACGCTTTTGTCCCCATACTGCCCCCTGCCTTGCCAGATGTTGTGCAAGGCCTCTGCCTTGCGTCCAATGGCCTTAACCCACGTATGTCCATCATTGGCTACCACATCCACCACCAGCGTCTGCTTCTGCCCATCAGGGCCTTCATAAGCAAACACATGCAGAACGCTCACTACATTCTCCAGACTCTCAGCTGACTCGACAATAGCTCTTAGGTGGGTGAGGTTGGTGCTCTGCAAATGAGATTCTTTAATCAAGACCTTCCCAGCTTCCACTTTCTCGAGGAACTTGAGCTCAGCGCGAAGTTTACTGCACAGCTTGGCACGGCCTTCCACTTCTCGGGCTTGACGACTGCACAGCAGTTCCACTCGCTCTAGCAGCTCCTTGGCAGTTTTGATTCGTTCATGGAGCATTGGGCTGGTGGCCATAGCTGTCGCATCATTCCTAAAGCAGATGAGGGACAGAACTTGAGTGAGAAAGCAACACAATCCTAGCACCACCACAAACTCTGGACAACAGGACAGTTACCCTACACTTAGCTTTGCCATGTTTACTTAGAGGAATGATCATCTTTAATGCAGTTGTCCTTCTGCACTAAATATTTGAATCCCTTTTATGAATCAGCAAAACACAAAAATGACAGTTTACAGTGCTTTTTCCCACCCCAGAAACTTGGATTGCAAGACTAAGTTAATTAACTCGAACATGTTTTGTCTCGTCAACGAAATATTTTTACTAATTTCAATACTTATAAAACGTAGAATAATCGTAGAATAATATTTAGTATGGGGATTGAAATTATCCATTGCTACAGACACACAAGACTGTAACCCACTTTTAGTCCTTTCTCTGGGTGAATATACAATACTCTGCAAAAGTCTTGTGCCAAGACTTTATATTTTGCTTTGAATAACCTTGTTGGTGCAAAAATGCTATTTTATGCCTGTCAAACTGTCTTATCTTTGGCATAATGAGTAGATTAAATGAAAGAAACGGGAACAAATGTTTTACTGCAACAGACTGCAAAGTGCCTAGATAAAGGAGTTCCAACCACTCAGCATTCAGCACCACCAGTATACTGATCACCGCCTGATCACCTGGAATCATCTACTCCTGTTTCTTCACTGGTTCAGGCCTTAAGTTAGATTGTTTTGTTCTGCTTGAATGATTCATACATAGGTCACTGTGTAGCTTAACAGACAAAAACATTCCTCTGGAACTGGTCAGGTTCAGGGACTGGACTGAAAATGAGAGCCAATAACTTTGAAAGTCTTAAGAATACATTACAAATACAAATACTCTGTAAGCAAAATATGAAAAAATGAGGGGTGGCTCAAGACTTTTACAGTACTGTAAGAACCAAACGTAGGATCAGGAAAATCAAAGCAAGCAGCTCTTTCTTTGACGGAACATGTTTAAGGGGACAGGGCTCCACGATGCAACGGAGAACGGCAGAGCATTGCGGTCTGCTGGTTGCGTTCAAAACAATTTGACCGATATACACTATATGGACAAAAGTATTGGGACACACCCATTTTTCAGGGTTTGGGCTAGGCCCCTCACTTCCAGTGAAGGTCAATCTTAATGCTTTAGCATACCAAGACATTTCGGACAATGCCATGCTTCCAACTTTGTTGACAGATTGAGGAAAAACCTTTTCTATTGAGTGAAAGCTATTACAGCTGCAAAGGGAGGACCAATTGTATATTAAAGGTATGTATTTGAATAAAATGTCATTAAGGTCCCTGCTGGTGTAATCGTCAGGCGTCCTAATCCTTTTGTCTATTGTTTTTTGCGACCATAAGTTTACTAGCTACGTATACAATATAACAGCAGAGCACTGAGACTGAATTATGTGAATGTAAAGACGAAATTACACAAAAACTACAAATCCCTGATCCTGATGACAGCAGAGGTTTGCAGGATGAGAGACACTAACGTCATTCACGCGACAGTTTTGTAGTCCGTTTTGGGAAAACATTTAACGATAAAAGGTATTTGAGCTTTAAATGTGTGCAGTTTATTAATCACTCCGATTGATGACAAGGGTCAAATTTAACTGAATGTGGAAGTGATGCCATAATCTCCAGGTTTTACGTAAACAGAAGCGAAGCTTCGACCACTTCCCAGTAACGACCCCAGTTTAATTAGTAAAATAAACTGCACACATTTAAAGCTCATACTATTAAATCTGTTAAACAACAGCATCACCACCTAAAATTTAGAGGTAATGTCTGAACAACATCGTGGAAATTACAGATATATCGATCAAATTGTCTCTTAAAGTCTCTATAAGTCAGTGTTCGTAACGTTAGCTTAGCATACTGTCTTCGCAGGTCAGATAAAATAGTTTTTAACTCATTTATGCGATTAAAATCTATCGTGACTGGTAGTTAATAGCTGTAATGTTACGGCTGTACATTAGTCACGTTTATTCGTGTTTAATTTACCGAAAGGAAAGCTAATGGAAATGCTAACACTGCTACCTAAACAATTAACACCAGGGATAACAGGACGGAAATAAAACACTGAAGAGATTCAAATACATTACTCATAAAATCTAAAACACTTACAGCTCACCCACAGCCCGAAGTTCAGCTCTGCTGTACTTACAGAGACTTCTTCACGGAGCTGGAGCTCAGAGTGAGGGAGAGTGTCGCCATCTGTGGTGGAGAGAAGAGAACACAGTCAAGGCTGCAGATGATGATGATGATGAAGATATTAATTATGGTGATAATGATGATGAGATGGTGCTGATGAAATGATGATAGTGATGAAGATGATATGATGGTGGTGGTGATGATGATGGTGGTAACGATGATGATGGTAGCGATGTTGATGATGATGGTGATGATGATGATGTAATGATGGTGATAATGTTAATGACGATATTAGTTATGATTGTGACAATGGTAAAGATGATGATGATGGTGATGGTGGTGGTGATGATGGTAACGATGATGATGATGATGATGATATAATGATGGTGATTATGGTAATGATGTTGGTGATGATTTTAGCGATGATTGTGACAATAGTAATGATGATGATGGTGGTGATGATGGCAACGATTATGATGATGACATTAGTGATGATTGTGACGATTTTAATGATTATGATGATGGTGATGATGATAAGATGACAATGGTGGTGATGATAATGGTGTTAGTAATGATGATGATAGTGATGATGGTGACAATGGTGATGATAACAATGGTGATGATAATGACAATTATGGCAATGATGTTGAAGATGATGATGATGATGATGATGATGATGATGATGATGATAATGATGATGATGTGGATGTGATGGTAATGATGATGACGATGGTGATGAAAATGTTTTCTTGGGGTAGTGCCGTTCGTTTTTGGTTAAAAGCACACCCAGGCAGGAAACTCAGTATTGGACCTCATGCTTATTTGCTCAAATTGGGTTTTTACTTCTACTCGTGCATCCTTGTGAGGAACCTTTCCTATCCCTTCACATTTAATTCATTCCTTTTCTGGGTTCTGTTTCGACCTCTTGGGGCGTTTCCATATTTGTGCTTTTTTCTGTAGGCTTCTTGGGTTTTAATGCATACCAAATACCTGGAAGAGTCCTTGATTCATTGGTTTTAAGGATTCATTGGTTGTATTGCGTGCACTTGGGTTTTCAACACATTTCTTCAATGGTGTTTTCAACACATTTCTTATAGTTTTATAATAAATATCTAATAGGTGAAAATGGAAGGTCTTAACCCTTGAGTCGAGACTCTTGAGTTGAGCTGAGTTCTAATGTCAGCAAGAATGGCCTGGTTCCAAATGCCAATTAAACGAATGCATCCTCCCCTTTTCTAGAGTCTGAACTCCTGAACTAAAAGTCCATACAAGGAGTCCATACTTGGCCTTCTCTGCAGAGAGAAACGCCCTTGCTGTCAGCTGCTGGACTGATTTGTGTCTCCATGCTGGAGCGTTAGCACATTGTTTTGGGCCAAAAGGACCAAAAAAGAGAATAATAGTCCAAAAAAAGGAAGAGAATGGGAAACTTTAGCTTCTGTGTTGACAGCTGCTGGATGTGGTCTACTGAGAAGTTCCATTGAAGCTCTATGGGGAACCCAGAAAGCAGTTTTCAAAAAGTGCATGGAACCGTGTGAGTGGAAGTTTTAACCACCCACCTCTGCATTTGGCAGACATTGATCTTTCAGCATGGTGAATGATTTGGAAAGGTAAAAAAATGTCTAGTGTATTCAGGTCTGCAGAAAAGATAAGCCTGATAATAAGTCCAGCGAACATAATTTGGTCATCTGAGAATAACTGGCCTCTAGTCAGCTGAGGGCTGAGGGGGGACTAGATTTACTGGAACGTCGGGATGCTCGACCCTTCCGGAAAACTTTCCAGGTAAACAAACTACCCGCTCGACTTCACGCGTAAACAAACCACACGCTTGACTTGGCTGACCTTAGCGACGGCCTGCGCTGAGATGTTTCAGGCCTTGATTTCATGCCATGCTATCCTAACGTGTGGTGGCAGACCAAAAGAAGCTAACAGCGTATTACACATTTCAACACAAAAATGTACTTTGAATACATGCTTCATATTCAAGAACATAATATCAATACAGTTAAATAAACCTTGAATGTCATATCTTTTATTTTCACAATGATAGACAGATAGATAGATAGATAGATAGATAGATAGATAGATAGATCGATAGATAGATAGATAGATAGATAGATAGATAGATA
>JBBJLS010000041.1:26576309-26596972 GCA_037577275.1 Bryconaethiops microstoma | reverse complement strand
GGCAAAAAAGTATTTAGTCAGCCACCAATTGTGCAAGTTCTCCCACTTAAAAAGATGAGAGAGGCCTGTAATTTTCAGAGAGAGGCCTGTTGTTTCCAACATTTGCAAATAAATTCTTAAACAATCAGACAATATGATTTTCATTTTGTCTGTTATAGTTGAGGTATAGCTATGATGAAAATTACAGGCCTCTTTCATCTTTATATATATATATATGGTATACAAATATATATATATGTATACCAGTGTTCCATTGGTGTATAGGTCATATGTAACAAGGAATGAATTGTATGTTTTAAAAACATCAATGTTTACATACTATCAAAAGTAATACGTTTCAAGTAATCCATCCATGTAGTATTATTTCAAAGTATTAATTCAAAGTAATAATGCCGTTTCAGTTTTCCATGAAAGGAGCTCATTAAAATGCGTTATAGTGCCAGAATGGAGCCTACCGGCATTCAAAGATTGCCTCTCAAACAATTATGTGGCCAGAACGAACATGGTGTAATCATGGTTATCATTTTGCGAGTAGTTGTAGCAGTATTAGTGGTGCACATTCATTACATGCTTGGTTTAAACAATGGCAATAAGCTTCAAAGCATTAAGCCTTTGGCACAAACCACAAAAAGGCACAGATGTAATTTAACACCTGGTCTCTGCCTCAGCCACACAAGTACGCGATTGTTAACGGCATGTATCATATTCTCCTATTTAATAAGCCTTCCTCTACAGCCTGTCTTGCCAAGCATGGGAGTGGAGGGGTATTTAAGGAATATTATTGGATGAGTTCATTAATAAAAGAAACTAGGTGGGCAGAGTTTCGTTCAATAATTGATACCAAGGCTTGTGTGTCTGATGTCTTCCTGCCTTTCTCTCGCTGGGTGGTGACAGGTCAGCGACCCCAATGGGAGCAGTAGTTGACGGAGTGGCTATGGACAGATGAGCTCTTACGTGTTACAGGTTGTTCTGTGGCTTCATGGCTTCTGTTAGAGAAGAATGAACAGAGAGGCCATTTGGTGATTGGACAGATGCAAAAGAGTGAGAGAGACATATTTACATATATGGACAAAAGTATTGGGACGCCTGACCATTAAACCAACAGGGACTTTAATGATATTGCACACAGAGACTTTAATTTGGAATTGGTCCCCGCTTCGCTGCAGTAACAGCTTCCACCCTTCTTGGAAAGCTTTCCACAAGATTTTGGAGTTTCCGTGGGAATTTGTGCCCATTCATTCTGTAGAGCATTTATGAAGTCCGGCAACAATGTTGGACGAGAAGGCCTGGCTCACAATCTAAATTCCAGTTCATCCCAAATGTTTTGGATGGGGTTGAGGTCAGGGCTCTGTGTGGGCCAGTCAAGTTCTTCCACACTGAACTCATCCAGCCATGTCTTTATGGAGCTCGCGTTGTAAACTGGGGTACATGCTGGAATGGAAGAGGGTCTTCCCCCAAAAATTAAATCAGTGATTCTTGTGAATCGGTTAGAACAACTCGCTGAAAAGAACCGGTTCAAAAGAACGATTCACTTGCGCCACGAGCTCACCTCTTCCGTTCAAGATGGCAGCCACCACGAAGAAGACTGTGGTAAGAAACATCTGCCTGCTGTTATTTAGAGAAATAAGGGCTCCAGTTTTATTCCCAATCGCTTTACAGGTTGAAATAAGCTCAGTATTGTTTTTGTGAGCAAATATTCACATTCGTTTACAGCAGTTCTGTCGTTAATTCAGCCAGGGCTTTAACCGTTAGCTTGACGGCTAAAATAAACCTGCAGGCTGTGAATCTCTCAATAAGAAGCTCCAATTTACAGCCTCAAATGAACAGATATACTCTCATTTACTGTGTTATTATTCAGTCAATCTATGTCTGATTACAGAACATTAACCAATGCTGCATTATAGCATAAAGCTAAATTATACCGTCTCAAATTGACATTTATACTCATGAAGCTGGACCTGACCACCTAACATTAACAAAAATACTCTGCTGTTTAGTGCTTTATGTGAAAATAGAAGATCTACCAATCACAGATGTGTTAACAGCCTATAATTAATTATAGTTCCATATATAAAGCTGATTTAGTGCATTTGTTATTTTTAGGAAATAGACATAAAAAGCTAGATAGCATACACAATGTGGACAAAAGTATTGAGACACACCTGTTTCAGGGTTTGAGCCATGCCACTTATTTCCAGTGGCTTACTTTCAGTTTCGTAAAGAACCTTTTCTATTCCAGCATGACTATGCATTAGTGCACAAAGCAAGCTCCATAAAGACATGGTTGCAGTTCAGTGTGGAAGAACTTGACTGGCTCCTACAGAACTCTGACCTCAACCCCATCCAACACCTTTGGGATGAACTGGAATGGAGATTGCGAGCCAGGCCTTCTCGTCCAACATCAGTGCTCTACAGAATGAGTGGACACAAATCCCCACAGAAACTCCAAAATCTTGTGGAAAGACTTCCAAGAAGAATAGCAGCTGTTATAGCTGATGGGGGCGGGGTTTAAAGTCCCTTTTGGTATAATGGTCAGGCGTCCCAATACTTCTGTCCACATAGTGTATATACTAATAAACATTTTTACCCATTTAGTGTTTTTTGCCTATTTTTATAGGCAAATGTCAGAAAAAATACAAGTATATCTGAGACTTACTTACAGCGTACTTACAACATATGGTTTGAAGCAAGTGTGCGATTTACACAGTGCTAGTCTCAGCCTTCTCTTCCCACAGAGAACCATCTGGTTTTATCAGTCCAACAGTAAACACACTTTAGTTAAATTAAGTTAAATGTTAGCAAGTCACCAGTAGGAATCAGTTCCTTGCATTACGGATCATGACTGCAAGCAAGTAAATGTGATATCCCACCTGAGGTCTTGAATTGAATCCAGGGAGGGAAAATTGCTTGTGAGCTGTGACCCGGAAGGAACCCAGTGTGGTTTATCTGGTTTAGACGATTGCTTGCCCCTTTATGGTCTGTGGTTGGTTGTTTTGCATGTCAGTCAAATCTTCCTATTTCTGTGCCTTTTTGTTACAATGAAACTCACCGACAACAGAAATCCAGCTTGCCAGACTAGCATGATGCTGACATACGGCTGGTATCTCATGAAGTAAATTTGCAGTGTAGCTCTAACGCAAAACTAAAATAGCAAACAGACACCAAACGCGTTGGATGATCGGTTGCATTTAGGGAAATGTATCAATTTGATCCATGGCAAACTGCCACACCCCACTTTTATTGTTTCCACCTTTCTCTCTGTGTTCCGTTTTCTTGTTTTCCTAATCGGTTAATTTGTGTGTGTGTGTGTGTGTGTGTGTGTGTGTGTGTGTGTGTGTGTGCGTGTGTGTGTGCATGGATTTAGTTTGAGTTCATGTGAGCCCAGGCTGGGCTGCAGAATGATCAGACGTTCAGAATGTTTCTCCAGATCCTTTCTGCTTTCTACATCACCAGAGAGGCTCCCCCGAAACTCAGGGAGGGAAGAGAGAGAGGGCAAAGCGGACTGGTTAGGGACATGAAAACCCCTTTCTTTCTGCCTCCTTTACTGTGGCAAAGCACTAGTTTATAGACCAGATGTTTGAATATTTCCTCTATGATGTTTCTGATTTAATAAAACGGATCCTGTGCTTGTAGGAATGAGTCACTTCAGAAGCGGGGTCTGTCAGGGGACCCTCAGATATTTACAGTGACACAATTACTCAGCTACGTTTTAAGATAATTAGAGCATGGCGACATCAAGGATGAGGCGGGGAGGGGATACTGACCCCTGGACATGTTGTAATGGACAAATGAAGGATGAGAGAGAACAAAATAACAAACTAGGGCTTTTACTCTTCCACTCCGCCCCACCCTACTTGCCAGCCCTGTCTGCTTTGATATCCGATACAACATGTCGTGCACTTTTGGTCTGACCAAAAATTCTATTGTGGCTAAAGATGGACGCAATTTGGTGAGCTCAGTTAGCATGACGTCATTTTCAAACAGTCAACTAGCTCAGCTAGTTGTTGTTAGCATAACTGATGGCTGATTCTTTGAACAGTTTGTTGGAAATTAGTCTAAATAAACAGGATTTTTGTGCCCAACTATTCACTTCAGCTGCATTCGTATGATGAAACAACATGGGAAGAATGCTGTTTTTCAAAGATCTAGGGCTGTGTTGCAAGAGAACTGAGCGTTTTGACTGCTATGTAATGGTCAACATTTTCTAGCACTTGTTTTAGACTGCTGTAGATGTATCTGATCGTGCATGAATATGCATTGCTGGTATTGTCAGAGGAGTGTGTAGTGAGATGTCTGTGAGTGATTTGTCCATGTGGGCTCGCTGATGGTGTGTGAGCGCAGCTGCTCCTAAATGCATTAGCGCAAAGTGCCGCCGAGCCAGAAGGATCTCGCATGAAAAGCGCAGAAGGCATTTTAATCAAAGCAAGATGCCCCGCTAGGAGCTGGAAGGGGGCATAGCCCAGGCATGTGCGGGACCAGCGCCTGTCATGGGGCTGTGGTAGACTGCTGGATCGGCCAGGCCTGCGGAACCCGGTCTGTCAACAGCTCCAGATAGAACTGAAGCAGCCAGATGCAAAAAAAAATCCCTTTCCAAATCCTCAAAGTTAATCATTTTATGTCTAGACTTCTCTCACATTCACAGTAACTTTGGTTCACACTGGATTATTCGTATTCATAACTGCCATGCGTTGCCTCAGCAGCAGTGATCTAAAGGTGTTAACACTTAGAACTGAGAGCGTATTAGACAAATCTGATTTCAACAAATAAAAACAGTCTAAAACAGTCTAAAACCGGTGTTGCTGAGCCTTCGCTGCTCAGATGCTCTCCGGACCCCCTCACTATGTGTGTTTTCCCCACCCGCTTGTGTGCCGAAACTATCCTGAAAGTTATTCTCAGTTGTCTGTTTGTGTCTAAGACCTAAAATAAAAGAAATTTTGGCATTTTTATTCTTTATGTTCATTTGCGTGTGACACCATTTATAAATTCCCAGCACAGGGGGTCCTCGAGTTACGACACAGATCCGTTCCTTCGACAGCGATGTGACCCGAATTTTGGTGTAAGTCGAAACGCACCCTAGTCTAAGTCACTTACTGATCCTAACACAGTTGTAAAATCATAAAAACACATCTAAGCCACAGAAAAAGGAAAGGAAATCTCATTCACTCACGAGCCGCGTTGCTGTGCGTTCTTCCGACATGCGCAACCAAACTAGTTTGCCTACGTAGTCTGTAAGTACGAGGCTAACGGTGTAAGCCGTGTGGGAGTGAGCGTTGTAAACTCGAAACGTCATATGTTGAGACCATTTTAACTCAAGGAACCGCTGTAGTGGTTATTAACATTTCATGTTTTTAAAATGACAATAATTTTGGTTCTACATGACATAGGAACACCAAACAAAGCTCAGCCTGACATCTGACACCTTTAGCATCAACGCAAACCGGAAACGTCCACATAAGGAGTTATTTGGTGGTGTGGTAACAATTTACCATTTGTTGTGCTTGCCGCTCGTGTTCTAAGGGTTTAATTTGAGATTTCATAATGCATTGAGTTCTATGGGTGTATAGAAATGCAGTGTAACGCACTACATCGATCTGAAGGTTAGAATCATCTGCATTGATTTTGGACTGCATAGTCAATGAAAGATCTTATAATATCCAGTCAGTTCAGTCAAGAGCCTCTCAGTGGAGGCTCTTGGACTGCTGTGTTGGATGGAGGTGACGGAATTTGCGGTAAGGCCGAACCTTGAATTTCACTCCCACCATTGGTGGCTACCGTGATGTAACTTAACCATAACTATGAGGTGCCGGCTCATCACTTTGCCCAAAGAAGCAATGATGTCAACCATAACTTTGAAATGCGTTTTTCACAACCGTTCTGTATTGTTCAGATTTAATGAGCCGTGTTCGGTATTGGATAACTGTGGTCATTATACTTATGTAATGTTTTATGGTCTGTTTGATTACTTTCATGCTTTCAATAAGCCATGCTCAGGCTGCCAATCCATACTCTGGAGTGATGGAAGAGTCTTAGAAGAGTTCCTTTTTCTCTGATGAGCTTTATTCTGTTGTGAGATCTAAACACTTATCAAACACTTCATAGTCAGTATGTAACTGATTAGAACTGGGATTTTTATTGGTCAGTATCAATAGTTGAATTTTGAATGTGTCACATTTTGCAAGTTCATTTCATTTGCTTTGCTTTATTTATGAATTCGAGTTTAATATTGAGTCACTTTTGTAACACTGGTTCCTCTGGTGTTCGTCAATTGAGTTGCAACTAGAGACCACCATTGTTGAGTCGGAGATGAGTCCGAGACCAGGAATTTTGAATGTGTCACATTTTGCAAGTTTATTGTACTTGCTTTGCTTTATTTACAAATAAGAGTTTATTATGGAAGGCTCGCTGGGCCCAGTCACTTTGGTATCACTGGTTTTTCTGCTGTTCATCCAGAGATAAGCCCAAGACCTGACTAGTCGAGTCTGAGTCAAGACCCAGTCCAAAGAGGTTTGAGTCCAAGACTGTCTGTACTTCAGGGGGTGGATTTGGGTGTTCATTTTGGTCCACCATTGTGAGTGCTTTTGTTTTGTTGATTGTTTCATTTTTTCATTTGCTGTGTAAGCGAAGATTTTGGCATGGTTAACTGCCATAGAGAAATGTTTCTAGTGATAATATGTTTCTTTTTAAAGGTAGCTGCACTAGGACATTTGGTAAACGGGCATTTGGGCAGATGCCCTTATCCAGAGCGACTTACAATCATTAGTTACAGGGACAGTGTCTTGCTCAAGGACACGATGGTAGAAAGTGGGGGTTTCAACCTGCAACTTTGTGGTCATCGGGTTCACAGGTAAATGTTTTACCCACTAGGCTACTGCCACCCAACGGCCAATTTCTAGGATAAGTTCGAGTGCAAATGACAGCAGGGCAAACCAAGACAGGTTAAAGGCAGTCGAAAAAAACGTCTTGAGTTCTGACAACAGCCCTGGTTGTAACACCTTTAGGGGAGCAGTGAACAATGTTTGTTTATTTGAACTCAGGCTTTGTCTGCTGTTGGATCAAGAATCAACAGCAGTGAACCAGTCTGGCTATTTTAGCCTCATCACTTAAAAACTGCATAAAATGAGCAAATAAATTATTGCATTTGTTATGTTTTTTATTACAGTAAGTGATCAAAGTAATTGTGACAGGCCTAATAAGAGGTCAGAGATTTACACCGCTAGTCTTGACCTGATGGACATACTGCTCGCGAGAATACAGCAGCGCTCTAGTACTTTGGCCTCTAACAGTGAAATGTGACAAGTTGCTTGGGCCTCACAGCTAGATCGAGTTACCGTCTGCTGCCAGAGGTCAGAGCCCAAGTCGGAACGAAGAAGACAGGCTTCGTGACATCACATCCTGCTTCTTTTAGCCGAAGGGAGGACGAGAAGTGCTCATAAAGGAGTTCAAATATCAGCCCGGAGTAAACGTGATTGATTAGACCTGTGGAACAGCGTAACTAAGAATGAGCGATGTCGGCAGTTCGTCTCTCAGTGGGTGGCACGATGTTTCCGATTTTAAAGGTTGAAAAATGTGGTTGTATGTGGTTCTATGGCTACTTCTAGAAATTTGAACAATACTGTAAAAGATAAAGGTTCCTAAATAGTTCATGGCTTTTGTGTGTGCAGTTTGAGAAGATCACACTCATACATCTTTAAAGAGTTTTTGAAATCTATTACCGATTCTATGCTATCGCATCAAATTATCCTTTTTAAGCCCTATATTCAAGTCGTATGAAAGCAAATTTTGAGCTTGAGTGCAGTCCAGAATACTGGTCCCTAGTCCTCCTCGAAACAGTGGTCCTCAACTGAGTTCCAAACTTAACATTCATTCACAAGATCATACCCTATGGAACAACTACAGCTGAAAACTCAAAAAGAAATAAAGATTTAGAAGCATTTTCTTCAAATACAGGGTAAAGTATAACACATAGAGCATATGCAAGTCTGACTTCGCCTTCCACATTGGCTTCTACCAGCTATGCTTCTGTACTGGCAACTTATCGGTAAATCGTCCGTCAGAATATTGCAAAACATTTTTATTGAATCATTTTTAAAAAATAATTAAATTTTCCATAAAATTGAAATAATTGCAAGATGTTCATTATTGTTCTGTATGTATTCCATGTTGTTTAATAAAAAAACATTTTTTGTTACATCTCCACCTTAAAAGGCCACTTATTGATCAGTTAATCGATTATTTGTCAGTTAAGTCACATCAATAATCCATTATAAAATATACATTTTTTGCAGCCTTAGTGTAAGCAAACCTCCAGTAGAAGTCCTTCCCCCAAACGAACACAGAATCGGTCCTGAGTGCGGCCTCCAGGTGTGAAAACTCCCTGAGAGTGAACGTCTGTGTGAAATGAATGTGCATTTATGTGCTTGACCTCCAGTTCACCTGAACTCCGGGCCTTCGGGAGTCTGCTGAAAACACGAAAACTCACCCGCGCTCCAAACATCTCATTTGCATCCTTCAAAAGGGAGGAGATTTTCTGCTCCGATTGCGGTCAAGAGTCCAGGCTGAAGATAAGAGCCGATCTGCGCCGTGCGTATTTCAGAGCAATTATCCCTGGAACTCTGCTGAGATTAAACAACTCTTCTGTTGTCAAATTTACCGCAAGTTTTCTCCTTGTGTCATTATTTTCAAGGACATTGGCTGAAGTGTCCCTCAGCCTGCTTCGGCATTTCAGTCTAGTCCAGGATGCCGTTATTTGCCTGTTTGATTAATCGGAGAAGGCTCGCTGATAGCCGGCTTTATCAGTGTGTCTGCTGGAGGAGTGTTGAACCTGAGTGTTCACAGGAGCCCCATATGAAATAGGTTAAATGGCAAACTGGCATTCCATGCGTTCTCTTCTGTCATTTGAAGGAGTCATCAGTAAGACCTCTCATTCATTGCTTATCTCTGTGTCGGGCTGCTTCATTGCATTTGGACGGGTCTCTGTGATGTTGATCTGTTTATATATGAGCATTGCCTTCCAAAAGGACATCTGAATAAAAACGCTATGTGAATAAAGAAACACGTTTTTTTTTCTTCTTGGTTTCCATAAGTGCATATGAAACAAACAGCCCTGGAAACAAATAAGAGAGCACTGCAAAAATGTTCAGTTTCTCAGGTTTTGTCCTTCATAGGTGCAAGTATTGAGCTGAACTGATTTGCCTTAGTATTTAAGAACTGCTGACAATATTTCTCCTAATTTCCAAATATAAATATTTTTGATTAAAGCATCATTTTAAAGGAAATGACAAAACATCAAAATAAGAGAAATGATACAGTGGTTACAGAACTTCAAGAATTCAAAGAAAACAAATCTTCAGGGGCCTTACGTCCGAGCAGAGAGCAAGGGCCATCCTACCTACCCAGAGAGAGCAAGGACAGCTGTTCTCTCCTGGACTCTTGGATCTCCCAGTGATTTGGGCTAGTTAGTTGTGCCACTTGGGAGCCCCAGAATTCCAGGATTTCAAGCTCAGTGCGCTTGGAGGAAAACACTAATAACCAATTCTGTTATGTCAGCATTACATCAAGGCAAGGAGTGAGGCATATCCTAACTACACAGAGAGAGCGAGGCCGACCGTGCTCTTTTGGACTCGATCTGCTGATGCTATGACTTAGTCAGTTGTGCCACTTGGGAGCCCCAGAACTCCAGGATTTCATGAGTGCATGTTTGTTTAGTGTCTTGCATGCGTATGAAATAAAAGTGAAGGTTTTGTTTCACAAGGTTTAGCCTGAACAGTAAGGCTGGTTTTTTGAAGCCGTACTAAATCGAACCACATTCCAAACTATAGGACAGTTCCATCAGTGTAATTGAGTGAAAATGTCTTTTACGTTACATAACTTACTACATTTAAATAGGCAGAAAACTGGACGTAAATGCAATTTATTACATGGCTTCAGTACTGTGCACAAGTCTTAGGCACGATAATATTTAAAAATAATATCTGTTTAGATGAGCAGTGACTGTTTTTATCTTGTTAATATTACTTAATAAAACTCAAAATATTAAATACAAATAATATTTGTGTTCTCCTCACCAGCTCACAGAATATCAACTACTTTTACAAACTAAACAAATCTTGATACTTTTTTACTGCGTTTATTCTAATGTTAACTTTGCTAGTAGAAAGACACAGTACCACATGCTGAGAAAACAATTTGCATAGACTTTTGCACAGATCTGCATGTAATGTATCAGCCCCCTTAAGATACTTGTGTAATGTAAATCAAATGTAGAGCAAAACAGTAATAATTCAGGACTACTAAGGCTTGACATATTAATGAATTAATTACCCCATTACTAATGTTGCTCTTACTTTAAAGAGGCTTAAAGAGCATTAGAAGAGGCTCTCGATCGTGGCGTTTGTGTTCGGACCTGTTATCTGTGGGTTCTCAGTGGAATACCGGGATAACAGGGGCGGAGCTCCTTGTGTTTGGGGGTCATTAGATGGGGGACCAACAGAAGCCCACATGGAGGTTTTTACAAATGGGCCTCTGATTAAGACTGAAAGGGGATTAGCGAATTCTTAATCCCTCTCCTCTTTCTGCTGCTTAGAGGCCTGGCACGCTCGTTCTACAGCGTCTGCTCCACAGAGGTGATCTAAGCTGGACAAATCCTGACGTGTGCCCTGTCCTGCTAGATTCTCGTACCATTGTCCGGGACCCTGACTCTTCTATAGTCGATCTGCTACGCTGTCAACCAAACAGAACAGGTGTTTTGACCTCACAATACACAAATGTGCCTTTATTTCACATCAGTGGAAGAAATATAAGGAAAAACAACAATGCGCGAATTAAAAAAAAACAAAAACAAAACACCAAACACTTGAAAATAGCTTGACATTTTTATTTTGGCTAAAAAAGTGTAGTAAAAGGGCATATTAGACATGACTTTTTAAAGCAATAAGCAGAGAAAGGCTTACAGTGTTAGTGTCTTACAGTGATCTTCTCAGTGGTAAGGGTATAGAAGAGGAGGCAGCATAAAATCAAATACACACAAATCCATAGTTACGAAGAAACCATGGGCTTCTATAGGAAGATACTGTACAATGACGTCATTTCACAATACACAAATGTGCCTGGAGAGACTACTTACAAAGTAGTGGAATAAAGGCCATAAAAAAACAACACATCAAGCTTTTTAATATTCGAAAAGAGCTTGAGAATGATCATTTTGGCTTAAAAAGTGTAATTGAAAACTGTATTGAATATTAATTATTAAAGCAGTAAGCAGGGAGAGGCCATGCTTTACAGTGATCTTATCAATGATCTGGGTGTAAAAGAGGAGGCAACATATAATATAATGGACTACACACAGATTTGTACGAATCAACCACGGGCTTGTAATTTCTTGAACATTTAGAATGTAATGTTCAAAATGTGGCATTTTTTTAATGCACAAACCTTTGCTTTAGAAGTGGTCTCTGCTCACCAAATGACTACCTCAATTCTTTAGTGCTAATATGGGATTTGCATCTCATATAACCACAAGCTGATGATGTACAACCGTTTTCCTACACTGGGGCAAAACCTTGAATTGTGCCCTACACCGGTATTGGCTCTTGCACTCAAATAGTGCAAAAAGTCTAACAGGAAGCTTTTTGGTGCTCAGAACAGCCCTTTTCTAATTAAGAAAATAGGTTGTCAGCCCATCAGTTCAAAACCGATTTCCTGGATCAGTTCGCCCTGTGGAGCATGATAGTTAAAGACTTCTCCATTCACAGCACAGTGGTTATTAGTGAGCATTAATACAAAATTCAGCTGGCTCGAATAGCTCAAATAACAAATTCTTCCTAACATATTTCTTCCTTTAGAAATATGAACGAAACTGTCCTGAGTTTCCTGTACATCAGGGGTTCCTCAAATTTTACATTCAAAGGTCCAAATCAGCACCGTTTGTCCAGTAGCTTATTCATATTTTGGTACTGATCAGTCAGGAACTGGAACCAATTCACTACTGGTTCTCCATACCATTCGTACTCCCTAATGTTTTACTGTCACTATGGCTTTGGCAATTTACAATCCGCTTCCCAAAGACCATGCTTTTTCATTTAATGACTTGTTTTTAGCAAATTTTTTTGTTGTTTCCTAGATGCTAGCGTGTGCTAGGTTGCTAAAATGCAAATCTCCTGGGGTCCAGCCTCAGAGTAATTGTGCTCTGGGAGTTTCTTTAGAAGTTGCTCGTGCTTGGAGAAAGGCTAGCGTGTGAGAGTTGAAGGCCTGAAGCCAGCCAGCACGGCCACTTCCCTCTCTCCATCTCCAGTGGTGACATTAAAAAGCATAATTGGCCTAAGCTTCCCCTGCCAGCTTCCACTGGGCCTGCACAGCATGAGGCCGTCCCACACGCTGGCTAGGCTACACACCTCGGCCGGCACCAGGGCGACTTCAGCTGCGCGCTCAAAACTATATGTTTGACTCTATCAGTTCGTGTCTGGGCCAGATTTCTTAGGCCTTGTGGTTTTGGCCGTCTTTTCGTCTGTGCCACTTTCGCATGCACTAAACTTATATGCTTGTTTTTAGCATTCTCCTCTTCTTCTTCTCCTCGAATGCAGGGGCGTTTTCTCCAAACATATGTTTCCTAAGCCGGTTGGCAACCGTTTATCTTACACAGGTTTACCTGTAGTGATGGTGTCAAGCTGTCCGAGCACTTGACAAAGTAATAAAATTTGGTATATTTGATTTAGGGGTGTGTTGATCCAGTACTTGATGTCGTTATTGGTCTGATACCTGCCAGGATCACTGGATCGGTTTTCGGTAAAAGCCTGAACAATCACATAAATGCTTAACTACACATTGAGCAACATTCCGTGAAGAGAGAGAGACAGATAAGGACACGAGTAACACAGATGAGCAGCAGGGCTGTGTCCCAAATGACTCCCTGCTCCCTACATAGTACACTTAAAATACAGGCTCCTGCACTCAAACTGCATGTGAAATGTCTAACCACTGGTGACTATGCAGAACCCCATAAATGACACACTGTGCACTGCATAGGTGTAGAAACTGGAATTCTATTACTTACATAGCACCCCCTAGAGGAAATAGTGAGCCATTTTGGATTCAAAGTCCATCCAGATGACTGAATTATTAACAGTTTAGCTATTTAAGAGTGGGGAACAAGATGGAATGGGTGTCAGCAGAGAGTTGAGATCGTGATATCAGTGTTGGTATCGGACATGAAAAGTACAGCAAAAGTGATTATTAGTTCAGTATCATTCTAGGCTGTATTTTAGCCTAGCTGACATGCACTGGGAAAAAAATTCTTTAAAACAGGTTAAATCACTTCCAGTGAAAAGGTTCGAGGATCATGAAGTGTGTTAAAATGTGCAAATAGTGATACTGTATGAATATGAGAACATTCTGGTTCTGATAAACTTTAGCCCCCAGCATGGTTCCTTATGATAAATTGGTCAGTTCTGGTTCGGATAAAGACCATCTGAGCCACGTTTTAAAGTAATTTCAAAATATTTGATAAATCCAAATATAACCACATATATCAGTGCTCTATGAGTGCTGTACTACTTAAAATGTAGTCTACTGTTACCGGAGCAAATTTTATGGTGGAAGAATTCTTGTTTGCTTGTATTATTTAGTTTAGTTTAATTAAATTTATCGCTGAACATCAGTGTATGGCATCACTTTGCATTTTGTTACTTTTTCAAAAGCCAGTCAAAAGCGTTTGACTTGTATAACCATAATTAACGAGTTTTATTGCATGTTGTCTTACCTAACAGCACCCTTTACCTGTGGTAAAACGCACAGCCTTTCATGGCTTTTTGCTTTATTAAAAGTCTCCCAGGGCTGAACTTGTTTTGGATGGCTGCTGGTTTTATAGTGGTGTGGTTTCCATATGGAGACACTTGGTGGCTGTGAACTGGAAAGCCAGTCACCACAATGCCAGTAAGCTGCCACATGATGGGGGAAAATACTGCTCATCTATGGAGGCACATGGGGAGAAACATAACTTCCTCTCTAAATCTTACTGCTTCCCACTTTTATTATTGAGAATTGTTGGGGACAATAGCCATCTGGCGGGGAGAACAATGCTGTGAGGATGGTGGGGCTGTGTCAATGGGAGGAACAGCCTCGCTGTTTGTGATCCGAAGTAAATGGATTACATACAGGGTAAGCATCAGATGTTATTTACCTAAAGCTTCTTAAAAGTGAACCTGGCAACCCCTTTCCCTGGAGCCTCACTGTCCAAAATGTATCTGTTACTTAATGGAGCATTGCATTATTGTACAAATGTCCATTTCACACATGCTGGATCAAACTTTACATAGTCTATTATTAAAAGGTTTGTAGGCATCCTCTCATATCTAAAGGTTCTTCTGACATCAAGGGTAATATGTGAAGTTTGCCTTCTTTTTCTGACGTATCAGCCGCTGCTCTTCTGAGAAGGCTTTACACAAGATGTTGGAAGATTGCTGTGAGGATCTGATTGCATTCAGGCACGATAGCGTTAGTGAGGTTGGGTACTGATGCTGCGTGTTCTGGATCTTCCAACTCATTCCAAAGGTGTTAGAATTCCATCACTCCTGAGAAGGCAGTTCCACTGCTCCATAGATTAACCCTGAAGGGGGGCTTTAGACCCTCTTAGTTGACCAATAACATTTACTATAGTTGCCTTAAGCTCTTGTTCTGCTTCACCAGAGGATTTCAGGAAGGATTCAAGAGATGTGAAAGTGCAAACGTCCAAAGTATGTGAATAGCTGAATTCATTCATTACAAGTGGGGTTCCAATTTAGTTCTAATAATTTTATGTTAGTTTTTTATATATATCTCCAATATTAACATTTTTTAAAGATTCAAGAGAGTTTATTGGCAGCCCAGCCACATGCACAAGTACACAGAGGGTTGAAATAGCATTTTCTGAAGCAAAATACACTAAAACAAAAATACATAAACAACATGAAACAAGTCACAATGAGACAAAGTGCAAAACAGAAAAAGACAAGAGACAAAAAATGCTGCAACATTATGGTATAGCATCAAAGTACAAAACAGGCAGGTAGTATAAATAAAAATGTATTTGAGAGAGCAAAATATGTAAACAGCTTAGAGTGGCGAGAAGTAGTAGGCAGTTTTTAAAGAGTGTCGGTGCAGTGAATCGAGGTGAGCCAAATATGTATATGTGCGCGCACACACACACACACACACACACACACACACACACACACACACACAAAGTATATATATAACAATATATATATATATATATTTTTTTTTTTTTTTTTTTTTTTTGTTGCATCTACTCTGTACTGTACTGTCACAGTGGTATTACTACTTGGATGGGGAATCAGACCTCCATTCTTTCATGTGTGGGACAAAGCTTCAGTGGTTCTATCCATAAGTGTTTGTGCAAGTTAAAAATATAGCTCTACAATATTTGTTAAGAGACTAGCATGCTTGCTTAGTCTGATTGGCTTTACTAGGCCCACAGTGTTGGACAAGATGAGAAGACTTGAGGCCTGGGTGTATGAATCCAGCAAGACGGGTTCTGGACCAAACAGGTCCTCCAAAGCTTAGGAAAGAGAGACTGTTTCCAGAGACCCTAATCGTACTGGTTTGTTTTTTTTTCCCCTCCTCTATGAACTGAAAACTGAGTTTGCGACATTATCCAAAAACCGGAGAACACCTGCCGAAGCCCCTTCCAGCAGAGGACACGAGTGTATTCTACCCAGGAATTCCTTCGCAGATCTGCAAAGTAACATCGCTGCGTTTCTGCAGTGACTGTCGTGACTGGCTTAGTTCAATAGTCTGCATCCAGTTTGATGACTGTGAAGTGGATCAGCTGTCCCATTTCTCCAGTGACTGCTCATTTTTCCTTCCCTTCGATTCGTTCATGATCTTCCACGGTCGGAGAGGAGCAGTAGGAAGGGAGGGGAAGGACAGGAGCGGTAGCATCCGTCTATATAGATTAGTGTTGGTAAATATGGCTTCCTCAGCTGTACTGCCCGCATTTCCGTTTTCTTAGCCTTTAGTGCCTGACAAGGGCCAGCATGTAGCAGGTGACGACGGATAATAGATTTACTGAGGAAATGACTTAAGAACAAAAGAGCCAAGATTGGCTTACATTGTTTCAACAGCTTGCCTGTTTTAAGCAATGAGTTTCAGAGAGTCTTTTCACATTTTCTCTCTCATTCTCTGAAGGAATAGCTTGTTTGGTGCCTGATGTTCTTCTTTAGTCGTGTAGCTTTGTGAAGCTACAAGGCTAATGTAGCTAACAACTGAAGCAATTAACATTGTACAGCCTACAGGGTCTAAATCATTAAACTCTTGCCTTAAACTGTGTTGAGTGTGTTGAGTCCAAGACAAGACCAAGTCCAGGTCTAGTCAAGACCAAAGAGGTTTGAGTCCAAAGGAGAGAGACAAAGTTAAGACTTAGAAAGAAAAAAGGAATCGAGACTTACTGGTCTGGTGCAAAGAAAAGTGTGTCTTTTATTGTGAGATTATCATTTTTTGCTTTATTCTTATTTGTAATGATCAAAAAGCAAGTGCAGTGAAACGTTGTTGCAGGATCATATTAGGCCGTATTATTGGCCTTAAATAGGACCATTTCTCTTAATTCACTTGGCTTGAGAACATTGTGCCTGTGGCCAAAATGAAAAGTGCTTTTGTTTTGTCGATTGCCCTTTTTTTTTTGCTATGAAAACAAAGACTCTGGCATGGTTGGTCAGCAAAGACACTGTTACTAACAAAAACAAATGGCCAAGACCGAGTCTGCAGAAAACGGACTGAAGTACGAGACTGGACTTGAGTACTACAGCCTTGTTGAGTTGTTAAGCAACGTCAAATGGAAAACTTTTAGCACTGTTGGACACATTCATGATGGCCATGATTGCATTTCTAGGCACTGGCAGCACCAGAATGGCCTCTGTGGTCACTGCTACTGTTTTTAAGTTTTAGCATACATTTTTACAAACACCAGAATGTTGCACAGTGTTAGAAGCAATAAAGCACTGAAGTCTATTTGAGGTTACTTTGCATTCAGAATGCCATTTTCATGCCAATGCTAATTTTGAACAAATTCCATTGTAGCCTTGTAGCATCAGTGCAGCAAAGAAGCAAACTTTAGACCCAAAACCTGTTCTGGTTCATCTACAACCAGAATAAAGGGGAAAACTGGGTAAATTAGATTTCATGCATGTCAAACATTTCCTCCTTTGCTCTGTGTTTGTCTCTCTCTTTGTTTTTGGCCTCATTTTCTCTCTTGCCCTCTCTCCTCAGACTCTGATGTGAGCATGCGGACTCTGAGCACGCCCAGTCCGGCTCTCATCCTTCCTCGCTCCTCACCTGCTCTCTTCAATGGCTCCTCCACTTCCTCTTCCTCCTTCACCGCGGAGACGGTCGCCATGGTGCATTCGCCACCCCCCGCCGGCCTCACGCACCCTCAGCGGTGCCCGCGGCAGCCCCGGGACCAGCAGGGGGCACTCATTGACATTCTGCCGGACCACGCCTTCCTGCAGATCTTCGGCCACCTGCCGACCAATCAGCTGTGCCGCTGTGCACGTGTGTGCCGCCGCTGGTACAACCTGGCGTGGGACCCACGGCTGTGGCGGACCGTGCGGCTGACGGGCGACGTGCTGCACGTGGACCGTGCTCTGCGGGTGCTCACGCGCCGACTGTGCCAGGACACGCCCAACGTCTGCCTCACCCTGGAGACGGTGGTGGTCAGCGGCTGCCGCAGACTAACCGACCGCGGACTCTACACGGTGGCACAGTGCTGCCCTGAGCTCCGGCGCCTGGAGATGGCCGGCTGCTACAACGTGTCCAATGAGGCTGTGTTCGAGGTGGTCTCACGATGCCCTAACCTGGAGCACCTGGACATCTCAGGTATTGCGTGTGTATCCATATACAGCTCCGGGAAAAAAATAAGAGACCACTACAAAAATGTATCTTTTATAGGTGCAAGTATTGAACTGAACAGCTTTGCCTTAGTTTTTAAGAACTGCTGACAATATTTCTCCTATGACAATATATCAAAATGAGAAATAGTGCAGTGTTTACAAAACTTATTCAAAGAAAACAAATTTCTTGTTCACTCTTAAGCAAAAAGGCAATAATTACCTTTGACGTACTTCTAGTAGTGTTTTGCCATCCAACTGGTCACATTGCAAGAGGAGTGTGTTGATTACAGCAGTGTTTTTTATACTTTTCCTCATTAAATAAGATGTGATTTAGGTGATCAGTACCTCATAAAGCAGAATGAGATGCTTGTGTAGGAATTTAACAGAGGCTGGTGTGGAATGGTTGTTATACTCATAGAGATGATGATTAAAAATAAATTGCAAAGTGTATACATATATAGGCAACTGCCTATAGTGAAAAACTGCATTGCTGTGCCTAAAAATGCCTTTTATAATGTAAACCCTAAATATGCACCCAACTATATTCCCAAAACACTTTAATTTGATTTTAAACTCATTACCCTTAAAGAAAATGTAACGGTAAACCCCTGTTCATACTGTACAGTGTAAACTGAACTCCAGCAGTGCTAGAATGTAAAATATGGACGTTACCCCTGTATAGACTGTACTGTAATTCATACATTTTCTTTGGTATGCACTGTCGTTTTCTTTGGTATAAGCAGGTTAAATACAGTAGTAAATTCATTTCATTTACAGTAATAAAAAGGCTTTAAGAACAAAACGAAAAACACGAGAACACTCGAGACGCTCCACGGGGGAGAATGCGATCTGAAGCTGGGAAACATCAGCACTGTCCAGAATCAACACAAGCTGTAAGCATGGCACGATCTGAAGTAGCCTGTGCCCTGTTTCATGGTAGCATTTCTCAGTGTTAGAACAAGGCAGCATAATTCCTCAGAACACAGGAACTATTATATTAGGGGGTGATATATGAGTGAAACACGCAAGAGGCCGAGTGCAGCGCACCCCACGTTAAAATGCTTCTGACACCCGTACTTGTATGTACACTGTCTTAAACGGCACCTCAGGGCCGCCAGAAGCATTTTTAATTGGGGGGGGGGGGGGGGGTTTGGGGGGGGTTGCGCTTGTGCAGTCTCCGCCGTCGTCCGGGAAACAAAAAGTGTTGGGGGGACGAAACGAATGATTTTGTTTGTCCATGCTGCACCTTATAGATTATCTTAGTTCCATTATTGTTCTTGCTGAAGCATTTTTACCTCAGCATATTTTTTTTCTTTATTTCTGTGACCATTACTGCACATGAACATGAATGATTAAATAAATAAAAGAGACCTTGAAAGTATGTAATGTTGATTACTCATTCACTCATATACCAAAATTCATTTAAAATGTTAAATACTTTTACAGCAAAAATGTGTGTGATTAATCTAGATTAATTAATCACAGTTTGTAATTGATTCGATTATTTTTTTAATCGTGTGTCACCCCTAATATATATGTATATTTGTGTGTGTGTTTATATATTTATTTATTTTTTTAATCAATTTTGACTGAATTGACAACCATAAAAGAGACCTGGTATTAGCATCATTCTGATACAGCAAAAGAGCACAGATATTAGGACTAATAGTTCAGATATTAAGATACACTACTATAATGTAAAATATATAATATTGAACCACCAAACCCGATATTCCTAAACTCAACAATACTCAAATATTGATGGCATTCAGCCATGTTGTAAAACACAAACACATCTCAGCCCCTTCCTCTACTTTGCTCTCTTCTAGCTGAATGCGGAGAATGTGGCGTCTGAGCTGCTGCTGTCTGTGAGCTTGGTGTCAGTGGTGCTGTTCCTGGCTCTGCTGGCCGCAGCCACGGTTCTTGTGGTGGCCCTGAACCGGCGGGCCACCCACGGCACGTACAGCCCGAGTCGGCAGGAGAAGGAGGGTTCCCGCGTGGAGATGTGGAATATTGTTCAGCCGCCACCAGCAGAGAGACTCATCTGAGCTTGAGGCCATCTTTAAAAACGTACATGGTCTCGGGTGTCATGGTGTGTGTGAACAAACTGCCAAATGAAATAATCACTATTCAAGTTGGATTAATTTTGCCTGGGAGTCTCTTAGATTGAATCTGTAATTTATTTGAATGGCTGATTTATATTGGATATAAAGTATGTGTTACGTTCCCTAATCACCCAGATTTAGGAGCTCTCAGCAGAAAACCTCTGTGGGTTACACACTGATGAAAGCATAGGAAGTACATATGATGCCACACACTCTGCCATCATTAGTTAATTTACTTAGCTGCCTGTTAGTTGTTAAACAGCATAGAGGATAAGACTAGCTTCTAAATACATAAATGCATAATGTGCAGCCACTGATTCGAATGTGGATCGGCAAATAATCATCCCTTACACTCTTGTTGTGCGAGCTGAGTTCACTGTAAATTTAATTTTATTACAAGTACAATAAGATTTTCAAAGAAAAAAGGTACAAGGAGTTCTTTTATATCCTTCTTTTATATGATTCACCTCGAATTTATGACTTAAATACACCGCTAAGCAATTCCATACCAGTTTCATTAAGGAACAAGTAGCTTATAAAGAAGTTCTCATTACTATTATTTCAGCATTTTGCTCAATATTAAATAACTATAACATGATGCACAACTGTGTCTATTAGCAGGGTTTTTGTTTTTATTTGAAAAAATATATATATTACAGAGTGCAAAGTTAAGCAAATTACT
>JBBJLS010000041.1:26551361-26576209 GCA_037577275.1 Bryconaethiops microstoma | reverse complement strand
AGGGAGAGAGAGAGAGAGAGAGAGAGAGAGAGAGAGAGAGAGAGAGAGAGAGAGAGAGAGAGAGAGAGAGAGAAGGGCTTTAGTTCAGAAGCCTAGTCGCTTCGCAGTGTGTGCCACTCTGTCGGCGGTCCGGGGCTTCTCGGTTCGGTTCTGTTCGGCCTGGCTGCTAAATGTGGGGTTAATCCGATCCGAAGCGCTTCGGTCCGGGCCGCCCGAGGATCAGCCAGCAGCAGAAAGGATCTGAGCCGAGGTTGGGCCTGCTAACGGTGCTAACGCAGCTAGCTGTTTACATCCAAACAGACATACAGTCAGGACTGGGGACGAGGGGGACACTCACTCTCCACTGATTAAACCTCTCTCGGGACATCATCAACACATTCAGACCGCAGTGTAGGCCACGACACCGTTTACATTTCGCCTTTTTCTACTTTAGTGACAGAAATGTCACCGTGTGGCTAAGATTAGTTAGCTGTCCGGCTGTCTTCGTGCGCAGACAAGCTTTCACACACACACACACACACACACACACTCTGACCAAGATACACTTGTTAGTCACTGCTAATACGGGATTTAAAAACTACTTTACTCCTCTCAACACATTTCCCCCCTCTGGCACAGGATAACTGCGTCTGAGCTCTCTTTTTAAACCACAGGTTTGAGTTTGGAGCATTTGTTATTGATAAAATCCAGAGATTAAACGTTCACTTCAGCCTAACTCCATTCTCCTAAATTCATTTTCTCACACAGTAGGTCCTGAAAGATCAAGCAGACCTCAACCAGGCCTCTGATTTCACTGCCTCTTTTTGGAATTTTTCCGTCCACCTTAAATAGTGGTCCATTTCCATTCGGGCACCTGTAAACCTGCAAGGGCTCCACACTGGACCTGCTGTGCAATTTAAGGTGGAACGGACAGTTGCAAAACAAGCCGTTGTCGTCATGTGTTGTTGCTTTGAATATATTCTTAAAGGCAAAAATAATCTCCTAGAAATCGATGATCTTGTTTTTATGTTCAGTTTTTTTTTTCTGTGAATCAGCTTTTGTTGGATAGCACTAGGCAAAGTCAAAGTTGTTGAAAAGTAAAAGTAGATGTGAAAGTGATCTCATCTCCTTATCTTCTACTTTCTGCCCCCTATTCTTTCCTAGGCTCTTTTTCTTCAGGAGGTAAGACCTGACACAGAAGCACTATGGCTGATGCTCATGATAAATCAGGTGTTTCCAGTGGTGAGGATCTGTCTGTGGTTGTTCGCACACATGCATGTGTTCAGTCCTACTGTAAACCCTTGGACATGTTTAACAGTTTGCTTTTGGGTGGTGCAGATGAACCGGAGCCAGGAGAGAAACGAGGAGGCGAAGAAGATGCTCCCTCAGTCACAGAGGAACAGACACTTCCCAAGTCAGGTATGCCTGAATCCATGCCTTGTCAATAAAAAGCTCCCATACTTTGCAGTCAGGGAAAAAAGTCTTAAATAAAATTTAATAGGGGCATCACAAAGCTCATACCTGCCCATCAAAAGCCACATGGTTAAAACAACATCCAAAATAGAGCCAAACTATTTACACATTGAATCAGATGAGAGTTCCTTCACTAGAGTTAAATACAATTAATAATGAGTCACCGAAATGCCAGGACCATTATGGTGACGTGAGAACCTATACCAAACTGGTCCCGGTTTCAGACTGGTCAGCACTGAAATCTGGAGGATCTCCTGGATGAACAGTCCTGCTGTCAGTGTTTAGTACATTTTAACACAGCTGTGTTTTCAATCGGTGGAAGCTGGATTGGATCTGGGGAGGAATGGAGCAGTGCTCTGCTCTTCACGAACATACATTTGTTAAACAGAACGTTTGCAGTGACTCTTCTCTCTCATTATGAATACAAGAAACTCAGGACACGGTTTAGATCCTTATTTCTCAAAAAAAAAAAGTAAATACTGCTGAATATTCTCACATTTTTTCATGTGACATCATTATATTTTTTTATCCCAAAATTATGGAGAGTACGATCAAGAAGAGTATAGATAAGTATCGGTATTGAACAGCAGTTACGTTTTTTTAGGCCGTGAAGATTCACGTTAGCCATTAGCTTGTCAGCTTGCTATCATTTTTATAAGCAGTTTCTCATCAGATTTCCTTCCTCTGGTAGACAGTCATGACAGTCACAGCTTGGATCTTTTATAGGATCCACAGCCTCGCTTTAGAGATGCGAATCTGCCATTCAGAGTCTTCATCTGTTTATGTTCACACCACAGCTGCGCTACCAGATGCAGTTTCTCATTCTTTTTTGTGAGATTTTTTTTTTTTAAACCAGCTTTCTGTAAATCTTGTCCAACCTTGCAACTGTAGCTACGAAAGATCACATTTGTGGGTGGAACTTGAGATTTTTTTAAACAAATACAAACCACCTGTCCTTTACATTTTGTGAATGCTTCATGGTAACCAGACCAGCAGAAACATTACAGTATTGCTTGGAATAAACATATGTAAAAGTTCAGAAGATTTTGGAATCTAAGCCCCGCCCCCTTCCCTCCAGAAGAAGAGGTAAAGGATGTTCCTATTAATGGAAACGTCCTACTATTCCTTATTTTTCTTGGTAAAGCCAGATAAGTTTTCTGATTCTGATTCTGAACTTTATATGGGGAGTCAATTCAGAATTTGTGCACGAAGTGGGTTTAGTGTGAGATGGTTCATTGTAGAGAAATCACACTCTTCTTACGTTTTCTTTTTATTATCCTTTTTATAGCCAGAATAGGTGCCATTTCTCCTCAGAGCATGCGCTGAATTTTGGAACTGCTCCAACATCAAAACAGCCAATGTTATATATATAAACCTTGATCAGGGACTGAGTATTGATCATTTAAAAATGGTTGAGAGACCTCTGAAACATATTGGGGAGAGAGAAAAGTCGCGAGACCTTTAAAATGTACAACCAAGAGACAGTTTGTGAGAAACAAACGCAGAGCAAAACACAGTACACATATAAAAACGGACTTCGGCACACTAATGCTCAGGTCAGTTATATAAAAAGAAGGCGTGCGTGACTGTTGTCATTTAATTAAAAAGATCACACCGTGAATGTTGCTACATGTTCAGCCTTTCTCACCCATAAATGGCTTGATAAGAACTGCCTAGCAACCCTGCAGTCACACTTTTCTTGTGGAAATGCGTCTTCTAGTTCACTATCAACCTCTCAGTGAAGCTCCGTGTGTCTGAGTGTTTATATGAATATTGATAATGGTAAAATAGTGGCTTTCTTTCAAGACTATTTGACCTCACTCCGACCTGCTTGTATCCCCCTACCATGAATGGGTTTAGTTTTAGGACCAAAAGTTTCTCAACACTCTGGTAAAACAATGTTTCAGGTGTCAGGCACTGCAACCATAACCATATCACTGGATAATTTTTTGTGAGGGAGCTTTTGTCTGGTTTCATTCACCACCACTGTGAACAGTTCTGATTCAAAGTTTCTCTACAACATTTCGCACTAAACCCAGTCTGATTGACTGTTTACATCTTAAACACTTATTCATGTGGAATTTTTGAGAAAGTGCTGTTTTCATTTTAGATTTGAACCCGGCTCCTGAGGCCCTAGAGGCTAGTGGTGCTCCTGAAGTGGCCGAGGACAGGCCGATGCCGGACGCAGAGCAAGAAGAAGAGGGGCCGGCTGAGGACGAGGAGGAGGACACAGACAGCATGGACGGCAGCGGCCTGTATTCTCTCACCGAGGAGGGTGAACGAGAGAGCGAGGGAGGCGGGCGGCGAGAGAGGGCAAAAGACGAGGGCAGCAGAAGAGTGGGTAGGAAGCGGAACCGTCCCAGCGGCGGCGGAACCTCGGGACACTCCTCCAGCTCAGATGAGGACAATGAGGATGACAACGAAAATGACAAAGAGGAGGAGCTGGAGGAAGAGGAGGAGGAGGATGAACAGGTGGGATATGATCAAACCTATTGAAAGTTTTAAACTAAGGCCGTGCTCACATTAGTCTCGAACATGATTGATAGAGACGACACAATAAATAGACGTCACAACAATGTACAGTAATGTGATGTAGTATAGTGAGAATGGGATATAAACCAGAGTAATTAGTATTGTACCAAGAGTGTGATTATTGCATAGCAGGCTGTTAGCAGCATTGAACAACATGCAAGCGATATTGTATAGCATAGTGTATTCTGTATTATTTTTATTTGATTTTATTTAGGCTTTATATTTTGTATTCTTGTCTCTGTGTGTCTGGGCAGTCATAACAGCAGTTTTCTCTGGACTCAGTAAAGTTTTCTGATTCTTTTTCTGAACGTCCAGGGTCTGACCATGCTTCTGTCATTACAGCTTTCACTGCTTTATCCTTTTTGTCTGACGAGATTCTAGGTTTACAGAGTGCCTTCAAACTTGTACCCGTGTTTTAAAATCCTCACCACATCCTTCAGTGGTCCATGAGTATGAAGATGCTCGTTTTACCAAGTATCTCTGGCTTCTTGTGTGTTGTGTCCAGTTGTCCAAATTTTCAGCAGACACTGCACCTCTGTAGACCAGAGCCATCCCTTCATCTACATGTTATTTAAATACGGCAGTCGGGTTCGTGTTCCATGCTTGGGCACAGTTAGAAATCACACTAAATTCATACCATGCCCAAGTCCAACTGAACCGAAGACCCCTGAAGAGGTGAAATACAGACAAAAGGTGTACTCACAGTAGGTAATAGGTACCTTGTCTGAGCACATTTTATCCTTAGAGTCCAGTTTGTTTGTTTAGTTGGGATGCTAGAGCGCCTAGACTTCTTTATGCTCAACAAAACAGGTCATTTGACCAGGGGAGCCCAAGTTTTGTTGCCTAAAATAAATTTTAAGACGTTTTCAGTAAAGCAGTAAAATATTAAAGAATATTCAAAAATTGACACATCACTGCCTTCTACTGGATAGGGTTAGAATATCAGCAGTGAGCGTAAGATTGTGGTAAACTGTTAAAATAAATGTTGTTTTCAAAGTTGATTTATCATGTTGTGTTGAGGTATGATTTTTCTTCTTGTGAGCAGGCAGTGGAGGCGTGGCTGGGGGCCGAGCTTCGTGAGCTGGATGGCCCCCGGTGGAGGGCGGTGCCATCTCTGCGGGCACGGGAGCTTGGACGAGGCTCATCTCAGTTTGTGCGGCGGGTGTGCGGCTCACGAGGTCTAGTCCAACGACTGGAACTTCAGGGTCGGCTGGAGCGCCACTCGGGCTGCGTCAACACACTCCACTTCAACCCATCTGGCACACGCTTGGCCTCAGGCAGTGACGACCTGCGTGTGGTCATCTGGGACTGGGCACGTCGGCGGGCTGAGCTGGAGTTTGACAGCGGACACAAGAGTAATGTCTTTCAGGTGAGTGCTATGGTTAACTGTGTTTTTATTTTTTCCAGTTTTGTTGTTTTGAGCCCATGCATCTGTGTGTTTTTCTTCATGTATTTATTTATTTATCCCTGCGTTCCCATTGCTATAGTTCAGTTAATATTAGTGGAGGCCTACATAATGCCTATAGATTGCAGTTGCAAGGATTTCTTATGTCTGCAATGATAATACCTGCTTATTGTTTGTTTGTTTGCTTACGAACAGTCAGTGAATGTTGCATTACACCTAAATTGTGAAGGACAGTTCTGAGGCATTTGCCATCTTTTTTTGGCTCAACACTAAAAATAGTTAATGACTAACTCTAATTGTTCTTCTAGTATGTGCAGTTGACATACTAGAAGAACAGCTAGACTACTCTCTCCACTCCACTATTACAGTAACACTCCGCTTATACGTGATTCAGCAGCTGCGGCTTTCTGAGAACCAAAATAATAATTGTTTGCGGAAACCCCCTCACATGCATGGAAAAGGCAGATATTCTCTACATGTTTTTTTGCTTTTGGGACATCTGGGCCTCGTCCGGAACACCTCTTGTACTTGTAATGGGTTGTTTATGTTTGGGTGCGGCAGTTAGCAAGGCAGTCAGACGCATCTGAACAGAATGAGCCTCTGCTGCTCAACGCCGCGCCCAAACCAAAGAAAATGCATAAATTACAGTAAAGTCTATACAGGATTAACATCGGTATTTTACATTCTAGCACTGCGAGAGTTCAGTGTAAACCATACAATACGGATACGGGTTTACCCTTACATTTTCTTTTAGGGTAATGTATTAAGCTGAGTTTAAAATGAAATGAAAGTGTTTTGGGAGCATATTCGGGAGCATATTTAGTGTTTACACAATAAAATTATGCATTTTTTTTTACCACATCACAGTTTTCCATTATACGAGTTAATATTTTGTGAGCTGGTTAGAAGAACACAGATTTGGTTTCAGATTTCTGCTCATTGCCTCCAGATTTCTGCTCATTGTGTGGATTTATAAAATTCCATAAGCAGCACCTAATTTAATCTAATGAAGTAAAATGAGCCAAACTAGGTATTTGATTGCAGCTAAAATGAATATTGGGTTTCCTTGAGCAAAGAGGTCTGGAAATGGTTAGAAGAACACTTTGCCACACAAAACCACTCTTTACTGTAATAATGATAATTGTATTTATTGTTATATTAATGTTTTAACACTAACTTAACACCACTGTCCAGTAGTAAACAGGTTTTAAGTATAATTTTCCCAGGTGCCTAGAACTTTTGCACGGTACTGTGTGTGTGCGTGTGTGTGTGTGTGTATATATATATATATATGTATGTATGTATGTATGTATGTGTGTATATCTATCTCTTGTGGTGGTTACCGTGGTAACGTGTCTGTCGCTGGCCACAATCCTCACCTGATCATTTTGGGTTGACAAACAAAAACAGTGTAGTAAACTTCATCAAACGCACATAATTGATCCCCTTTTGTTGAACCACATGGATGCTCTGATCTATTGGTTAGTATGACGTGCTGTGACTCTGTCTGAAACCCACTTTTCCTCTGCAACTTTTAGGCCAAGTTTCTCCCCCACAGTGGAGACTCCACCCTGGCCATGTGTGCTCGGGACGGACAGATCCGGATAGCCGAGCTGTCGGCCACGCAGCGCTGCAAAAACACCAAACGGGTGGCCCAGCACAAAGGCGCTGCCCACAAGGTACAACGCACCTTCAGATATAGGTGTTTAAAGTAGTATAATTCAACTTAGGCTGTGTTTGGGTGCTGGATTAAAGTAGTAAATGAGACATTTCTGTCCTGATTCACTATGCGTTCACTCTGATATGTTTAACATCAAAACAAAGATGTAAACGAAAGTCTGATTGAGGATTTGAGGCTTGTGTTCGGATTCACTTACCATATTTTCAACAGTGAAACTGAAAACTGTTCAGTATTGTCAACATTTTATGATGAAATTTTAACAAAGGAAAATGACTGTTGATTTCTGGGACAGTTTACTAATGAACCTAGAGTTGGAAGGGTGGGTGTATAAGGTAACTGTCCTCGGCTGGGTTGTTGATTGGTGCTCATTTAACACCATAATCAATGCAGATACAGCAAAAATCATATTTAATAGAACACTGATTTTCCACATTGTACACAGTCACATTTTTGCATTGCAATGTCCATCTTTGCTTATTGTTCCTCTGGTATGTTCTGCTGTTAGTGAACTTCTCCCTGCCCTTATAGAGAGTAAAGTAAATAAACCAAAGAAAAGGGTTAGGGTTAGGCTAACCCTAAACCTTTTGCATGAATGCAGAATAGTTGTGTACGTTAAGAATGTTTTTTTGATTGCATCACCAGTGACACTACTATTCTTACGGTTTGTTTTAATTAGTGTGATTGTTTATCTGTTTCTTTTCTTTTTTTTCTCATCACCCGTTTTTTGGAGCCGCTTCTCTTGGAGCTTTCAAATAATGAGCATGGCTCCAGTGTCAAAATATTTGTTAATATCTGTTGTAATACGCTTGTACACCCTTAATCGATCAGATGATCGGGGTTGAGGTTTGAAAGTTTAAAAAAAAAAAAAAGTTGTGGTCGAGTCTCGTCCATAGTGAATGGGAAGGATAAGTGACGCTCGAGCCCTCTTTAAAAATGTGTGTGGTGAGAGAGCTGGTAGCGTTACGCGTATGGATGCAGAAGATGGAACAAAAATTCTAAATATGTCAGAGAGAGAGCCTGTGACGTCTGCAAAGCGACAAAAGAAACAAATGCGTAGCAAAACACAGCAGACTCATAAACCTTATAGCACTAAATCTCAGGTCAGTTATAGAAAAGATGTCATCTGTCCGAATCCATGGTGCAAGCTAAGCAACACACTTTTTTTTTTTTTCCTCCCAACCCTGGTTTTACAACAATCACACTTAGCATTTTTGTGTAGAAATGCATCTAGTTAATATAGTATGTTAATATAATATGTTAAAATCAATATGGTATTGATTCTGTGATACCGATACTTATCCATAGTCTTATTGATCCTAATCTCCATAATTTGGTGTAGAAAATAAAGATGTCACATGAAAAGATGTGGAGATTCAGCCGTCATTTTTTTAGCACTTTTTAGGAGAACTAGGGAGCTAAACTCCCGTCCTTCTGACTGATCCAATCCATCATTGATCATTCAAAAACGCAGCTATGTTAGAATGTATTAATGCTGCATAAAAACTGATAGCAGTGCTGGTTGTCCAGGAGTTCATTCAGATTTCAGAACTGACCAGTCAAGAATCAGTTCAGTACTGCTTCTTCATACTATTAGGTGCATAATGCACAAACATTACACTTCTCATTAATGTTAATATATGTAACTGTGTCTGGTGTGCCAAGCTGGCAAAATCTGTTTTATTTTAAGGTTGATGAATATGTTGATAAAAATGTTGATGAAATATGACTGTAACCTGGTCCCCTAAATAAATAACAGGTGAATCTCTCACTATGTTTCTTTCTCTGGCTCTCTTTCCCCTTTTCTCTGTCCCCCTCCTTGCTCTCTTCTCTCTTTCCTCCTCCCTCTCTATGCCCCCCCGACCCCCCCAACCTTGCTCTGCCCTCCTCACTCTCATTTACCTGTCTGCCTGTCTGTATGTGTTAGCTGGCTCTGGAGCCGGATTCCCCTTGCACGTTCCTCTCTGCTGGTGAGGACGCCATCGTGTTCAGCATCGACCTGCGCCTCGACCGGCCAGCCAAGTGAGTCTCAAAGCCTTTGCAGAAATAATTAAAGGAATAATTTGAACTGAAAAGGTGTGTCCACAGCAGTTAGTGTTGTGCTAGCATTCCTATGTCATCACACACTTACCACAGACCATGTGGAGGTGTCCGTCCGTCCGTCCGTCCGTCCGTCCAGATGTCTGTCTGTCCAACCCATACTCAACTTGTCTCAAATTGTGTGGGGATGTGCATCCATCCATCCATCTTCCTACACTCCCCTCAAACAGTGTGGAGGTATTTGTCCTTCCATCAGTCCATCCATCCCACACTCGCCTCAGACCTTGTGGAGGTGTTCATCCATCCATCCATCCATCTATCCATCCATCCTTCTCACACTCGCCTCAGACCTTGTGGAGGTATCCATCCATCCATTCATCCATCTCATACTTGCCTCAAATTGTGTGAGGATGCCCATCCATTTATCCATCGTTCCTTCCTTCCGACACTTGCCTCAAACTGTTTATTTGCTTAATTTAAATAAAAAGAAAAGGTCAAATGTGGCTGTGCAAAAATTAAGTTGTTTTTTTTTTAACACTTAGAATATGTACATTGACTACATGCAGGTTGCATAACAGTGAGTCTGTTAGACATTACTGATTACCTCCACATGGGTTAGGGAGTGCGTGTGATGGTTAAGACATGCAAACAAAGGAAAAAATAAAGGAAGAAAGTGCATGAATGTGTTTTTTTTTGTTTTTGTTTTTTTTCTGCCAACTGTCATTTTAAAGCACAAACTTGCAGACAACTGCATTACAAGGCAGGCAGAGATGCTTCAAATACCACTCTGTTGATGTCCAGGCTACTGTGCTGGAGCTTTAACAGGGCAGTGTTTACAAAACTGAAGGCAGATGGAATTCCTACAGGCTCACAGATAAACCACAGTACGTTACAGCAGCTTCTGGGACACCAACACCGTGACAGCACTCTAGAAGGCTGCAGTTTCAGGAGACCTCACATTACCACACGTTTCTTTTCTTGATCATATTCACTCTTTGCTAGTTTAGCCCCGCCCATTCACACTGGTGTTTCAGTACGGGCTACTTTATGAATGAGGCACAATTAAGGACACCCAATCAGAACAGAGCTCTTTTACTTGTCTCATATATTACCAGGGCTCGTATATCTGTCTTAAAGACACAGGGACAAAATCTTGTTTTATTCTTAACTTGAAAAATGTTGATGAAATATGACTAACCTGGTCCCCTAAATAAATAACTGGTCAACACTGATCTCTCACTTTTTCTTTCTCTGGCTCTCTTTCCCCCTTTCTCGGCACCCCCCCCCCCTTGCTCTCTCCTCCCTCTCTGTGCCCCCCCACTTCTTGCTCTCACTTACCTATCTCCTCCACACTCTTCTTTTTTTCTTTCTTTAACGTTCTCACTCGCTCGCTCACTCTCTCTCTCAATCTCTCCTGCGCCCTCTCTTTCTCTCGTGCTCTCTTTCTCTGGCTCGCGCTCTCTCGGTGTCCCTCTTTCTCCCCCTCTCTGGCTCTCTGTCTATCTCTCGCTCGCTATCTCTCACACTCACGCATTATCTTGTGCGCGCTCTCTCTCTGTGGCTCTCTCTCTGTCCCTCTCTTTCTCTCCCCCTCTCTGCTCTCCCTATCTCGCTCCCTCACACTCTCTCTCTCTCTCTCTCTCTCCTCTTTTATTCCCCCCTTTCTCTCTCAGTAAACTGGTGGTGGTGAAGGAGGGTGATAAGAAGGTGGGTTTGTACACCATCTTTGTGAATCCAGCAAATACGCATCACTTTGCTGTTGGAGGAAGAGATCAGTACATCAGGTGAGGCAGCCGTCCTTCGGAATAAAGACCCAGTCCAGTCAGTGTGCATGTTTCTCCTCATTCATTGATACGTGTGTGTGTTCCTGCATGTTTTTTAGGATCTACGATCAGAGAAAGATCAATGAAAACAACAATAATGGTGTTTTGAAGAAGTTCTGCCCATCACACCTGGTGTCCAGCGAGTCCAAGACTAACATCACCTGCTTAGTGTACAGCCATGACGGCTCAGGTGTCCCCCTTAACTCAGTTGTAATGGCTATAGCGTTTTTTTGGGTTTTTTTTAAACTTTAAAACAGACTTTCCCTTTTTAGTCCTATGTAAATGTTTGAACACCGTGGGTAGTTACATCTTTTGCTGATTTGCTAAGTGTAAAAAAAGTGCACATCATCTACAGAGAATAGCTTATCGTTGATTTGTGTGAGTATTTAAAATACATAAATATATCTGGGGTGTGTGAACTTATTTACACTTACAAATACAAAAAACATAATTTAAATGAATTCAATTAATTCATTTAAATGATGAATTCATTGAATATTTTGTAATTGGGGGTGGCAGAATTTTGGACATGGACTATTTAAAAAGACCCTTATGTTTTTGTTTTTTTCTTTTTAATTGCCTTTCATACCTTTTTGAAGTCAAAGTCTGTGGTTTTCTGAGTAAATCTCATCCTTGTGTGTGTGTGTTTTAGAGCTACTGGCCAGTTATAATGATGAGGACATTTACCTGTTTGACTCCAGCCACAGTGACGGAGCTGATTACCGCAGGAGATACAAGGGGCACCGCAATAATGCTACAGGTACTGCACACACACACATGCACATAAAACCCTTAAATAGACCCACAGCAGCAGTGCACAGATACTATATCCAAGGTTTTGATTGTCTCTGTCGCTCAGGTTAATAATCAAAAAATAAATGTCCCTTTTTAAAATTATTATTATTATTATTATTGTTATTATAATAAAACTTGTAGGTTGTGGTGTGTGTAAACATTTGTACATACACACCTTTTATTTATTCTTATTCTTATTATTGGTTTTAGCTGCTTATGTGTTTAACGTATTATGTCGCAGTGAAAGGTGTGAACTTCTACGGACCCTGCAGTGAGTTTGTGGTGAGTGGCAGCGACTGTGGACACATCTACCTGTGGGACAAGCACTCAGCCCGTGTGGTGCAGTTCATGGAAGGGGACAGAGGTGGAGTGGTAAGACGCCAATAATTGAGGACATACTGCATTCAAACGAAAATGGCCTTCAATCTATCCATCCAGAGTCCTTCAATCTGTTTCTGTCTCTCTCTTGACTGCAGGTGAACTGCCTGGAACCTCATCCTCACCTGCCAGGTTTAGCCACCAGCGGTCTGGATCATGATGTGAAACTGTGGGCCCCTACTGCAGAGAACCCCACCAGCCTGAAAGGCCTCAAAGAGGTACACACACTGCTATATAAGGAGCCTCCATAAGCTTTGATTTAGTCCTGGGCGATGTTTGAGGTATTTTGAGCATGTGTGTGGGCGCGTACGCACGTGCCCATGTATAGTGTGTGCGCACACAAATATCATGTATCATTAGCCTGAAACTAGTCAAGGTTAATCGACAGAGATCAGACTAATTTATTATTACGTCCACTGGTTTGGTGTTAAAAGAAGTTTGAAGTATGTGTTGTGTGTTGCTGAATCCTCTGTCCAGGTGATGAAGAAGAATAAGCGGGAGCGAGACGAGGACAGTGTCCGTCATGGAGATCAATACGACACACAGCTCCTCTGGTTCCTGATGAGACACATGAGAAACCGGAGACCTGTCAGAGTGAGTACAGACTAAATTCACGTTCAGTTGGAACACACACACACACACACATACGTACATGCTCTTGAGTACAAAAGTGATGCCTTCCTCATAACGTTTCCTGATAATGCTGCACATGCACTGTCTATAGTGAGTCATAACACTCCTGTTTTAGCTCCATAGTGCTTAGTGGGGGTGGGGGCAGGGTGTGGGTGTGGGTGTGGGTGTGGGTGTGGGTGTGGGTTCCTGAGCAAGACCCTTAACCCCAAGTTGCTCCAGGGAGACTGTCCCCTGTAGTTAGAGAATGGAAGTTGCTTTGGATAAAAGCGTCTGCTAAATGATGTAAATGTAAATGCTTAGTAACCACGTTTGTACTCCATCTGTACTGTTTTATACATCTTATTCAAGTTGTTTTGCAGGCGAGTTTTCAGGAGTCAATATAACACATCACTACGATAGTTGCTCTTCAGAAAAATAGTTTGGCGCAAAATAAAATTTGCATGCAAGGCTTTTGTTTGAAATCTCATATTCAGCATGTCATGGTCTAAGCATCATTTCAAGCAGTAAAATTAGATTTGTTTTCAGAATGGCTTTTTTCATCATCAGCATGACCTGATGATCCTGTTTAAATTCTCTATTAGAATAGACTCTTTTTCAAAAAGGAACAGATCCTTTAAGTCCTTATATAACCCAACCCCTGAAGGTGCCACTGTAATGGGATCATTAATACTCACCTGTCAGTGGGTTTAATTCAGTGCTTGTGTGCTGGCGTTCCACTCTAAAATTCAGCAATTAATTCAGCAGTGTTGTGAATTGTTCTTGTATTTGCTCCGGTCGTAGCATCTGACAGCAGAGCTGCAGTTTCAGACCTGTGGCGATACAGACATGACACCTCTGATGTTTCTCTGATGTTGAATTTCCTTTTTTTTAATTGGGGAAAAAAATTAATTCTAAATGTCCCCCTTGTCAGTGAGATGACATTCACCTCGGACTTGCTCAACAGGATGATCATGTTTGTTGTATAACAGCGTGAGCTGTGAATGCCCGTTAGCCTTAGCGGACTTGCTAATGTGGATGCGAATCCTGAGAATAGAAGCGCGCCAACGTTGCATCATACATGTTTTACAAAACTTATAATTTATTGGAAGATACACTTAATTGCATTGCGTCAGTGCATTCCCAATATGTGTGTGGACTGGGTCCGGAATGAATTGCAGTTCGGTCTGGATACAAACCGGAGTCCAGACTTTGAGAATTGCTGCTCTTAAATAACCTCTTTTCTTTCTGTCTTTTCTGTGTGTTCAGACCCGGCGTGGCGAGGGTGGTGACGGAGACACGGACGAGTCCTGGAGCTCCCCTGAGTCCTCAGATGACGAAGATGGGGGTCCTGACCATGTCCAGTGCATGTCATCCTGAGCCGCTCGCACACACGCACACACTCACACCAGCCCAGCTCTTTGCCATATATTTAAGCACATACATATTTAGTAACACACTGGTTCACACACTGATCATAACAGGCCAGCAGTGACCTCCCCACCTGCTCCTTGCCCCACACACACACACACACACACACACACACACACACACACACACACACACAGTCAGCGTGAGGGAGAGCATTGGTAGCATTTTCTCAGATTTGACTTTGGACTTCTCACACACACACACACACACAGACAATTTACCTACAGGACAAATGTGATAGAGGAAATGATATTTTTGATACACACACACTTAAACCAGATAACCCCGCGATGCTACCCTCCATTGATACCAACACACACACACACACACACACACACACACACCCTTCTCAGCCCCCTCACGGATTCTCATGTTGCACACTGAAGCAGGACATTTTAGAGAAAAAAAAATCACCTCAACTCGTCTGCTGTCGGTGATCAGTAAACGACGAATCAAATGAACAGTGTTGTACTGCAGTAGCTCAAAAAAATGAAAAAGAAAGAAAACACAAAAAAAGGCTCGGGGCTTTTCCAGACATGCTCGGGGACGAGATTGCAGCTTTTTGTTTTCGCTATGCTTTGTATTTTACAGCGGTTTTCCTCGACAGCCGGAACTTTCTGGCTGTTTTTCAAACCAGCATCTCCCTCTCTCCAGGACCCTCCGCAACCTCTTGTGTCACCTGGTGGCGACAAGAGGAGAAACAATTGAAGGAAGTACAAGTTGAACAAAAATGGGCCATCTGAGCTTCCTCCTCTTCAGACTTTTTTTTTTTTTCCCCTCCAACTCCAGAGCGTCACCTGAGTGCGCTTTAATCAGGGAATCTGCTAAGTTTTTTTGAAGCTCAACGACAAAAGTGTGCACTTAGGGGGCAGGGCATGCAATACTTAATGGATTGAACTTATTTTATCCCATTCGCCCCAACCCCACCAAAAAAAAAAAAAAAAAGCAAAAAAAAAAGGCTTGGGTTTAAATGTAAAGGTTTGGCGCAGAACTCTTTTTTGCACTCGGACAGTGACTCTTGAAGTTGGAGCCCCCGTTTCAAATCCTGAGCGATGTTTTCCTCCAAAACAAAAAACCCTGACCCCCTCCAAGACAGACTGTGCTTGAAGAGAGGGATGGTTACAATGCTGTTTAAAGCCAGCAGCTCTTTTCTGTTCCCCCCGTCTGACCCACCTGGGCCCTCGTCCACCACTTTGAACCCTGATTGGATCATTGAGACAGACTAGCTGACCCCAGCTCCGTCCAGCGTCAGGCAGGACTGAAAGTGTTGTCTTATACTCGCTAGAAAACCCTTTTTAAGGCTTCCGAACATTGCTGGACGGTCTGAACACATCGGGGGACATTGTGTTTAGGGGACGGAGGAGAGGCCTTTATTGGCGGACAGGATAGGTTTAAAGGAGTACTCCAGTGTTTCTCAAACAGGCCTCCATCTGACACATCGGGCATACAGTTGAGAACCACAGAGAAAAGTAGTTCAAAAACGGGAATCTCATTCATTCTTTACACTTTCAATGGAACCGAATGGGAAGGTGCCGAATCACCTGCCCATTGATTTCTGTTATAAGTGTATTAGTGGTCGGCGGTTTCTCAGTTCTTTTGTAGGTGCAGGTAAACGTCTTAAAGTCGTCTTTCGGCGCCCAGCGGTGCAATCACTGCAGATTTAGATCAAGTCGACGAGGTTGAGTACTCCTTTAATATTTGATGAATGTGCTCTTTAAAGGCGGTTGTTTAAAATGGCTCCCAGCGTTCCCAGTGAGCAGAATGCCGCTCTGTGATTTTGCATGCGTTTTAGGGAGCAGGGTGGGGGGATGGTGTTTTTTTTTTTTTTTTTTTCTTTTCGTGAGGGGAATCGAATCCAGCTTTTCTCTTTTTGTATGAGAAATTTAAAAAAGTTAAATTACTTTGTATGTACATACAAATATATAAATATATATTACAAATTTAACTGTAAAGGAAGTCATCTTCAGCCATCACTCTTTGAAAAAGACGTCAGGATTAAGTCGGTGTCGACGCAGAGGTTTATACTGTATAAGAACAGAAACACTTTTAAAACATACTATACTGATTAAACACCTTTTTGTCCTGAGTGACATCCAGTGCATTCAATGACACATCAGCTTTACCCTCAAAATGTAAATCTCAGTTGGATTTATGTCCAAACCCCAACCCCCCGACCCCAACCCCCGATACGTTTAAAATATGTCCAACCTTTCTCAACCCACAGGCATATATAGATGTTTTTGTTTTTTTTCCTTCCAGTTTCCTTTTTAGGTCTTGGATCGAGGACTTGTCCCACCGCTGCCTAATATTGTGTTTATCAATTCAGTTGAAAACATGTACGACTTGTGCAGTAAAAATGAGAAAAGGCTGATTCTCACCAGTGGTCCTGTCATTTTCAGTGCCTTATTTAAAGGGGAGCTCAGTTGTCGTAAATGGAACCAGGCGTCTTAACATGAACGGCATTTTTATTTGCTATCGAACCCAGTGAAGCTCCACGTGTCTTGAGTGTTTATATGGGTTTTGAGGTAAAATAGTCGTGAATCTGAACTATATCAGTTTTTGGGACCCTTTGCCCTCATGACGCTCAGCATGTATTCCTCCACCATGAATGAGTTTAGTCTTAGGGCTAAACTGTAAAACTGCAGTGTGCTAGGAGTTCATTTGAAGATGCACTGAATATGTTCACATGTTAGTGAAATTATTAAAACCAATGCATTTACATAAATCCACCTATTTGGCCTGTTCAAGCTTCAGAACAATCAGAAAACAAAAGTGCATATGTATATGTATATAAACAGCTGTTTTTCCTGTTCTGAGAGATCTCCTTGGTCATGGGGAAAAAGGTGGTGTTTTTAAAAAAATTTTTTTTTAAAGAGCTACGGACCTTTTATGGGACTATAAAATGTCACATTAATACACAGCCGCAGACTCAGTAATGTCATTTTATATTTTGAATAACTGGATATCTACTAGGTCTTTTACAAAATAAGAGCCCCATTAATAAAGATATGTAATAGTGCAGAGGTGGTGAGGACCGATAAAACTGGGTCAGGAAAAGTGTCTTTGCTGAACTGAAAGATTTTGCTTCGGTGGAGGCAGGAGGAGTTTTTCCTTTCATCTGATCTGCCCCCTGCGCCATTTCACTCTACATGTGTTTGTCTTCACTGAGACTGGAAGGGGGAGGACAGCGATTGCCTGACAAAATAAAAGTCCCTCTGGGCCTTCAAAATTGCTCATAGCCGCAAGAGACTGCTATATGGACAAATGTATTGGCACAAACCTGTTTTTCAAGGTTTGGTCCAAACTCCTTCCAGTGAAGGGCAGTCTTAATGCTTCAGCAGACCAAGACATTTCGGACAACACCATGCTTCCAACTTCGTAGACCCAGTTTGGGGAAGAACCTTTTCAATTCCAGTATGACTGTGTTTTAGTGCACAAAGCAAGATCCATAAAGACGTGGCTGGATGAGTTCAGTGTGGAAGAACTTACTGGCCCGCACAGAGCCCTCCCTGACATCAAGCTTTAAAAAAATTTAAAAAAAAAAGTATAATTAAAAGGCCACCCCAATGTCGTAGTTGCAAGTAGGAAACTCGGATTTTTCAAAATGCTCTGACTTTGAGGTGTCATTACAAAACTGCTTATATTTTAGTCATATAGCAGACATACATAGGCACTACAGTCTTTTTCTTCTTGTCCACAGGTGAGAGAAAATTTATTTTAAATCCATAAAATCAAAGCAAGTTTTCACAGGAAAATCTGTTGTGTAAATAGAAAACATTTTTCAAAATATGAAGCGTTTCATCACTAAGTAAACCAGCTTTATTTTATTTTTTAATTTTTTACCGTAACTGAGCTTGGTTTTGAATAAGATACAAAAATACTTCACTAAATACCTCATTTCGGAGTAATTGATCTGTTTGATCAGTATGAAAATTTGTTTATTTCATAATAAAATAAAATCATGTATTTTATTTATTATATCGACCCCAAAATAAAAACAGTGAAAACGGCCATTTTTGAAAAACTGATAAATTGAAGGGTAATTGATTTATTTTGTGTAACCATTTAATCCTTACTAGGGTCGCGGATATGCGCACACACCTACCGTCAATTTAGAATACCTGACCCGTCTTTGGACTGTGGGAGAAACCGGAGACCCCGGAGGAAACCTTTGCCACCACGAGGAGGAAATGCAAACTCCACACACAGAAGGCCAGGACCTGGATTCAAACAGGTTTTTAAAAATATTTATTTTTAACTAATGAAACAATACAATACAGAAACTCTTGTAGAGGATACAAATTCAACATACAAACAGCATAAACAACAATCACAGTACAAGGGGGGCTAAATAAATTTCACATAATGTTAAAAAAAAAAAGACAGGAGCCATAAATCAAAAATTTGTAATAAAGAAGACATCATAAATCCTTCCTACAGATTTGCTGGATTTCAGTTTCTTGAGTGATAAGTACTGTTTAAAATCATTAATGAACCATTTGAAAAACGGTTTCCTATTTCGGATTCAAACCCCCCAACCCTGGAGTAGAGAGGCAACAGTGCTACCCACCATGCCACTGTAGGGCCTGAGTAATTGATTGATCAATGTAAAAAAACAACTTGTTTTATTATATTTACCAATAAAACAATTATTAAATAAGTTATTACAGGGTCAAAATGCAGCACTGAACAAGGTTATTTTTGAAAAATGGAAAAACTCCTTATTGATTTATCAATGTAAAAATAACATATTTTGCAATATTACAATAAAGGTTATTACAATAAAGGTTATTACAAGGACAAAGAGCAGCACGGAAGACGGTCATTTTTTGGAACATGAAGACACTTGAATTTTAGGGTCGTTGATTAATCAGAGGTAGGCCAGCTTGTTCGTGAGTAGCGTGTTATTCTCTGTAACGTCATGCCGTTTCGCAGTCCTCCGTGCTCTTATTTTGAAGGGGTTTCTCTCCTCGAGCCGCAGAGTCTCAGAGCAGCTCGTTTTGCTCGGTTCCCTGAAAAATCAAAAATAATCAAAATAATAATCTGTGTGTTTATATCGGTATTTCGTGTTTTGTCTTTGAACTTTCGGTGAGTATTTTTCTCCAAGATTTTTTGTTTTTGTTTTTCTACATTTTTTCAGACTTTATCTGCTCTCGTTTGATTTTTTTTTTCTCTTTTTGTTTTTTGTGGGTATTTTTCCTGCAGGAATGTCTTTGTTTCTGTTTTAGTCGGTTTATAAAACATTTTTTAAGATCCTGGAGATTTTGTTAGGTGGACGTGGACCGAGGTGGTTTGGTTCGAAGGTTTTTTGGAGGTTTTTGGCCCGTTTTGTGCGATTTTGTGGTCGCTGTGTAGCCGCTAGCTCCGGGTTAGCCGTTAGCTGGGTGTTTTTGTTGGCGTTTGTGGCTTTTTTGGAGGTTCTGAGCAGTAGACCGGTGTTTGTTGTCCAGAAGTGGCTTTATTTTTGTCTGGATAACCGAGACTGAAGCATGGTTGTCTTCGTTTTTTTTAATGAAAACCGAGGGATTGTCGGAAGGTGGAGGTCTCGGGCCCGAGGCCGCGCTTTTCTCTGCTAATCGGCTAATCACCACACAAACTCAGTTTTTCATTCGTTTATGCAGGATATTTTTGTTCTTTTTGGCCTTTCTTTTTGCTTTTAGGGCTTTTGGCGCTCTGTTCGTTTTTGGGACTGTATTTTGATCCTAAAAGAGTTGTTTTTGGATTTGGCACCTGGGCGCAGATGAATTAAACTGGTTTTAATGCGAACTTTGTCCACTGCTTGTGATTTCTAATGTGTTTTCTTACTGATACCATGTTGGAGGGGGGATTATCTCTGCTTTATTGTGATTTCCTAACTGGTTTTGAACAGTGTGTGGCTTTTAATTCATGTTTAACAGCCCCCACCTCTCTCCACTGGACCCTTGAAGATCTAATGAATGAAGTGAATTCAGATTTCTTTATAAAACCACATGATTAACCAGTGAAGATTTAACTCTGATACCTGTGACACCTAAAGCATAAAAGCAGTGAAATACACACTTGTTCTTTGTTTTGGACAGAAAAAAAATGCACTTAAATTGGATTATGGTTGTTCAGCACTGGCTCCAAAGCATGCGGAGGAGATATATACACAGTAAATCCCCGCTTATCGCGGGGATTACGTTCCAAGAGCACCCGCGTATAGTGAAAAAACGCGATGTTGTGATGTGTTAAAAAAATGCCTAAAATGTCTTTATAGTATAAGCCCTCACATATGCTACCAAAACACTTCAATTTGATTTTAAACTCAGCTTAATACATTACCCTTAATGAAAATGTAAAGGTAAACCCGTATCTGTACTGTACAGTGTACACTGAGCTCTCGCAGTGCTACAATTTAAAATACCAATGTTACCCCTGTAGACTGCACTGTGATTTATGCATGCGTGTTTTCTCTGGTATAAGCAGGTAAATACAGTAAAATTATTTTAGTTTTCAGTAATAAACTCAAGGCTTTAAGAACAACAAAACGAAAAACACGAGAATACTGCAAGGGGGAAATTCTGGACTGCAGCTGCGTCAAAGGGCAGCAGCCAATCAGCAGCAGCAAGAAGAAATAAATAGCGTTCTCGGATTGGCTACTTTCAAACCTCCCGCCTCTGAGTACAGGGTATTTCACCATCCCAAGATGCACTCTCTTTGTTTCTCTCTCCACAGTACCAAAACATTTAGTTATTTTTTTATATGGAAATGTACCTGGATGCATGTCAATATTTGTTAAATATTAAATTATACTTTTCTTAATACTTTAGCACTAAAATGCATGAAAAATGACCATTGCCACGAAAAAAGCTGTGATGTCTGGACCCGGACTTCACAAAAGCAAAGTGTTTGTGTGTGTGTGTGTGTGTGTGTGTGTGTGTGTGTGTGTGTGTGTATGTATATATAAATATAAATTACACACATGTATAGTTTCAAGTTATATATTGTTTTTAAATTTAGATAAATGTTAAAGGTGTAACGATTCACCACATATATGCTGCTCTGAGTATATTTTTCAAGTGCTTCAAGGCCGTTTCAGCTTATCAGATCATTCAATGTTGTAAAAAGTGCAATATTTGAGACTCAGCATTGTCACAGCGCTATAAGCGTCTCATATTGGACGAGTCAACGTAACCTTGATTGCTGGTGTATGCACGTGTCTCTGGCTTAGTTAAGCATACACAGACTGAGTGCCTAACCTTGTGTAGTTGTAATGGGGTGTCTCTTTGTCGCCTCAGTGTAAGTCTCGGGGGGCCGTGCTGCTGGGAATTGTAGTTTTGGCTGATATCACCCGAGAGCCCCCCCTCTCCCCCCAGCCTGCATACACTGGCCCCATCTCTCAGTGACTAACCGCAGACAGACAGACGACCGCAAGACACGCAAAGACGCTATGGAGTGAGTGATGGTTATTAACACCCACTTATCCCCCTGAACCACCATGCACAAGCCCCTCCCACCTGTATACACCTTGTATAAAAATCAATAAATAAGCAAACAACCACCTTATCACTGATGTGAGTTCAGATTGTATCGACAGTAAATGCTGTCTTTATGAATTATAGACACAAAAAAATGTAGTGAACATTACAGAATGACAGTCAGACCAGGGGTTTAGGGTTGCTCTGAAGCTTAAGATGTATAGGGGGTGTATATGTATAAGTGTGTGTGGGTGTATATGTAAATATAACATGTTACACACATTTCAATTCATGGGAATATACATATGTATGTGTTGCACCCATATATACATGTATGTAATTATATAACGTGTATATATGTGCATAAAAATGTGAGAGATATAGACCGACCTACTTGTCTAAGCTAGTTATTTTAAGATTGAGTTAAAGAGCAGAAATAATATTAATAAACTCCCTTATCATTGATATGCTGTGTAATTTGTTTTTTAATGAAGGAGGCCAGACACACCTCACCAGATATTACATCTTCTGGTTCAACCACTAACTGTGTTTAAAGAAAAAGTGTGTGTGTGTGTATATATATATATATATATATATATATATATATAAATATAAATAAAAACAATTTTTATATAAAATATTAAAAAAAAAAAAAAATGAGACCGACCATAAGTTTATGCAGTTTTTCACTCCGTAGCCCTGCGATCCTTCAAATTAGTACCTGGTGCAAGCTGAGGCATTTGGTGATTTCAACATATCAATGATATTAAGCAAGAAACATTAAGTTTTTATTTATTGGTTTAATTTTTTATGGGAGAAATGTAGCTTCTTGAAAATATACTTAAGATTTTCCCAGGATTTGTTTTTATTCCCTACCCTACTCCAGCTGTGGCTCTTTCTGCAGAAATCCTGGGAAAATCTTGGGTTGGTTTCCTGATCCTGGCCCTGGAGCCAGCCGTCCTGGCCGTGTTTTACTGTTTGACGTCTCTAAACTCTAAAGGCCTTTATAATGAGCCGATCAGGTGAATCAAGTCGTACAATCTTGTCATAAGCTGTTTTTAGTGCCTTTATGATCCATGGTACCGTTTTAGGACCTAACTCTCAAAGAGCCTGTATCAGTTTAAGGCTTGTGTGTAGTAACTGACAAGCTGATTGGATGTTGGTCCATCATGATACAGCTTTGGGGGGGAAAAAAAAAGAGACCACTGCAAAATGTTCAGGTTCATCTTTTATTGGTGCAAGTATTGAACAGATCAGCTTTGCCTTAGTTTTTAAGAACTGCTGACAATATTTCTCCTAATTTCCAAATAAAAATATTGTTCTTTAAAGCATCATTTTAAAGAAAATGACAACACATCGAAAAAAGAAAAGTGATGCCGTGTTTACAGAACTGGAATAATTCAAAGATAAGAAATCTCTTTTTCACTCCTACACAAATGGCAATAATTACTTTTTGATTATTTTTGATCACTAATCAGTACCTCATGAAGCAGAATCAGGTGCTTGTTTAGGAATTTAACAGACACTGACATGGAATGGTCCAGAGCTGCATATCAGGTATTGTATATAGGCTATATATTGCAGAGAGGGAAGAAAATCATTTCTAAAAAGTTATTTCAGTGAGTTCCATTATTACTGTGAAAATATTAATCCATTAAACTATTTCAATATAAATACTTTATACATAATTGTTACAGTGTTTCTCCAGAGTGAGATTTTCCAGTTTGAAAAGTAGGAAACCTCCCCTCTGATGACTGAAGGTGGGATGAAAAACTTTGAAACTGGGCTGTTTTTCCCAGTCCCAAGGTTATTACAGCTGGAAGCCAGAAAACATTACAGCTCGGAAGCTGTTCAGGTTTTTTAAGACATGTTCAGGATAGACTAAAGACGTGTGGTCAACCAATGAGAAGATTAATAATATAAATTTTCTCAATGTTTGTCTGTGCATGTCTTTAACATATTCTGAACGTGTACATTTAACCCATATTGCATTTAAGGCTACAACTATGGTCATTTACATACACATACATTATTAAATAGTTAATAACATGGTTATTGTCATAATGTACCACCTTTACATTCTGCATTGATAAGTTTGAGTTTCTGCTTCTAAAAGTGTATTATATTCCTTCTTAATATGATTATATGTCAAATAAAGTCTTGGTGATTCCCAGTAATAACAGTACCTGAGGGTTAAACTGCTGTGTTCTCCTCCCCTGATAGCAACTGCACAGACACTTAAGTGCTATTTAGGTGTGTTTAGCATTCCATGGGGAGGTGGTATAACTGGCAGAGATGGGAGAGGCTATGTCGGACACCACACATGCAAGTACATCTGAGTCTTTTGACGTTTCACAAATTCTTGCATTGTAGTCCTTCTCTGGTTCACAGGCAACGTAACGTAACCAGCAGAAAACACATCTGAACTCAAGGCCACAGCAAGGCCATATCCCAAACACGGCCTTCGGACGCAAATTGCATTAAACATCTCCTAGCTCAAATTCAGCCGAACCCAAAAACAGCCTGAGGAAATGTACTGCCTAACCCAAATGCGAAGATTAAAGGAATAGAGAAATAGGTTGAGATGTGGTTTGAGAAGTGTGCAAACAGTGCTAATTGGCGCGGTATAGGCTTCCATGACTTTAGCCCCATAGCTCAAGAGCAAAACGAAAAAAGCAAACTTCGGAAACTTCGGGCTGCTTCGGGGGTGAGAGGTAAACTGCACGTTTTCTCTTTTTTTTTTTCTCGACAAACACTTCTTTTCAACGTGGCCTAGCCCCAAACACGGCCCTGGCCCGTACGGACCACTGCGGCTGTTTGTCCTCCACTTCGCTGCTCATCACAGCAGACAGCTGCGGGGCTCTTTTTTTCCCACAGATTATTCCGAAATGTCCACGACTTCCTCTTGGAGCTGGGAAATGTATTAATAGCTCTGGCTTTCTGTCCAAGCGCTCTAGTCTCCAAGAGGAAAATAAGCCCATGCAGGACCAGGACCTCTGACTTCAAGGTGCTTTGGGAAAGTCTGCTCCGCTCATTAAGGGAATGACTGATAAAGGCATTGGCTGATTTGCCAGGCTCCCCATGGATGATCTGGCTATAAAGAACAAATTCAAAGCAGGTTATTCAGTTGTTTTATTGGAGACGTGTCTGGAATGCGTGTTTCCAGAACGAGGCGGAAATGCTGTCAGATTTATCTCTTCTGATTTGTCATTTTTCGTTGTCACGCCATGGTTTGTATAAACTGGCGAGTCCGAGCCAATGTACAG